>VWZK01016321.1:34063-170617 GCA_013396935.1 Baryphthengus martii | reverse complement strand
ATATATATTTAGTATGTAAATATATTAATCCAGAAATATTCCACTTTGTTTCACACACTGAAGCAGAACTGGTGTTTTCTTCTATCTTCCTGAAGTCTTTTTTTTTCCCCTCTGAAGACAGAATTTCAGTCTACTTTACAATGATGACAGCTACTCCTTTTAAACAGGTTTATTTTTTTTTCTCCTTTGCTATGAAAGGATGAGTCTATGAAAGGACCTGTAAAGAAGAGAGTTAAAGAAACCAATTTAACAGGTAGAAATTACTAAACTGTGATTTCCTTGAAAAAGATCTGGACGGACAAAGATTATAGTCATTATTATGAAGCTCTTTTCAGTCACAAAAGCATTAGAAGAGATATTTATAGCTGACCTTTGAAGATTCATAAGCCCTTTCATTGGAGAGCTATAGAACTTTGTACTAAATGTTTCATTACATTCTTATAGTTAAAAATGACACGTACTTTTAATAACTAACTGATTCTTAGAAGACCATTGAAGCAATATCAGAATATGTGAAAAATTGCTATTGTTTAAAAAGGTGGAAGAACTCTGAGAATATTATAGGTAAAGAGTAGAAATAAATAAATAAATATCATATATTTCTGAGCTTGAACTTTATGCTTTTGTTACACAACCGAAATTTCTTCCTGTTGTCCTGAGGGAAGAATTTATTTTTTTTTCTGACAAACACATGGCTTCAAAGGTTTTTAAAAAAGTATGGAAGCAGAAGCCTATAAAATAATAATTGTTTCTGAAAAACAGTAAAAAAATTATAGCATCTTTGATTTAAGAAACACTGCGAAAGACTGGTTTTTCGAAGGTGAACTTTCTTTTATATTTTTTTCATATTTTTCCTTAGTAGAACATGTTTTTCTAAAAACACATTTGAAGTAGAGCACGCTGTTGCAAGCAGGTATGCTGCAAATGTGTATGAATGACTATACTCACAGTGACTAAAGCTAGGTTACTCAATAGAGATAAAAATTGTAGTTTTTAGGCTATAATAATATTTATCAGTATCCCACATACTTTCACCTCTTAGTTCAGGTAGCTATAAAGTCAAAAAAAAAAAGCCCGCAAACATTGAATTGGATTTACTAGATGCTTTAGGAAGTTTCACTACCTAAATGATTGATACTTTACTATCTTTTTAGGTGTATTAATTTTATACGGTATAAAGCAATATTCTTTAAAAATTAAAACAGTCCTAAAACATTTTGTAGTAAAATGTTCACTTTGTGTTAATTATCATTAATATAAATTCCCCAAATCATTTCCAGCTATTTTTACTTTGTTTTCTGTCCAAATATCTATGAAAAAGAAAATGTATTACAATGTAATTTTATTAGCGGTCTTGTAACTGAAAGTTGCAGTGGAATTAACTCTTTTTCTTCCCCTCTTCTCTGTGTGGCCAGGTGTGGCAGATGGATGTTTTAAATCACTTAAATCACTTGTTGCAGGATCCTGATTTAGGAAACCCAATTTCTTGCGGTTAAGAGTTTCAAATCTCTTCCTGGATCACTGCCAAAGATATTAGCAAAATTCATTTCAATATGAATTTGTAAAAGTGTGACCTAACCAAGTTTGATGTTAAGGTTCACTCTATTACTCCATTGAAGAAACATACAAAGGACTATGCCAATTTGTTGGGGAATGAGTAATTATGGATCCTACACAACTCTGAGATAGCAGCAATTTAATATTTGTTATTATGGTAAACCACAAGATTAGGCGATATTTTTAGCAATATTTAATCATCAGCCAATTATCAGAGTGATTTCATAAAATTTGGTGGGATCAACACAGCAACTTGGTTAAAGATTCGAGAACGGCAAGATTCACGAGATATAAGATCTACAGTTTCCTATTTCATACACAGAAATACACACACAGATACAGCAATTAAATCATAAACACATATGCACACAAATATAAATGCTAAATCATACACAGAGGCATAAATACACACACAGATCCAGAGGTTAATCTATGGCCAAGACTTTTCTTCTGCTGCACTTGCAGTGAATTGAACTTGCAGTAAATCATTGTGAATTCCTTTTCTCCAACTCTTGCCAGTAGACGATTGCTGGTATCTCTGGAAAATCTACCTAGAGGGATGTCCCAACTGTGAGGAAGACATCGGGCCACAGTCTGCTGAGATCCCAGAGAGCTCAAAGGGCCTCACTTAGGATTGGTGTTTACGGGGTTGCAAGATGATGGGCTTGATGATGAGACTTAGATGAAGGTCTAACAGTCCGTAACCTTAACCATGGAGCTGAACAACTTCCATATTTCTACTTTTTCTTTTGACATCTGAAGTTGACTGAAAAGTCATCATCACAATATTTTCCAACTAAAAAAACCCCAACTTTTATTGAAATTAGTCATTTTTGTTCTACAGCTTTATTGAAAAACAAGAACGTAGTCATTTTTGATGTGATTTTTCATTTTTTGTTTGTTTTTGTTTTGCTAAGGGATTGTAAAAATAATACAGCAAATAAGAGAACAGCATTTTGAGAATATTTGTTGTATGTTATTTCCAATATCAACAGCTTTCCAAAAGGGAAATTTGCAGGAAAGAACAAATAAATAAAAATTAATTTCTGCAAAACTATAAAGTACAATAGTACAGGTGCTGTTATATCATGGTGGCGGTGAGCACACAACCCACTAGAAATCTCAGCATAAGAGGGTAGAGCTTGGGACAGTTGATTGAAATATATACTGTAGGTGCCTATGGTCATAACTGACCAGTTAGCTCCTTGAAGACTAAAAAAATCATCACAGTCCATAAAAAAGGATTACGTGGGTGTACACACAACATGAAACTGGGAATGCATCTGCATGTTCTTTGACAGACTTCACACTGAGGCCAGTTTTACATCTGTCATAGGCCCAATATTATTTTCAATGAGGTATAAACAGCTCAAAAAGGCAGTTAATCCCTATAAGGAACATGTTTATTAGAAGCAAACATGGGAAGACATGATAGTTGCCTTTAGGAACTGCAGACATGGATCAGTTTTATATTTGGGCCAGGGTCAGAGGATGCAGATCTTCAGAATAAAGCCAGGGTAGTTGGATGTCAGGTACCTCTCTTTGAAACCTCCTAATCATCTGATATTCAGATTCTGGTTATTAATCTTTAACTAGGTGTGTGCAAATAATGAGTGCTTCATTTCAGGGGCTACATTTTAAAATCTGAGGGGGGAAAATACCATCCTGTGAACAATAAAACTAGTGGAGTCTAGCTTTCATTTGGTCAGTCTCTTAAACCTCTCTCTCTCATCTCACAGAACATCGTAATGTGCTAAGGCTCATATCCTCTCCTTCCCTTCCCCTCCACCCCTGCCTTTTTTTTTTTCTTTCCCTAGGTCCTAAATCACTTCCACGTTTGGCTGGGCACGTAGCAGCCCAGGCAGAGGCTGGCTTAGTCCCAGGTGTTGCTCAGGTAGCAGGAAACTGCTGGAGTTACACTGTCTTGCTTTAAATAGGGACACATATTCACCAAGGAGCTGTTAGTTATCAGAGACATTTGTAGAAATTTGTATCTTCGTATAATGTTATTTAAAGTGGTCAATGGGATGAAAAGCTATTGGAAGACATGGAGTACAGATAATAATTGACAGTGCTGTTACATAAACCTCATTTACTTAGGAAATCAGAATAAAATTGAGGTGGGAGGGCTCAGGATAGAAACTGGGACATGAAAAGTTACTTAAGGGAGAAAGGCAAAAATCGTATTAGCTTGAAAAGCGTTCTTTTTTGTTGTTCAGGTCAAGTAAAATAGCTGAATTGAAATGAAATTTTTGATTTCTGGGTTATTTTACATCTTATAAATTGCTTCTGTTTCAAAACAGATACATAGTTCTTAAACAAAAATAGCAATAATTCTTATAGACAATGTCTGATGTACTCAGTTCCCCCCCCTATTTGTGATGTTCTATTTTACAACAGATCTACTATTTATTCAATTGCCTCCATTAACTTTTTGTAGAATTTAGATTTGATACTGTAACTGGAGTAATAATTGTTTCAGACGTTACATTATCCATGCCTAGATCATCTACTTGGACACTTTCTGGTGATTTCTGAGGCATACTATATTTGTGATAATAATGTCCTTTGACTTCATCCTAATATGAGTAATTGTCTGCTTCTTTAGGGAGGTCTCTGAAATCTTCCAATCTCTTCTTTGCTATGATTTTCCTTGATCTAGACTCTTAAGCCAACCTGCCTCTTTTCTTCCACTGCTCATCTTTCCGTTGGCAGAAACAGAGATATGAAAGGCAAGAAGATCGAATTAGCCATGACCATGGAAAGTAGGTCAGAAAGCAGTGATAGATTTCTAGTGTTTTTCAGTCTGAAGACTATTCAACTGTAAAAACCTTTGTGTATTAGTTTTTGGACTAATTCATTTTCTGGTCAAAAAACCAACCCTCTAATTTAATTATTTATTCTTTCACATTTTGCTTCTCATTCGTTTCCTATAACTTTAAGAAATCATCGCTCCAGTTGTACATAAACAACAGGGAAAAATACACATAGCTGGGATTTCCCCTCCCGTGCACTGATGACGTTATTCCTGAGAGACTGTTGTGAGTTCATTACCTGTTAAACCAATTCCCTTTTCTGTCTTTTCTCCTCAAGTGATTTTAAACCTAAAAAAAGTCATCCTTTTTCTGTCTATGAATTCTTGTTCCAGCTGATGATGGTAAAAATTTGAAAAGCACTCATTTAATGTAGAAAAGTGAAGATAGTAATCTAGCCTTGGGAGGTTTCAACAACCCATTTCTTCCTTAGTGTTCTCTCCATGTGAACTGAAAGACTTTAGCTGGCTTTGGCAACCCTATTCTTATGCATGATCTTTCAGTAGGGAATTAGCAGGGTTGCTTAGGTAAACAACACAAATAAATAACTCTCACAGGTGGAAGACTAATGGCATACAGTGAACTACCAGTAGAAAAAAATCTAGTGTCACGTTAATAACTGGAAGAAGCAAAGACAGTTTAATCCGTAGCTTCCGGTTATTTAAAAGTACCAGTGTCCCAAACTTTCCAGCATATCTACCTAGAGCAGGGTACCCAGAGCATTAACTGAGCACTGAAATAAATTCCATGATTTTCAGTGTTAGAATAACTAGCTCTGGTTTTCTGTGCTGAATAACCACTTCAGGGTTGCTTTGTTTCCACTGTCACAAGCGATATTTCTTTGGCACGGCAAACTGTAAAACTGGTTAAATTGCTGTCATTAAGTCATTGTGCTCTCTGTGTGACCAAGGCAGCCGGTTTCTAACCTGCCTCAGTTCTGTGCCCCTTCCTAGCTCTGTGTGACACACGGCATGCCAGGTTCAGTGATAGGAGCGTTGTCTGCTAGAATTTGGAGAAAAATCATCACTTGTTTCACTCAGAATAAATAAGCAATCATTGATCTGCCCTGTATTCAAAAGGAGAATGCACAAAGGCAATTTCTACCTCTTCCAAGCTACCTTTTCAGACAGCTAACGCTCGTGAGATCTTTTAAAATGACAGAGCAACTGAAAAGTGGAATGGCTTCTGCGTTGTTCCTGGCAGGTTTGTGCTCCGTTCCTGAGCCTGTGTCCCTGTTACCCAGGGAACCGAGGCACAAGGCATCTCTGCCGGCTGCCCGCCCGGGTTGTCAGGTTGTTAGCGGAATTTAGGATGTTGCCTGTTACAGTGATTGAAATGTTCCGTAATTTATTTATTTATTTGTAATCTGTAAAAGAGGTTCAATGCCTCTGTTTTCAAGCACTTTATGGCAGAAGAGTACATTTTGGAGTGCAGTTGGAGAAGACTGGCTGGGGGATGGATATAGTTTGGGTTGGGTCAGTGACTGTGAGCGCTCAAAAGCACAAAGAAGTTTTCCTGACCGCTGTGCAAAATACTTAAAATGTTACATCTCCAATGCAAGTAGCAATGGAAGAGTAACTGCATTCTTTAATCCATGTGTTGTGGTATATATAGAAAAAATCCTATACACTTGCAATCTTATAGGAAGCTTTGAGAACAAGTGATACGGAGTCTCTGTGTTAGTGAGGGTTTTGTTGGGAAGGCTCTGAGTGGTTGTGTGCCCTTTGCTTGCAGCACTTGTTCCAGTGCCATTATTAATATTTACAGAAGGCGGCACCTGCAACTTTCAGACTTTATAGGAGGCAAAGTCTTTGTCTCAAATTTATGAGCCACCTCAGAAGAATTCAGCAGTACTGTGCATAATCTAATAGTGTAACTAAGAAATACTGTTTAAGCATTCTGTCAGCTTTGTTGCTTTATTTAGGAGCACTTCTTTTCAGTCTGTGAAGATATAGTACTTCATCAATGTAATAAACACCAGAATATGTATGCTGGAATTGGCACAGTGGATCAAACTTGTAGCCAGACTTTCCCAGTAAACAGTGAGCAGTGGTATAGTTTGAAGAAAACAGTATCAAAAACTTAAAAAAGCAGCTACAGTAAAATTACAGTAAAAAAAATTAAATGCCATCCTAACTTCTAATACGTAGTAATCAGTCTAATGCAATTTTTTTCCTAGGTCTTTCAATTAAGTTTTAGAGTGTCTTGAATTAATATATATTAGAAACTCTATCCACAAATATCTCATCCTTTCTTGGATTTTGTAAGGTTGTACCTGCTGTTGTAATAAGCTCCATGGAAATGTTGGACTTTATTATGTCTGTTTTGGTTTTGTCATAAAGAAATTCCCTTTTATTCTGTGACTTTTATTTCCTCTTGGTGGTAGAAGGCGGGTGTGGAGGGGATTAGGGTGGGGGAAGGAAAAAAGCTCTTAGCCTGTAAATCTGAAGTGCTGTGTGAAAGAGAGAAATCATGATTCATTACTTCAGAGGAAGAGACAGTGTATGACAGAAATCTGCTTGCCTGCTCCGACCTAAGAAATCCCCAGCAAAATCTGCAGTACAGTTTAGCCGTTTATGTTCTGCCTTATTAGATCATCCTCTGCTCTCTGTTGTGAAATGTAAAACCTCAAAATGGATTAAAAGGATTATCTGTAAAGATGCATGTTTTGCTTACATGACTGATGACTCTCTAACTAGGAGGTTTATTGCAAGTGCTTTAAAAGTTTCGTGAGAGACTGAAATTGCAGTAGTCCAATATGATAACCACTAAGTTTCCAGTTAGGCTCTTTTACAAGACAGTATGCTCAAGAACAGCACGGCCTAGAAGTATTTCCAGATTTGATCCAAAACCTTTTAGAATCTTTATTTCTGATACCTAATGAAGGGATAGGATAAAGAAAGAAATTACATACATTTGTATATGTATGGTATGGATGTGAAGGTATTGAAACCTCACACAGACACAGAATAGTGAATGAGAAAAGCTCAAACTCTGAAAATGTAATGAAATACGTTCTTCCAAAATACAGCATAAAAAATTGTGCTAGCACATACATATGTGCATGGGAAAGGGTGGAGAAGGAAAGGAATAAAAATTTTATTGGCACTTCTAAGAAGTTACACAACTCATTCTTTGTGAGGAGTGTACTCTTCCCATAATCATGGCTATAAAACCTTTTATCATTATGTGTCCTGTACCTATTTGATGGTCTTTCAATGTCACTGTCTTTAATTGCATAAAATAGAAAAAGGAGGATGCAAAATAGGATGATGTAACTGTTCCGCAAGTTACACAAGTTAATAGTTACACTTTAGTTATACAAGCTTTGGATTAGCAGTTTTATATAATTCATTGCTCTAGCCTGAACTTCAAGAAAAGTCACTCTCAAATAATCCTATAATATATCTCTACAGAAGAGCAACTGAAAAATTGTCGGCTTAGTTGAAGAGCTAAGAAAACTCAAATTTTGGCTGATATTTTTCAGAGGAATTTGAACGGAGAAGGAATTTCCAAGATGCCTTGTTCTACAGGAGCTAGTCCTCAGAAAGCGAGTTTGGGGCTTTCTGAAAATCAAAAGCACTTGGTATATTTCAAGTTGGGGTCCTGAAGATAAAGTACACTCAAGCAGCTTTTGACTTGATTTTTTTTTTCTGAATTTTCTTTCAGTTTTTCAAGCCTTTTTCATTTCTCCTGTTTGCTTTGCCCATTGCCTTTTAGGCATGACAAAAAGAGGTGTGGATTCCAAAATGTGTCATAGCTGCTGCTTTGCACTAGTGAATTCCACATTGCTGAAGAAAATTATTAAACATTATTTTGAAGTATGGAGCAACATTTTGACTTTTAACTGCTATGTGTTTCACGTGTTGCTTGCCAGTTTTTAGAGGATATACATTATGCTCTATCAGATGGTCATACCGGATTTCCAGATCCTATTCCCTGCTTTGAACACAGTTTTGGAGAGTTCTGTGTTCCAGAAGGGTGTGGAGACACTCTTTAAAACAAATATGAACTTGAAATTTGTGTATAAAAGTTTTCCTGGTTCAGAGTCTACAGAGTAAGAAAAAGAAAATTCTCCAAGAAGTCATCAGATACTAGAGGTGTTACTAAAGACTTGCTAGAGACAACTGAAAGCTGAAAAATGAATTATTTATTATGGGATGTAGTAGTGACAACTTTTCTTCTACCCTTTTTTTTCTGTGAACAAAACTACAGCCAGGCTTTTCCACTTGACCTAAATTTATAGGAAAAAAGGACAGAATTGATGCTGAGGAAGTCTGTGAGGTGATGCAGGGTAGCTGTGAAAAGCTGTGACTAGGCAACATCTGGATGAATTGAGAGGTTCCATGAAAATGCTTCACCCAAGAAACAGCTGAGCTGAATCAGGGTGAATATAACTGATCCAGATGTCTGAACTTGAGATTCAACCCTTTCATGGGTTTGTAACGTTCCTGGAGTAGTACTGAGGGTATGAAAGGGAAGATTCTTTTCCTGTAGGGAAGAGTGAGGTGAGGTGCCCTTAAACATTGTGTTAGTGCTCTGTTGTTGGGGTTTGGCATATTTAATTCTGCACAGATGCTCTCTTCTCTTGCTGCCACTCTGTGGGACTCACTGGAGGCTTGTTCTGCTTATTACAATATAAGAAGACCAGTCTCCAGTTACGTTGGGAAAAGTTGCCACTTTATGTGCAGAGTGGTGTCTGCTTGTGGATTTACTTTGTGCCTGACCTAAAGGTGTTTGCATGTACATGAGTCTTGTCCCAAACATTGGGATGTATACTTCCCTTAACCCGTTTCCAGAACATCCCATTTTGCTTGCGGAAGTGTGTAATAACAATAATTGTAATTCTCTTTGAGAATGTGTAATCTGTAAGGACCTAATATATGGAGGCTATGAATTTAAGCAGTGACTTATCTGTTTTCATAAGTTGCTGATTAACATGAACTAACCTTTTCTGTGAGTAGTTGGCTGTACCTTATTCTTCTCAAGAACCTTTCACAGGTGTACAGGATGAATATACCATATAAAATTTAGACAAGTGCCACCTGATGTCTGAATATATCTTAAGTAACTACAAGTAGAAATTAAGTATCTACATAAAGCAGTAAACCCCTTTTGAACATAAAAAGGAGTGCCATTAGCAGCTGGAATTTGCATAGAACCTTTTAAATCTAAACCCACTTTTGATGCACTCGGAAACTGGCAACGTATGGTGGCGGAGCACAGAATCAGGCTATGTTTAGTCCTGTATAACAGGTGTAAAAACAAATGTTTAAATGAAAGAAGATGGGCTTTTCGTTGATAACATATCCAATGTGTATTTTTCCAGAAGTGAAATGCTTGCAAATTTGTCTTTTGGCTAGTGAATGTTCTCTTCCTTATAAGCAAAGAAATTCTGTGGTACAGAGGTCAATTTTTGCCTATGGGATTTAACTATGCTCTTACTAAAGGTAGTTCAAAACTTCCACATTAGCAAAAGCACTAGATAGCCCTTTTAATTATAACAGAAGAAAGAAAATTGGAAAAAAATGGTAACTTTTTAAAAAGGGGAGGTAGCATGACTCAAATGTATAATTCTGTAGGCAAGTACTGTGGAAAATCCATACATAAGAAAGGAGTAGGTGTGGAATCATTTCTGTGCTTTACTCAGGGTAAAAGCCTTCCTTGTAGCAGACTTGAGTGGAGTCTGCTGGTTCCTGCTAGACAATGGTCTTGGTGGGTTTAGTGTGACGAGTGTGCAATTCCTTATTTAAGTGCTGGATCAAGGCACTGTTAAGAATTCAGACTGCAGTTCTGCCTCATAATGGAGAGAAAAGGCATTGAGGTAGATGATATTGGCACTAGGGATGGCAGTTCCAAGCACTCTGCAGCTGCAGAGCAGATCTGTAAATGACTAGTATACATTTTGGCTTCTAAGTCCACAAGGTTCACCTGAGTCATGCATTCAAAAACGTGCTTGCAACTATGACAGCCCGAAATCATTCTTTCAAATACATGAGAGCTGCCATTTCACGGCAAAAGCTTGAGACCTAAGGCCTTAATAAAACCTTTTGCACTGAAAGTTTGTGACTTTTGTCAAAAGTGGCTGTGAAATTGTCAGCAATCAAGCTCCCATGTAAGCAGCGTATTGTGATTTCCACTGTATATTAGCAGTGGAGGGCAGCCTTGAATCTGGCATTTGTTTTTTATATGTTTTCAGGTGGTCCTGTAAAGGGTTCTTCAATGGAATGGGAAAACTCAAATGATCTGAAAAGTAGTAGCTCTTAATTTCAGTGGGACCTTGTAACCATTTGTAATGTGCAGGTTTGGGCACTCAGTAGAGTGTGAAAACTGTAAAAAAGCCAAAACCTCCAAAATCCTCAAACATGCAGTATAAAATATTAAGAAGTTTCTTATAGAAATTCCTTGTGTGTGATGATAGGTGGAAAAGAGGGGCTGAATACATCTGCAGCTGCCACTAAAAAAGCCACTACAGCTGGTTACCCTGATCTGCCCAGTGCTACTGGGCTCATGGGCTCTTCCAGAGGCTACTACTCACTGCCACAGAGTCTACCTCAAATCTCAACTCTCATAAAGAGCAGATTTTCTCAGCCTTTCACAGCCACAAAGACTGAGGGAGGTGACTCAAAACTGACCTGGTTCACCCCTTGACTTTCTTTATTAAGGCTGTGTGGCAAGTGAAATAATAAAAAGTGTTTATGTGGTTCCTTAAGCAAAACTATATAGATTATAGTTTTCATCGTGTGCCTTTTTAATTGGTTAATTTATTAATATGCAAAACATAAGCACAAAATCTGGTAATTAGTAGCACCACATGTTCTGTACAAATATATAAGTTTGAAAGCTATTTCTGGTGTTTTCCAGGCTGCATGTCTATCTCCACACAGTGCCGTTAAGTAGACTTTCACTTTGCCTTCAGCCAACAGTGGACATCTTGCTTGCCAGTGTCTACTTCAGTTGCACTGATAATTAGACTTTGAGTTGTTCATACCTTCATATCGTTGTGTAAATGACCTTTGTCTATGCCACTTGAGCATTCATCTGGTCAACAGGAATACTTTTGCGTTTGGGATGTAAGCTGGCGGAAATAGGCACTTTTCCTTACATGTTTGTACAGTTCTTAGCACACCCCTCAATCTGGAACCACCAGAACTTGACTCTTGAAGTGTTTCAAAGCACCAGAATTTAACAGTTCTGGTTTGCATCCAGTTGGCATTATCAGTCTGTTTCGGTACGTGCCTGACTGCTGTTTAAAGATCTGTAGTAATCCACAAATTTCTATCATTAGAGAGCTAAGACTATAGCATTTAATCTGAAAATAGCAGCGAGAGCTCACAGTTTAAATAGGAATAACTTAGCAATAAGAATACTCTTTCTGATTCCTTTTTTAGAATATGGCCATTTATTGTATTAAAAATATAAATCATTTGAGGGAATCTTGAAGTTGTAATACCTGTAGTGTCATGTATTCACTGTATGCAATTAAAAGTTTAGAGTGCCATACTGTCGCTAGAAATAAATACTAGAAATAAATAAAAAGTCCATTTTTTTTTTTCACAAAACAGATCCAGTCCTGCTCTGCAAGCCACATAACGCATCACGGTTGTGAACTGACATTTCTCTATTTGCCTATCACAGTGAAAATCAGGGTCCTAATGACAACTGATTATTATTGTATGTACTATAATTAAATTATAGACAGCTTCCATTTTCTACTTATCTCTTATTTCATGTGGGAATAGAGTTATATTTAATAATTTAAACATCAATTTTTGCAAAATGCATGTCATGATCCCAGTTTTTTTCCATTATTACAAAGAAAGCTCAGGTCACAAAATGATCTGTAGTTAAAAAAGAAAGGAGTCAAAGTAGCGAAAAGTCAAAGACAATGCACAGGAATGAATAAGGATGGCTATAATAAGGTACCTGGAATTTGAGTAATTTATGATATATATATGGGTGGAAAAAAGAGAGGAAAACAGAGCAAATACACCGTAGCAATGAATTAGAGCATATAATGACTGTCTTGATTACTAAAGCAACTTACAAATCTGATGGTGTCCAGGACATTGGAATGAACTCTGTAGTAATCTATAAAGGCAATATTTTTAAGGAAAGATACCTTTACTGGTCCAACCACAGTATGATAAAAAGAGGAGAGCCTTCACATGTGTATCTTTATTTCCCACATGGACTTTCAACATCACCCTCTGTTTCAAAGTGTTACTTTCCAAGAGTTGAATCTTTTCCAGCATTTTCTCAACATATTCCAGAAAACAAATGATATGTCTCCTTGAACAACTATATATTTATCAGAAAATCAAGTGCTACTACTGACTTTCAATGTACACATGGATTTAATTTGGATCAGCTTGCATCACAAGAATATAAAGCATATCCTACAACTACTCAGAAATATTTTTATATTACTTCCAGAAGTAATACAAGGGACGTAATTCTGGGCCGCTCACTACAAGAAGGACATAGAAGTGCTGGAGCAGGTCCAGAGAAGGGCGATGAGGCTCATGAAGGGCCTAGAGCACAAGTCCTACGAGGAGAGGCTGAGGGAGCTGGGATTGTTCAGTTTGAAGAAGAGAAGGCTGAGGGGAGACCTTTTCACTCTCTACAACAACCTGAAAGGATTTGGAGCGAGGAGGGGGACAGCCTCTTCTCCCTGATAGTATGTGACAGGACTAGAGGAAAGGGATGCAAGCTGTGTCAGGGGAGATTTAAGCTGGATATTAGGAAACATTTTTTCACTGAAAGGGTTATCAAATGTTGGACTAGTCTGCCCAGGGCAGTGGTGGTGTCACCATCCCTGGAGGTATTTAAACGGCAGGTGGACCTGGTGCTTAGGGACATGGTTTAGTGGTAAGCTTGCAGTGTTAGGTCAAGCGTTGAACTGAATGATCTTGAAGGTCCCTTCCAACCAAAGAGATTCTGTGATTCTGTGACTTTCCTTGCTAAGAGCCTTGCATAGTATATTTGTATTCTCTCATATTTAAATTTGATCAAATTTCTGAAACAAATGGTGTACTGGATTTACTTGGTGAGGTGTTGGCAGCAGGGCAACCCTTGTGAGGAGCAGCCAGGGCTGTCCCATGGTGGACATCATCGGTTTCAGCCAGCTCCAGTGGACTCACCATAGGACATAACTGAGCCCCTCAGCCAAGAGTGGGGAGCCTCTAAATAAACGTATTTCAGAAAGAGGAAAAAACACAGGACAGATTGAGAGTGGGAGAGAGAGTGAGCATAGACCTACACGGCCAGTGAAGAAGGAGGGAAAGGGCTGCTGCAGGTGCTGGGGCAGGTATTTCCCTGCAGCTCTTGAAGAATGCCATGCCCGTGTAGATGGATATTCCCTGAAGAAAGTGTGGCTGTGGAGGACCCAAACCAGATCAGGGCAAAAGTGTGAAGAGGAAGGATAGGAAGAGAGGAACCATTGTGGATGGACTGACTGTAACTCCCCATTGCCCTCCCCACTCTGCACCACTCAGGGTTGGGGGAAGGTAAGAAGAGGTGGGAATGAAGGATTGAAGTTGAGCCTGAGAACAAGGGAGAGGAAGGT
Source organism: Baryphthengus martii (assembly GCA_013396935.1). Taxonomy (NCBI): domain Eukaryota; kingdom Metazoa; phylum Chordata; class Aves; order Coraciiformes; family Momotidae; genus Baryphthengus; species Baryphthengus martii. Next base: position 156,679 of record VWZK01016321.1, on the reverse strand, counting down.
GTTGTTTCAATTTTGTCTTNAGGGCAACCCTTGTGAGGAGCAGCCAGGGCTGTCCCATGGTGGACATCATCGGTTTCAGCCAGCTCCAGTGGACTCACCATAGGACATAACTGAGCCCCTCAGCCAAGAGTGGGGAGCCTCTAAATAAACGTATTTCAGAAAGAGGAAAAAACACAGGACAGATTGAGAGTGGGAGAGAGAGTGAGCATAGACCTACACGGCCAGTGAAGAAGGAGGGAAAGGGCTGCTGCAGGTGCTGGGGCAGGTATATCCCTACAGCTCTTGGAGAACCCCATGCCCGTGTAGATGGATATTCCCTGAAGAAAGTGTGGCTGTGGAGGACCCAAACCAGATCAGGGCAAAAGTGTGAAGAGGAAGGATAGGAAGAGAGGAACCATTGTGGATGGACTGACTGTAACTCCCCATTGCCCTCCCCACTCTGCACCACTCAGGGTTGGGGGAAGGTAAGAAGAGGTGGGAATGAAGGATTGAAGTTGAGCCTGAGAACAAGGGAGAGGAAGGTGTTGTTTCAATTTTGTCTTTGTTTCTCACTACCTGAATCTATTTTAATGGGTACTAAATGAAAATAATTTTTCCCAAGTTGTGTCTGTTTTGCTCATGATGATAACCAGTGAGCAATCTCTTTGTATTTATCCTGCCCCATGAGTATTTCTTACTCTCTCCCCCTGTCCAGTTGAAGAGGGGGAGTGACAGAGAAGCTGGGTGGGAGTTTGGACCTTGGCCAAAGGTAACCCCCTACAAACACATTTATTTTCCTTAAGACAAGTGCATTGTAATTCAGTTTTCCACAAACTAGAAGCAAAATATACATACAGTTCCTAATTTTCTATATTTCTATATTTTTGCCCTTTCATAAGAAAAAGCCATCGTAAAGTACTTTGCTACTGTATTTTGTCTTTTCTTCTAGATTGGAAGCTCAGAAATTGCTGATCAAACATATGTTCGCATTCAGTGATCCAGTTCTTAAAAATATCCGAGTCCTATTATTCCGTTTGCTGCACTGCAGAGTTCAGTTTCTGTGTGTAAACAGAGTATTTGATCTTCTTTTTTATTTATGATCTATCATTATTTTATTAACACTCTAGTATTCAAAGAATCAAACTAGGAACAACAGAAAAAAAAAAAAAANNGGGAACAACAGAAAAAAAAAAAAAAAAAGAGGCAAAAACGTGTTCTGAGCATTGTAAACACCTGCAAGAGCACACAGCTATTTCCTGAAGTGCATTTAGCCATTATCAATCTGCCCTCTGTACACCCTTACAGGCACTGGAAGAAGATACCTTCCTTGCTTCTTAATTGCTGAAAGCCTTTTAAAAGGCTTTCCCATTCCACCTTTTTCATTAGGATAACTGCTACTAAATGCGATTACTTAAAATAAATACGTGGCTCCTCAGCAGCACTTCTGAACAGGAGAGGAGCCTGATCCACCGCCCTGTGAAGGCAACGTCCGTTGCCTCCAGTGAGCTGTGGAGAGGCACATCGTGCGTCGCTCTCTAAAATCCTGCTTGGCCGCGTTCCCGGATCACCCTCCATTCAGATCTCAGTTCTGAATGGTTTTCAATTAATGTAACAAGACTAATTAACTGTATAAGAGTAGGGTTTTTTTAGCGTTACTGACAATGCATCTATTTAATACTACCTCAGTAATTCAGTGCCTCTCATTCCAAAAGAAAACTACACAAAACCAGTGAGTTACTGGGGGTGAAAATAAGAAACACAAATATATTTCTTTGCCTCTGAACCTGAACTAATTACAAAGTTACTAGAAACAAGTAGTCTAACCAGAATGAGACACCTTTCTGATTGATTCTGCAACAACTTTACCGAGCAGCCTCTGTGGAAATCAATATCATACGGCATTGCTGTTTTGGTTTCCTAGCTAAGATTATCCCTATACTGGTACGTAGCGACTCAGGAATAAGAACTGTTAAAAATTGCCATCACGTACAAAGAAAGACTATCCCCTGGGCTCTTTTTCATGGTAATGTAATATTTTTGTGATCAAGTTTCAATACCAGACAGTATTAATGAAAAGTTCCCTGTATCTGCATCATTTTGCCTGAACTGTGATTTGGGATAGCGCCCCAAATGTTGAGAGATCATTAGAGCCTCCATTATTCAAGATCCTTACCTTGAGATTGTCACCAGGTGTGCCACTTAGGGTTGTTTTTTGTTGTGAGGGGAGCATCACTTGCTGCAAGAAAGTCTCCTGGATTATATGAGCTATTAAACACCATCAGATGGTTCTGATAACCACAACCTTTTGACACTCGAATCGTGTACCTGAAACTGAAAGTATAGGCATCAATTTGCTAATCCTCTGAGACATCTGATGGCAGGTTTTATGGAAATGTATTTTAAGAAAGATGTTTGAAGTATAACCTTTATCTGTATAAGAAAGACATTTTAGTAACATACTGTACGGGATACTTTGTATGTGATTCTGTGGCTGTGATGAGTACAATATATGGTGGTATGAAAAATGTGCTATCTAATTCATGGTTCCTTACTATCATATTTATGCACGTTTCTGGGTTAGAAAAGACTTATTTTTATCGTGAGAGCTAGTTTCTAATTGATGAACAGAACTTCAGTGATTTTTTTTTCCATTAAATAATGCACTTTTTTTTTTTTTTCTTTTCCCTGTGAAACCTGAAAGTAGTAAAAGAAGGAATGGAAAGAATGGGAAGGTGAAAGAAAACAGTAGCGTTTACTTATATCATCTTATTGAATATAAACATCAAGATCCGGAAGGACCCCATTCTACTAAGAAGATAATTTATTCATATTCAATAATATGTGCGTTTCTAAACATATTAGTGTTAGCTGTAGCACTAGTATGTTATAATCTATTTTATGTTAAATGTATTCTACTTAATACATGAGTATTTTCAGTCTGCAACTCAAGAATGATGCCCAAATTCTAAGTAGCCAGTAGGGTACAGACTGTTTAAGTGTGAGGAGGGAAATTTTTCCAGGAATCTGGACACATACAAACTACCTACAAACTACCGTCCTCGCTATGGGATTCTGGTGGCTTTTTGAAGTTGAATTTTGTGGTCAGCAACTAACAAGTGAACTGTGGTAATGGTATTTTCAATTATTTCTTTGTTATTCTGTGGTCTTATATTTACAGTTTTCTGCTTTTCCAAAACAGCATTAGAAGTCACTAGGGATTCAGTTCTGCCTCTTAGAGGAAAGAGACTTCTTTGACTATAATATAAGCCAGGGCTATTGAGGATCCAATCTGTAGTTTATTCAATTAAATGGAAAGATTCCCACTGATTTTACTGAGGTTTGAGTCAGACTTTTAAGTGTTGCACTGTGATCCCATATATTTTTCATGGCATTTATCTGAAGGAAGGTGTCCTGACTTTAGTTTCAGGAAAACAAATGCAAAACATTACTGTTCTGATACTCCTCTTTGTGCTGAAGTAAATAGTCTACAATATTCAAGGCAACAAAACATTAAACGAAGGTAGGACCAGAGAATAGTTTAAGGACAATAAACTGGCCAATGGAGACATAACTACTGAAGGGCAGAGCTCCTACTGATAATTAATGGAAATCCAATCAATAAATCACCACTGAAATGTACCAAATAGCTTGTTAGGAGCCACCTACTGAAACTGCTTACCTGATTAAAGATGTGTATGTAATGTGTTATATATAGAATGAGGCCATTATTACTGCTCCATTCATGTACAGTAGGAAAAAACTTCAATTCCTTTTCAAACCACTTCTGAGGGGAGGCTCAAGAAACAAATTAAACCATTCCTTCCTGACCTACGTAATTATTTTTTATTTTTGTTTCAGAAAATCAGTTAGACAAAGATCAACAAATATATTTTGCAATCTGTTACTGTAAGTTAAAAAACATGGACACAAGAGCCAAGAATTAGAAAAGTGATGTCAGCAGCTTTGCCATTACTGCCTTCAAAATCACATCAGCAGTACAGAGGAATGACAGCTTAGGGACAAGAATGAGAAATATGAACTATAAAACCCAATATATGTCTAAGTTGTTGTCTTTCTAACAGCATTTCATCCTTCATGTTACTCTCAAGATGTCTATGCACTTTTTTTCTAGCTTTCTCCCATTTGTATGTGACAAGGGCTGTACATTTTGTCATATAAAAATGAAATATATTATTATGACAGCATTTCCATTATACTGACACAAAGCTACTAGAAAACACACAATTCTTACTAGCCTTGTTTTCGTTTGCTAATATTACACTTCACGTAGGTAACCATTTTCTTTGTAAGTAAGTACCATGCGACAGTATTCTAGAAAGGAAGCAGCCTTACAAATCAGAATTTGTAACTCCAGATTCCTATCCCAAGGATGATAAGTGTACTTTTCTTCTGTACAAATTCCAGGTTTACCCTGGAGACCCTAAATGTTTCTGACTTGAGAACAAACTTGCCCTTTTTTCACATCATGTTTTAAATTATACCCAGGCATAATTATTTCAGTTGTCTTCCAATGAGGCTTTACTTGTTCGGGGTGTTTTTTTGGTTGATTGAGGAGAACATTTGGCATTTTTTCACTCAAAGTTTGAGAGATTTATATTCCTTTTTAGACCCCCTCACACCCTTTCCTATTGACACAAACACATGAATGCTCTCAAAAGGGTTACTAAGGAAACCAGAAACTATGGTAACCTAGACTAGAAGCGCTCTTATTTGTCCAAGGAGAGGGAAAGGAAAATTCAGAAAAATGCACACTACAGTTACTCTCAAGGTCCTGATCTTTCCTTTTCCCTTCAGCTGCAGCAGACCTTCTGTTTCTTGCATTCCCCTACCAGCAAAGCTATCAAACTAGAATTTGACTTAGGTGGAAGACGAGAAACACACTGCAGTAATGTAGATGAATATAAATGAGGTTAAACGGGTTTGGGCAGTATTACCACATCAAACTGGTAAATGTATCTAATTTTTCCTTTTATCATTATGTCAAAAATCCCTTTAACTTCAATTATTCTTCAGAGCAGCTTGGTCAACTGCCTGTGCTCTAAAAGAGTAAGGTGTTGTGTTATCAATGCTTTTTGCAGAACCTCTTATCAAAGCCGTCCCTGTGCACGTACTTATTATACTCACTTTTAGTTCTGCTGTCATGAATAGTCTCACTGAGTAAAAGCTATTGAGAGCTAGTAAATGCTCTCTCATTGCTAAATAATGGTGCTTCATTAGAAGTGGAGTGAGCTCAGAAGCTCATCAAACTGGTCAGGAGATAATTCACTTGTGCTTTGCAGAAACAATCTTTTTACCACTGAACTCAGCAGCAAAACATTCCCTGATTGCAGGGCACCCAACAAAATATGGTAATGGATAATGTAAAAATAACAGATTTCATAACAAAGGAAGAGTTTCATCTTGACCATGTTCATTCCTTCAAAGCTTTGCGGTAAGTATGACCTGTTTACACTGCAAGAAAAGCTCATTAATTTAGAAACAGGAAAATACAAGTTGCCTATAGCTGAATGCATTGGTATATCTTTGCTAATGGTCTGATTCAGCAAGCCGGAGTAGAATAGTGAACAGCACCAATGTAAACAGCTTTACTGAAATTAGCGATCGTTCCCGCGAGACCATTTGAATCAGGGTTACAGGCCTGGACCATGTGTTTGCAAAAAGTGTAAGTTGTATCAGAAAAAAAAATGGTCACAATATTTGACATACTACGTAATGAATTGGTGCAAGAAATTGCTAGCATCAAGTATTTTCTAAGTGAAGCATCCAGTGAATCATAGAATCATAGAATGTTAGGGGTTGGAAGGGACCTCTAGAGATCCTCTAGTCCAACCCCCCTGCCAGTGCAGGATCACCTAGGGCAGGCCACACAGGAACGCATCCAGGCGGGTTTGGAAAGTCTCCAGAGAAGGAGACTCCACAGCCTCTCTGGGCAGAAGAATCTGCCTTTCATATTCAAGCAAGAATAGCAAGTAGATTTGGAAAAATTCATGCTCTGTAAGCATGGCTTCTGGAAAATTAAGAAACTGGGGAAAAAATGTCTGTATATACCACACATTACTGAATTAGGAAAGAACAGGAAACAAACTAGTTATATTATTGATATATTTTTATTACTGACTAGATGTGGTCATCCGTAGCAAACTGATTAGCATCACACACAAAATGGTTGCTGCTGAGAAAAACATCCTGAGCAGAACTGTGGCATTTTGTGCATGTGAGCTAGAGAGACAAGAGATGATGTGAAATCCCTCTCATTTAGCATATCTACTTCAGAGGTAGCCAGGATTTTGTTGCTATGAGAGAGGGAGGAAGCTGACCTGTGCTGATTGGTACACAGAGCTTTTTAGTCACACAAGAAAATATATAAGAGCTAGGAAAAAATGTCTGATACTAACAGATTAAGGGAGTTAATTAAATGGGGTAGTCACGTTATAAAATGACACGAAGTCCGCTTTGCTATCTGCATGAATTATGACCTGAGGCTGGCAGTATATATTTTGTTAGATTAGCAAATATTTACAAAGTAAACGATGGTTCAGAGGACATGAAATGTGTGAATTAGGTATTCGAAACATACCTGAAATATTACTGCTATTATTTGCTAAATAATATTTTAATGGGAGGATTGACTGTGTCATATGGAGAACTATTTTCCATAATCACGATTTAGATGAATGTTATTCTTGCTCTGAATGGAGAAAAAAAAACAAAAAAAAGGCAAGCTAATGCATATATTGACTACAACAAATGATTTTTAGGCTAGGTCCATTTGTACTACATATGCTATGCTAATATGGACCATTTGAATCAAGTGTCACTCCCTGTGTGCATTTGCAGGTTAAAACTCTTGTTTCTGCAGCAGTGGGGCACAGATCACAAAGATGTTGCTCAGTTTTTGTACTGGAAGCACTACAGAAACTCCACAACCTCTTCTTCCTTGGGGAGCCTGTGGGTCTTGGTGGGAGCAATATAAAGGCGGAGTAGAAAGGGGAGAAAGCAAATTAAAAGCAGGAGTGTTACTTTCCTCCACAATCCAGACGTACCAAAGCAGGAGGAAAGTCTCACTTGAGAGTTCCAGAGAGGAAGGAAACTTGCTTTGCTACTCAATGAATCTATAGAGGGAGAGATATGAGGAATGGAGGGATGAAGGGAAGTAGTTAGAGTGCTCTTTCCCTACATTTCACAAACCTGCAGAACTGTGGAAAAGTTGTTAATAGTCTGCTTGATGACTTGTCAGGCTTGACTTACTTGTCTGTACTCTTCCCTCTAAGTCGAAGGGAAGAAAAAAGACTTAGAAAAGAATGGATTTCCTTATATCTTCCTTCTTTATTAAACCCTTCAACTGTTACACTGTGTGTCTCCCAAAGCAGCATGGTAGGACCTGCAAGTTCTTCTTAAGCGTTGTTACTTATTATGACCATTATGTTAATCGTACCTTCTGGTTCAGTCTTACTCAGTGTTTATGGTATTGTGCTTTTGCTCTCTCATACATGGCAGCTGTATTTTCCCAGGGTTAACTGTTAAAAGTAGCTAATCCGAAAAAAGAGGGAGAATAACTTGGTGCTGGAGTCCTCCTTTTGTTGCCTTATGACTAAACCAGTGCTTTAAACTTTGAAGAGCATTGAAGAACAATTGGTTGTAGGGACATATTACATCCTTGAAAAAAAAGGCAAAGCTGTCTTTTGCTTTAATCCAGCCTACCAGTACGGTACCACCACATTTTCATAACAAATTTTGCTCTGTAAACAGACATAAATCCATACCAAAAAATAAATTCATTGTTTGTTTCCTTGTTTTGACAGTATCAGTCCTCTTTAATTATGTTTCCTTTGATGTCTGACTGATTTCTCTCAGTATTTTGAACTCTGCCATGATTTAGGTGTCCCATTGCAGTTTTTCACAGAATCACCCAGGGGTTCTGTAAGGGGTTAGAAGGGATATCTGGAGATCATCTAGCTCAAATCCCTGCTAAAGCAGGTTTAACTGGAGCAGGTTACACAGGATCACATCCAGGCGGATTTTGAATGTCTTTAGAGAAGGAGACTCCACAGCCTCTCTGGGCAGCTTGTTCCAGGCTCCGTCACCCTCACAGTAAAGATGTTTTTCCTCGTGTTCAGATGGAACTTCCTGTGTTTCAGTTTGTGCCCGTTGCCCCTTGTCCTGTCACAGGGCACCACTGAAAACAGTCTGGCCCTGTTCTCTTGACATCCACCCTTTAGATATTTATAAACATTGATCATATACCCTCTGTCTTCTCTTCTCCAGGCTAAACAGACCCAGGTCTTGGAATTACACCAAGAGTTCTCCAGTCCTTCAGAATAGCCCTATATGGTATCGGTGAGCTCCGAGCTCCCCAGCCACTTACTGTCTTGGATATAAGATACTCAGCTTTAACTGAAATAATTAGTTCTAGCAAATCCTCCTTCACATATTCCTTTGTCAACAAATGGTAAACTTTTACTGCATCCTTAACATCATATGGGATGTAACATCTCCTTCTGCTTCATTACAAATACAGAATGGAAATAGTGGATAGTTCTGTCAAATATACATCACTGCTTATGACTTCAATATCTGCATTTAGCAACAAACATAGTAATGGACTTCGGTTCTCTTACGTGTTTTGGCCATAATCAACTCTGGATTATATTGGAGAAAGGTGACGAGGATGCTCTAGGCTAGTGGAAAAATCTGGATGCAATGAATATTATGAATCTGACTGAAAAAGTAAAATGGTTTTGTAGTTATTTAGAACTTACTTTGGGCTCTGTAAAGCTTATTTAGCTCCAAATATTGGCTTTTCCAGGTATGTGTTGACTTTGTGCCAGCTGTTTTTTGATCATACCCCTGGGTAATGGGTGCTGGGCTTAAACCTGCTTACATTCTGTTATTCACGTGCTGCTGTGCTCATCTAAGAAGCTCTCCTGGAATTAGGGTGCTGAAAATTGAAATACTGAAGAACTGAGATGATTCTCCAGGACAAAATTAGTGCTGCTGAGCTTACAACCTCAGCCTTGATATCACATGAAATAACTATTGTCCTGGGATTATTGTATCTCTGTTTTGTTGTTTCTGAGGTCGAGCCAGCAAGTTCTGTCAGACCCAGCATGTTCTGCATCCATAGCAATAATAATTTGCTATCTTGGTAAATGTCAGTTGGCTCTGTGTTTAAATAAGTAGTTCCATGATCTGTGGAACTAATGAAGTCGGGTTTGCTCTGAGTTTGTATCTTGTAGTTTTAGTTGACTTATTTTAACTATATTATACTAAACCATAGCATGATCCCACCTTTCTTTGACATCAAATAGTATAATAGAATGTGTATAATCATGTTTAAATATTTAAAAGGACAGAATTTTTAATTTTTGGATCCCTTTCAGTATGATGTTAACCTTTTCTTCAATCAGCCTTAACCTATAACAAGCTTACAAGGATTAGCAATGAAAAGCTGATAAAAAGTTCAGAAAATATGACAACAAACCCATTTTTTCTTATTACCCAGGTTCTCATAACACTAGAGTTTGGAATGGGAATGATTAAAAGAGTTTGCAGAGGGAGGAAAGCACAGCATAATTAAGCTTAGATTTTGTTTACCTGATTGCCTGGGGTGAGAGGAGAAGACATGCCATTTATTTATAAATCTAAATAACTAATTGAAATAAAATGTGAGTATGCAAGAGCAGAGAAGCATTAGAATCAGAACATAGAGTTTAATTGTGTATTTTATTTGCTAAAGACATGCTGTTACATTGAGATTAAATTAATAACCAAAATCAGGCAGGTGAAAACAAGTACATGTACTTTTTATCAGGGCATTCAGTTTTTAATAAACAAGTACAAAGAAAACTGTGCACAATACACAGTTTTATTAAAAAGAGAGAGAGATTCGAGTCTTCCGTGTGATTATAATTTTTGGCAGAGTCCAAAAGGTGAAGAAATAATAAAAACTCTGTACTCTCCTGCAAGTGATGAGCAAACTCTTACCTCAGTGTGAACTCTCAGAGAGATTTCTCAAAAATAAAAATGAGAAATAAAACTGTAACGAACCTCAGTACATTCTATTTTTGTACAAGATCTGTTAATAAAGTATCTGATTCTTCTTATACCTGTTTTACATCAATTTTACAGACAGTGAAGTGACACTCAATTTTTTTTTCTTGCTTTTCTCTGCCTGAGAATGAACATAGTTCTTGTGAGTTGCTGTTCTGTACAGAATTTGTAACTTAAGATACATTTAACAGATAGACACAAGCTATGCTAAAGCTGCCTCAACTGTACTAAAAATATATTTAAATGCCTTTAAAAATATGGAACCATTGTCTCCACCTCTCAGATCTGTGGAAGTGGTCTTGCCCAATTGAAAACATACTTACCCCTTTTCTGAGTACAGATATTTTCCTCCTTAAAATTCCCTTCAATACTCCATAGAACTAAGTTCTCCCTCCATTAAGAAACCAGAATAATTAGAGTCGTGGCCAAAACTTGACAAAGGCAATGCTGCTGAGAAGCATGTGGGTTAACAAGTGGAATAATGTGGGATTTCCAGTCCATCGACATTATGATTTTTCATTTTCCCTTAGTAAACAATATGCAATATTTACAAGCCCTTGTCAAATTTTCGAGTCTTGAAGTGAAGAGTTAAATAATGACTGCTTGCAATTTTCAATTTAATATTCTAAAAAATAAGCACTGAAAACCATTTCCGGACACTTGAAAAAATAAACCTTCTCTGTTATGGATCAGTGCCTCCAAGAAAATCGTATTGCTTATACTTAGCTAATTTTACATCCTTAATTCTGGTGCCTAAATTTAGGCATCCAAGTCTGAAAACGGTGGTGTGATAACACAGTTTTCAGTAAATAGACACTTTCAAGAATGTCTATGGAGTTTGGCACACAACTCTTTCCCTCTGCTTTCCACTTGAATAACTGAATTCAAGTAGGCAGACTTTTGTGTATCTCTAGCATAGTATTGAGAATTCCATGTAAAGGGTAACAAACACAGCTACAAAAGGGATTCTATTAAAGACTATGTAATAAAAATAGAAAACATCTGCATGTAAAGTGTGGAGAAGAAAAAGTGTAATTCCTTTTAGAGGCAAGTGTTGGAGAATTTATGGGAAAAGAACGTCCAATCACTGTGAGAGGTTTTAAAATCAACGTAGCAATTTCATTATACATGAATTCACCAGAAAACAACAATATTTTGAACTTCATTGTAATGGATAAATTTGACTGAACTGGAAGTATAATAAATTAGGCTCCTGTAGAGAGTTATTAGAAGGCAGATGTTCTGACTGAATCTAGAGAATTATCAGAAAATCTTTGAAGCCATGATTCCGTATCAGGAGACTAATTTTCTTAAAAGCTCACCCTAATTCAGGATCCAATGAAGAGAACAGAAGTAGAAAATCAGTCTATGAAATTGAAGAAAAGCAGAAGAGAGAGAAATGAGCTTCAATCTAGAACACAGAAAATTGGTAATAAAATAGGAATTGCAAAAAAGTCACGACTGCCAGTAAAGAGGGTGTTTGAAAATATTTTTTTTAAATTACATTGGGAACAGGAGATCCTACTAATGGGGTAGGCCATTATGAAATTGGACACGGCTAAAGTGAAGATATTTACTCAGGAAATGTTCAACAACTGTTCCCATTCCCTATTTGGAAATGTCGATGTACAGGAGTTACGTAAGAACAAGGAAGAACTTTCTAGCCTGTTCACAGAACTAGAGCTGATACTACTGCTGATGTCAGTAACTGGAGTTTAGAGTTGGAAAAGAATTGGCCAAGATATCTAGTCTGCTAATGTTAATTTTAATAAACATTTGAATATTAGGGAAGTTCCACTGAATGAACCCCATTTGTGTCAGTAATTCAAAAGGGCAAAAGAGGTAGCTCTGTAAATATATTCTAGTTATCCTGAAATCAAAAGCAAGTGAAATAACAAGAAAAGTGTTATCTGATAAAAACATTAAAGAATAGGAATAACATTTATTGCAGTTAATGTGACTTTAAAGAAATAGATAATTTCAAACAGGCCTGATTTTTGAGTGTATTAAATATGCACAAAAGATACAGAATATTTAAAGATTTTTTTAAATAAGTGATTTTAATTTTTTTTAAACAGTGAATAACATTCTGGTGAAAAATTAGATTTATAGCACAGCAAAAAAAGCACTTGATAATAGGACTAAGGATTAGATATATCACAGATTTCAAATGCTTGCCAATGGTGAATCATCATCAAATGGTGGATTTCCTAGTGAAGTACTACTCGGACTGATACTAGGATAAATGTTTTTTCAACATTTCAGCAATGATGTGGGGGAGTAAATATGAAATCAGTGATGACAAAATGTGTGGATGGAGATGTAAATAACACTGAAGATTTGGCAGTCATTTTGCTTGCTTAACTGGACCTAATCAAGGAATACTCTTATTGAGGAATACCGTATGTAAAAGTGTTCAGCTGTGAACTGAGGCTTTAGATAAGCCTTTAGGAGACTTCAGCCTGGAAAATGGTGTTATATAGATGATAGTTTCAGACTTATCTATGTTTTTTGCTGTGTGAGACTCTTCTCTAGCACAGCCTGCATTTGTGTATCTTCAAGTTTAGCCCAGCACTTCTTATGTTTTTCATAGATGCTCAGATCTTTTGGCCGTGCTTTTGTTCCAGTTTATATGCATGAAAAATAAATTTCTTGTGAGGATCTTAGTATCATATGTATGATAAAACGTACACCCACACATCCACACATATATGAGTGTCTCTTGAATCTTCAGCACGTTGGCTGTAAAACATAATGGGAATAGAAGTGCAAGAGTCACCTAAAAGATAAATTGAACATACAGAGGTGTACGTAGTATTTTTGGAAGGGTGGCTACCAGCATATATGCAATGTATTACTTATATTTCAAAAAAATAACCTCAGCCTTCTCTCACAAAATCTCTCTGAAGTACTGGAAAAGATCCCTAATTTATTCATTCTACTGTTTAACTTAATGCATTGTCTTTTTTTTTTTATTATTATTTTTTATTTTCTTTTTCTTTAGCAGTGGTCAGCACATGCAACTGTTCTACTTGTTCTTTTGGTTCTCAGAGTGATGAGTCTCTTCTGAGCTCTCTTTCCCATGGGGCAAAGTGAAAGCTCAGGCTCCATCCTATACTCTGATGAGAAAAATACCCACCTGAAAAGTCACCTTAAACTCTCCCTCAGTTGTTGTAGCCCCTTTTTCCTTCAGTGAACATACTTATTCATTCAAAAATATACTAATGGATACTTTTCCCTGAAGTACTGGGGCAAATTCTGTATTTTTCAGTTTATTCATTCTCAGACTAAGTTCACATTGTTTGTTTACCTGAACATTATTTTTTTATAGTCCTGAGTGCTATCAATATATGTTTTAAAATGTGAGGGTTTTTTGAAACTAATGTAACTGCTTTTGGCACCATATCACCAATCCACTAATTGAAAACTAACACATCTTTTGCAAAGAGGCTCTTAGTATTCTCATCTGCTACTGCAATTCTGTGCCTTGTGCCTATGAGGCGATTTTTGAGCTAAAGGGCTTTTTTTCTCTTTGCTTTTACTGCCTTAAATCTTCTTTGAGATACTGGTTCATAATTTGGTTTGTATTATTTGGCCAACTGGGTTTAGTGCAGCTCTTGAAGACTCATTTGAAGTATGTCTGTTTGTTTGCTTCCAGGTTAATTTCTTGCAGTAATTTTTGTTCTCTATAACATCGCAATATTATCTAGCTTGTTAAAAAAACTTTGCCTTGATTTGGGTGACTTGGCTTGGATAAATCTCACTCCACAGATTGTATATCCCAGATCTCAATTACGATTTTTTTACTATAGCAGGAGCTCAATCTCCCACAGTTACAATATTAGCCAAAACTTAGTTTTCTTGTTCTTTGAACTGTTACCTTAAACATGTGAGTTGTGTTTTGGTTTTAGTGTGACAATGCAGAACTCACATTTCAAAATCACAACTTTATACCTATCCTCCTCTGTCTGAATTAATAGAAATCTGTTAAAAACAAGCACATTAGAATAATTGCTTAGCAAGTTACAGCTGCTACTGATTCTTCCTTTTAGCTGGCAACTGTCTAATATTATGGGAAGTTTTATGAAAAACACAATGCTAGTTTAAGACATGCTCAGAAAGTAATTGAGGTTATTGGCTTAGAATTCGGTAGAAGAAAACGTAACTTATGCCAAGCTCCATTTTTCAAAATGTTGAATGTTAGGAAGAAATTACTATGGTACTCATCCTCAGAAAGACAAGCTCTTTTTCAGGTTACAGCAAACAATATTTGCATGGATTTATACTAAACACAGAATCTGAACTTTAATTGAAAGGCAACCTGTGTGCCTGAAAACTTTGGGGTTTTTTTTGTTTATTTGTGTGTTTTTTTCCCAACTATATCAGTAGATATAATTGCAGATATATTCTTGCTTCTTTTTAACTGGTGGCATCCTCCATACTGGCTTTCTATAACATTTTCAGGTTTGAAGTTGCTTTGGCAGGTGTTGGCAGTGAGATGTTGTGTATGTCCTGAAAGACAAATGGATGCTACAGGATAGGGTAGGATAGTATAGGATATTGTTGGGCTCCCGATGAATTCCTTTCTTGCTTCAAGGGATGCTCAGCTGCAGGAGGGGTGGTCAGTGAAGGTATGGGGCTCTAAGGGATTCCCCACGTGGGCCTAAGGGCTTGATAATTTCCAGTGACAGAGAGCAGTAGTGAAAAAAACCCAGGAGATACACAGCTTCTGCATTTTTCAAGATGACTTAAAAATAAGACATTGTTCTGGTGCAGATTATATAAAGCCACTATTCTTAATTGTTCAGAGTCACTGAAGGTTGAATGCAGATGAACTTGCGAGATCCACCTTGAAATATTGCCAGATTTGGCTCCGAACTCACAGTAATTGAGATACTGCCTAAGGCTCATCTGGGAAGGCAAACTGTATGTCAGAGTGTTTAATTAGGGGCATTTATCGCTTCAGTGAGCCCTTATGTGGATGGTGTTCCACATGCTACGAGGTGGAGGTAAAAAATGGAAAGAATCCATGAATATATGTAAAAAGATATTTTGACCTGCAGAAACCTGATGCGGGTCCTGCAGCTCAGCGTAGAAGCCGTGGAGAAAACATCAGAGATTTTATATTGAGGATATTGACCAATAGATTGTAAAAAACAGTAGCTGCAGGACTCTGTGAATGAAGAAGGATATTACCTCATGTTCCTATATGATCGATGGATTGAAAAGTTAGAAAGCATTCATTTACTCTCTGCGACTTATGAAATAAATAGTTTCTAACAGTTCCAGATTCATTAGCAGGAGATAAGGTTGTTTTTCAGCTCCCAACACTAAGCCTTGGGTTGTGATATGATTGCAAGCACATGCCTGCAACCCCTCTACAAATACGGATCTCGGACAATGAGGAAAATCATTGCTCAAAGAATTCTTTGGAGCTGCTTCACCCTTGTGCCCAAACTAATTTGAATTAGTTGTCTAAAGGGAGAGAAGGTGAAGGTAAACAATTGTTGATATATATTTCTGTTAAGAGAAGTCTTAAATCTGCTGAACATAAATTTAGTTATGGAACTTATAAATACAATGGAAAAATCTAAAAAGAATCAGGTGAAAGTGTGTATAGCTACCAAAAACCAGCACACAACTGCCTCTTGACGAATGGTATGACTAATGAATACTTAATATAATACTTAATGACTTATTTTATTAACAACTCTGTTTGTGGGAAAATGGATAGGAAAAGGTGTAAAGGGATATGTCATTTCTGTAAAAGGCAAGTAGGAGGAGAATGAGAGAAAATTTTACATAAAGTTGAACAGAGAAGCTGAGAATGTCATTAAAGACAGTGGTGTTTTCTGAGGTTAGTAAGTTCGTTTGAAATTTTTACACTTGTTAAAAAAAATTGCAAGAAGTCATTTTTCATTTGACACAGGACAGGTGGTGGTTGTTTTTCTTTATTATTATGTAGTTATATCTGCAGAAATACTGGCCTTTGTGTACACTTGACTAAGAATGTGACTGTTTCAGGATTCTTTAGAAATTGAGTCCAGAAACTTTTTAAGGCTCTGTCTGAAGGACTTTAAAGATACTTACCTGAGTACTTTTGAAGGATTTGACTTACGATTTAAAAAAGAAGTAAATATATTAAATTAGATTTTTTACAATTGTATTTTATGAAACATTTAATGCCAAATTATTGAGTATCTATATTACGAGAAGTCTTTTCTTCTTCACTAGTTTTTATTCACAAGTGGAGATTTCTGGAGCTATACAGTTATTGCTGTCATTTCACTTAGAAAAGGTAGACTGCTTTATTCTCAAGAGTTACACACGTTTTTGCAGAAGGACATTCCCCTTTAAAAGTGTTTTAATTTTTATGACATATGCTTACTTATTTTTCCCTTAGACGTTTTATGTTATTAATTGTGCTGAACATGAAACTTGCTGTTACATTCCACATATTTCTGTCAAAAGTAGTTCTCTTGAGGACGACGTGAATTATTTGCAAAGATATTTCATAGGTAACAAGTAATTTTCGTCTTTAAGGAAGCTAATAATACAGTTTGGACTAGGAACTTAATATGGTGATCCAGATCTTTGGGAACAGACCAGAAGAAATATCCTGCATGACATTGCTAGCATTTGCTTTACTTCACTGTAACATATTTCCTCACTTTCAAACAGACTGTGTAGCATGATGTTCACACAAATTTGAGTTAAAGGGTCAAAAAAGATAAAGCCTCTCTGGCAGAGCTTTCTCTCTAGGATGCAGAGGAAGCTTTCTTTCTGTATAGCTAGCAGATATTTTTTAATCTTATGGATGGAAGAAATGATGTGTTCCCTTGGAGAAGTGCTACATCACCAAAGGCTTCCTTGGAACGTCAGCATATTTTTCCTTATACTTAATATATGCTGTACAAAAACCTTATAAAATTATACTATACAAAATTATACTTACTGGACAGCATAATATTAATTTGCATGTGTACTTAGGGAAGGCATGTTACAAAATTAAAAGCTTCTCAAGGTAAAATTAATAAATGAGTTGATAAAATACACTTTGACTGTTAGTCTTCAATTTTGCCAAGAATTAAATGCACCAACTACAGATATAGCAGGTAAATATGGCTCAGACATTGACATGTTCCATTTTTTTTTTATATATTCATGCTATTTTTTTGGTTTGTTTCCAGAAGGCAGAAAATCTGAAAAATGGAGTACATAATTTAATGGAGTTCTGGATATAGGAAACCAATTAGGTCTTGAACTCCAAGACTGAAATTCACTGGTTTAAGTAAGAATTATTTTTTTTTTCTTTTTCCATTAAATCTCCAGATTAGCGATCGGCTTGGTATAATCACCAAAAGATTTATAGATCTGTACTTCAAGGAGTGCCTATAGCCTTTTCTCTTGCTACAAGAGTACTCTCACTAGACTATAGAGTTCTCACTAAAGTAAATTAAAAGCGTAGTTTATATTCATACGCAAAGCAAAGCTTTCTTGGAAGTCTGTGATTATTAACTGAGGTTATGCAGGTATTTATATAAATTGCTGGATAAGGGCATTTTGGAGAATCAAATTTAAATGTCCTGAATCAACTGCTTCTAAGTTAATTTCTATGGCTGTAAGATCTGTTCCTGTAGGCTGCGATGTTAAAAAAAAAAAAAAAAAAAAAAAGAGGGAGGGGAGGGAAGGAAAGAAGCTGCTCTAGCATTTGTAATGAATACCTTCTTCAAGGGTAAGTGCTTTAGCCCTAAAATTGAGTGCTGTATGAGGAGCACCTCTTCCACAAAAATAAGAGATGCAAGAAGATAGAGATCAAGCTTGAAAATACAATTCCACAGGATTATAGGGCTGGAAATGCTCGCTTGCGTCATCAGATCTCATGCTCTGTAATCCTCAACAACTATACAAAGTTTGAAGTGTCCACGGTATCATCTGTGCAACACACTATCTATGCATCTCATGTGCCATAATACACTTCTGCATCCTATTAAAAACGCAAGCTCTGTAATAAAAGATGAAAGTCTTAGCTAAAATGTCCCACAGGAAGAGATCAGAGGAGACTGTGGTCATTGTCAGTGCACTAGCAGGATGTTTATCAAGTAATCTTTCCAGATGAAAAAAACCACTCTATATGAACAAAAATCTTAGTGGCTCTTCACTCTCTGATACAAGAAAATTCCTCCTCAGACCCAGTTCTAGTGGTCTTTTTAAGAGTAATAATTACTTTAAATAGTGCATTTATTGTTCTGAATTAACTTCACAAAATGAATCCAAGACAAGTTCCATTTTTACAAATGTATCGATGGATGTGGAAAATCCTTGAATACAGAACTGTTACAATTCTATTACAGAACTGTTACCTGTAAACAAGAATCTGCTTTTGTTTGTTAAATACAGAAGATATACGCTGGCCAAAACATTAGTAAAAAAATCATCTCCCTTCTTTATCTGTAAGAAAAAAAGGCTGATGTCTATATGAATCAGTGAAAATCAAGCTAAATAAATAAGTAAATTTATTTAATTTTTAAATTATCTGTATAGGATCAGCCAGTCTGTCTCAAACTAAATGCAGCAAGCACACAGGTGTATTTTGTATGTTATCTTCTAAATCTTCCTGTCAGTTTAGTTTGATTTCTTGTGTTGCAAATGCTTCCCTGGCCTGCAAGTCTTGGTGTTCCTTCTATATAGAGCAACCAGGCAATCACATATCAAACCCAGTGATATTCTAAGGCTATGTTGTTCTTGTGAACCCTTGCAAATAATTCAGCTTAACCCAACATGCCACATTGCTCTCTGTTAGAAAGGAACTTGTAGGAGAGTGAGCTGGTGCTGGGAACTCCCATGTGGAATTTGTGAGATCAAGGTAGCGCTAGGGCATGAATCTTGGGCAAATTGCTTAGACTTGTTTCAGTGTCTACTGAAAACCTGCAGCTCCGCACAGTCTATACAATCTTGAATTCCCTTTGAAAGACATGGGAACTAAGTATTTAAATAGTAAATACATTTTTTGTGGACCTAGCTACTAATAGATAATACATTTTAGGCTCTAAATTCCCATTGAAATCAATGAGATGAGTCACCTTCTCTTCCTAGAGCCCTCCTGAAATGTCCATCTGCATTTTTATCTCTGTTAGTCTATCCTTAGCATCATGTAATTCTGTTTCTTATCCTTACTTAAGCATCTTCACTAACCTGTTCACAAGATAATCATGTTAAACACCACAAGGCTGGGGACCACTGAAGTACTCGTGTCAATAGTGTACGTACTGGTCGATTGTACCTCTAAGCCACATGATATTGTGTTTGCTTCAGCGAGCTTCATCCCTTCAGAAAGAACTAGCAGATAATTGTTTCCAGAGCCATGAAGCAGCAAGGTTAGGCCTTCTGCTCAGCATCCGTGTTAAAAAGAAAACGTTATTGTAACCTTCTTTGACTGAGGAATACTTGAAGCACAAAAATAGTATTCTTTATAATTGCTTTTGTAAAGCAGACTTAAACAAAGAAACTGGAGAGCTTTATACGGTTGAGGCAGAACAATGGATGTCAGGGAAAGCTGCACTGTTCTAAACACTGCAGTACAATGGAGCTTCGCAGAGCATTTTGGTAGTCCTTCACCAGGCCAAGGAGACACGGCTATAAGGGTTTTTTTTTGCCTAAAGTATGAGTTTTCATTTAGGATAGGAAAGAGTTTTATTTGTTTGCTTTTTTTCTGTGCAATATTTGAAGCGTGAAATGCGTCCTATTCAAGAAAGGGTTGCAGTACCAAAATCTCAAGTCTTCACTACCGGTTCCCATTGAAATGCTTTTCTAAACTCTTTGTATATCGTTTCCCAGATTTTCCAAGGTCAGTTCTTTCCTGATTCAAATGAATAGCTGTTTTCTGATTAAATATATGTAAATGTTTCTAAAGGCTCTTTTTACAACAAGGACCAAGCTGTTACTATTTGATACCTATATTATATGTATTCTAGTGTCTGTAATTAGTGCAGAATGTTTTCATTAACAGCTAAATTTTAGGACCTCCTAATGAATTTTTTTTTTTTTTACCTTGAGAAGCTTCATTTTGTTATCATGTTTCCAGTAGGATTTAACAGAGACTGTCAGTGTCCCCTGCAGACCGCTAATCCAATCACTGGCCGTGGCAAACCTTACCGTCTATAGTGTTTCCAATATAGAATATGAAAAGTGTATAAGAAAAATCTTAAAAATATTTAGGCAGTGATCTGTTGTTAAAGTGTTGGGGAGCCACTGCTCCAGATACTTGCTGTATTCTTTTATCCTTAGGGAGGAGCCACAGCTTGATTTCAGAAAGACCAAGGGTAACTTATTCAGTGAAGTGTTTTAGACATTACAGCAGCTAAATGGATCCCGCTGCTGTTCTGGCATCCTGAAGCAGTTCTGCTGTGACTCACAGAGGTATTAATGAAGTTATCTGGGTGCACTGCTGATGAGCAACTGTCCCTGCAAGTCATTGCCGGCTCCTGCCCCGCAGGCCCCCAGACCCTGACTGCTGCGAGGGCGATGTCCAGCTGAGATGGGGCAGCTGGAGACGAGGAATGTGAACCAGCACGTATTGCACGGTGGCTTCAGATTTACTCTCCTGTCTCTAAGAAATTTTGGCTCAAGCTCCTCAGGATGTTGTATTAGGGCAATGGATGAAGACAGAGCAAATGCTAAGGCCATGGGGGCTTGCAGACCACTAAGCTTTAGAATGAGGAGGCTCACTGCACATTCAGCTATGCCAGTGGGAAAATATTGTCAGAGGTGAGGAAGGAATTGGCAATGAAATGCAACAGGAATAGTGAGATAGGTCTATTTTTTTTTTTTGTTTCTCAATTAATACAGACAATTAAGGTAGCAAAGTGAAATAATTAATTTTAAGTGAAAATTACGTCTCACAGAGCGCTGATGGTATCTCACTGTGCCTGAAAGTTCTTGAGAAAGATGAGAAAATACTTAGTGAGCTACCCTTACGGAGGAAGCCCTGTTTGAGTAAAAGAAAAGTAGCTTAAGAGAATGCAAATATTATCCTCCTTAAATGTAATTTTTAATACACAAGTTAGCTGACAGAGCTTGGTGTGATTTTGCAGGCAGTGTAGAAAAGGACAAGTTCTGGTAGTAATTATTTCATATGCTCAAACTGAAGCTGTATTCTCAAGGAGTGTAAGTAGAGCTAGCTGACATGATGCTGAATATGGCTCATCCTTTGCTATATCAGCTGCAAAATCAGCATTATGTTTGCAGCTGTTAAAAATGAGATAGGATGAAAATGTCCTGTGTAAGCAGGATTCTTGAGCTACTGTGTAAATAAAGAGGTTTTATTACTGTTTTATTATACTCTCACATGTAATGGAAGAAATTGTTACAATAGCCAACACTGAGCTCACATTTCTAAAATGATTTTGAAAAGTGATGTGATAGATGTTAACAAATTTGCTTTTGGCTTCGCTGCTCTATGAAGTAATATATCATGAAATGACCAAGAGACAGAATACCTTGTTTGATTTGTTAGGCAATATTCTGTCAGAAGGTTTTCCTGTCCCTCCCATAAAGACTCATGCAACAAACATATTCATAGAGCTGAGTCTTTCATATTCACACTTTACCAACCTCCTCATTAAAAAAGTAGTTTCCTCTTTCTTTGTGAATATTTAATAACAAACACTATGCTGTTGTCAAATATTATTTTGTGAAGAATTCATTACGTATAGAAAATATTTGAGAAGATATTCACTGAAAGAGTATTAAGGAACTAACCATGAAATTAAATGAATTCATGTTTATGTATTGTGTTTTTTTCTAAACTCTAATGAAATGGTTTGGGAAATATTTATGTAATTTTTGAGGTCTGATAGAGTATTTTAAGTTGGTTCCAGTACACTGAGCAATAGAATTTCATTAATAACAGTGAGACCTCCTTCAAATCAAATCAAACAACCCTAATTTTCATTTTCATCTACGAGAAAATGCCACAGAAATGTAAGTGCAGATTTGGATTTTAAAGTTACGTGGTAAATTTTAGTCATCCAATTTCTATCACCTTCAGAAAACCTCATCAGGAAGTTGTTGCTTTACAAAATCAGTATCAATGTTTCAGTCCGCTAAAATCTGTTCAATGCTATAGGAAACACAACATTGACACACTAAACAGAAAGCTGGATTGGAAATCTTTCCCTCTTCTTTTTGTCATATTCCTCAAGCTCCAGCTGTCTTTACTTTTCCTCCTCTTCTCCTACTCACAAAGAGAAGAACCCTATCTGCTCACCCCTTCTTAAACGTGAAGACCCTCATGCTGCTCCATCAAATCTCAGCAGCCTTCTTGTCTCTCTGCTCCCGATCCCAAAACGAGAAGACTAGTCTAACTCTTCTAGCACTGCTCTCAGTACTGAGAGCTCTACATACTGCTTTTTGCCTCTTAGCCTGCGATTTCCCCTCATTTTTTTCCCTTGTTTGATCTTTCAGTTCTGTACTTGTGGTCCTAGTCCTTAGCGCCCTTTGAGTAAATGCAAATAGCTGGTTGTGGTTCCTCATGCTTCAAAAGCAAAACAAACAGCAGCAGATAAGCTGCAGCTTTGCCTGTGTACATCCCCACTGAAAGAGGCATGTTGGTCATGCTAAAGCTGTTCCATGGAAAAGTGGCATCTTAATGTATTCTGTGACTTTCGGCTCTTCAAGAAGCTATTTAGGCTTCCTCTATAAAGAAAGTTCTTTCTTTTAGGGAGCTGTCAGGCTCCTTTACATGGGCGGTGGGGTTAGCTATGCCTCTACAGATGTCCTGATCTGTCAGGTACTCTTCTATGGTTTCCTAGCAGTGGGGGAGAAGCATCTCTCAGAGGTCGTATGTGCTGGGCTTCCTCCTTGGTAAGGCAGCATAAAAGGAATTACCCCTGTGGAGTGTTCCAGACTGTAAAAACAAAGAAATGAGCTACTGCAGCACTGAATCTTTTGATGTTAAAGCAATCGCTCCCTGCCAGGACTTCAGTGTTTCATTCCTCTTCCTCGGACCAACCTCCTCTGTAGAACTCACATCAGACACTGGTGGCCTAGACACTGCCTGACCCCTCTTACCACTTCCCTTGGCATTTGCCAAATCACCCCCACTGTCTGTGTTCATACTGGGAATCATACCCAGTCACTTTGAAGCCCTTAAGCACAGTTTGCTCTCCCTAGGTTCACTGTGGTGACTCTTTTCTCCATCTGCTGCTTGTTCAGCATAGCCGTTCTCCCCAGATTTAATCCATGTGCTGCTTCTTCCCTTTTATTCCCTTCCTCATTTTTCACAAACCACTCCAAAGATGGTCTGCAGGCAGTGGAATCTCAAATTCAGAATAGGTGGCCAGTACTCAGAGTCTGAACTATGTAATAATTTTTAAACAGAACGATAGGTAAACTAACACACATTAGGAGGAAAGTTCAGAAGAAGAAAGGCACCCGCAGTTTAGGCTGCCTGCCAACCTTAACACGCAAACACTATTTTTAAACTGAAAGGTCCAAGGGTTGTTACATTTCTAGCTCAAGGACGATATCCTTGTTCAACAGAAGTTCTAAGAGCTGATTTTAATCCTTTTTTTTTACAGGAGTCACTACTCTAGATAATTCTCAAGTACTTTGGAAAGCACCTTCTCTGCTCTTTAGACTTTGTGTGTGAATACAAAGGAGCTTTTGCATCTTTGTTCCTCTCTATCAAACCAGCACCTTTGAGGCTCTGCTGTTCTTTCCTTACACTCAGCATTATGACTGAAATTTTCTCAGCTTCATCCTGATAACTTGTAAGGCATTTAAGGTTTCCCTTGCCACTTTGGGTCATCTGCCAATAAAAGTGGATCTGATGAAGCTCAGCTAAGTAATAAGGTTCAACTAGGCAAAAGTAAAGGGAGAGAGTCGTGGCTTTCCCTGAAGACTGTGATGCTTCTTGACCTGCATCTAGCTCTAGCAGCACCTTATCAGCACTGAGACAACTCCAAGAAAGGCAAGCAGGGAATTCAGAAGTGTTTCTGTAGCTCTAAACTCTTGGTGAGACTGATTTTTTTAGAAGGATCAACAGATAGACGCTGGAAGATGAGAGTGAAAAGGTCTTCGTGATTTAAGACATCACAATAGAAGGGGAGGCAGTGGATGGAAAGCTGGCTCTTGGTCAGAGGAACATCTGCTTTCCTGAGTCTTGCACAACAGTGAGTCCTGCATAAGTTAGAACTGTCAGTTACATGAAGATTTCCTTGGAAACGATGTTTTTCTTGACTCTAAGACACATCAAAGACCTGTAATCTTGTAGTGTGCACCTGTGTATATTGCCGGGTTTGCCACTCCAAAGTGTGGACACAAGGAAATTGATACCCCTGAGTAAGTTTTCTCCTTTAGCCTTGTATGACCAACAGAAATGATGGGAAAGTTCACTTCACTTGTTGGACCAGAGGGGAAGGAGATGTGCAGCAGCTCTCTCCTCCTATGCCTACTGTGGCTCAGCATAGATCTGGATGGTCAGGACTATCTTGATTGCCTGGAAAATAAGTTGGTTTTGGATCAAGAAGTAGAAAGAAGAGGACAAGGAGCAAGGATGATGTATGGCTACTTTGATTCCTTCGTTTAGCTCATATCCTCTGCTGTTTCCAGTCTTCTGGTTCTGTCATTGGTTATGAAAACTGGGTCAGACCATGGCTTTAAGGCTTTGCAAATCTGTGCTCAGATATTCTGAATTTAAGTTTATTGATAGATAAACCTAACCTATTTAATTCATTTTACTATATATTTCCTAACTATTCCAGATTTCAAGTGCCTTAGACTTTAATTCTTAACCATATACTTTAATCGTAAAAACTATCATTCTTGAAGACCATTCTAAAATTTCTATTTCAAGTCTCCATCTCACATATATATTTTCATAATTGGAAGACAGCAATAATTTGAAGTTTGTTTGAATAAATCTAGATGTGTATAACTGTGTTTTAAAGTTAGAATAGAATAGAATAGAATAGAATAGAATAGAATAGAATAGAATAGAATAGAATAGAATAGAATAGAATAGAACAGAATTGAACTCTTTCCGTTGGAAGAGACCTGCAATGGTCATCTAGTCCAACTGCCTGATCAATTCAGGGCTGACCAAGTTAATATCTTTATAGGATATTTTTCAACTTGATTTTGTCTCCCTTCTTAAATGTTTGTCTTGAAAGAACATTGTAGCACTCTCTAGCTTTTTCCTTTCTTCTTTGTGTGCTGCTGATTGACAGATACAACCTTAGAGACAGCTTAGGAGTTTTTTGACCTGGGATCCCTGTCAGTGTAGGCTACTATATTGAGCTTCTCACCTCAGCTTGAACATTAATAACTTGTGCTTTCGGGAATTAAACATCATGTTTACAATTTCTTTGATTATTTTCTTATTGATTTTCTTTGAACAAAAGGAACTACTGTAATGGTCCAACCTCAGAGTGATAGAGACCTAAGAACACTTTTCCCTCCTCTTTGGATTATTTTTTGACAGCTTTTCTGTTTTGGTCAAATTGTTCAATATATCATTTTCCTCACATAAGGGAAACAGTTATGTTTTACTTGCCAATGGTGCAGAAAATGACACAAATGTTTTGCTTACTGAGCATTCTTAAAGTTCTTCTTCCTGAGCATTAGGCATAAAATAGGGTATTAATTTTGATTAGCATAAAGAGATTTATTTATTTATTTATTTATTTATTTTGCATTTAAGGTGCATGTATTTTGAGTGCAAATAATTTAGAACAGTATCATTAGTAAAACAGATGAAAGACACTATTGATCAGAGAGATGCATTAAGTGTTCTGGTGTCAATATGAATGTAAGCTTGTTACAGAGACTTCTTGTTGGCAAGCTCATTTGTAAAAAGTCATTATTATAAATTGCTTCAACTAGTCAGATCATATAAAATCTACTTGTACTGTAATATTCCAGATGCTTGATTACTGTTCTTCAGTGTAGCGAGTTGCCAATTTCTCCCTCCTGAGAATGTGTGACAGATTGTAATACAATCTGTTGATGTTCCCGATTGAAACTAAAGTACATCATTGTCACCCATGCTAAAAAGCTGGGACATATACTGTAAATGTATAATTTTGTGCAATGTATGCTAGTGTCTTGTGTTCCAGCAATTTCAAATGGTAGATGACAATGTACTTGATCTTGTGAGGAGGAGAATCAGAGGCAGAGGAAAACACAGGAGCTAATTAGAGGAGCAAGATGTAGTGGATACAATAATTCTTTGAATGATATAGGTTCAACTGTCTTTGGTGTGCATGTGGGTGTTTGGGGAAAGGATGACAAAAGGAATAGAAGAAACCATACTTGTGTTGGTCTCTACCTTCCTTTTTCTGACCCAAAATGTCCGGGAACAACAGCCATCCCAGCACAAAGCTGCAAATGGCTTGGAAGTGAATGGCAGAAAGGCAGGAAGGTCACTCGTTTGTGCTACATCGCCTCACTGAGCCTTCAAAGAGCAGCAGAGGCATGACATGGTGTGTACTGTCCCTTTGCCGTCTCTGGTCCATGAATGGAGGAAGAAGAGACTTTTACTGGCTGGGTCAAAAGACTTGCGCTGTGGGGTCAGAAAAGAATTTGGGGTGAATGAAAAGAGCAATAAACATTACAGCCAAGTCAATGACTGGCAATAAATCAGAAAATGTGAATTGTTTATTCCCTTCCTTCCCCGTGGAGGAAGATCAGCAATAAAAAGGTTTTTTTTTTATTTCCCTCAACATCATAACTTCTACTTGCATCTTCCCCTCTCAACTTCCTTTCCCATCATAGCCTTTTTTCATTGAAGTTCATTAAGGTTGCAGCTTAGGGAAGCATGTAAACGTCAAGCATATCCTCACTCAGCAAATGACTTCCCTGCCTAAAATACAGCTGGCTTGATCTTGTCTTCTTCACACCTCACAACTATACTTGTAGTTTGCTCTCCCAGAAATTTGGTCATGAGACCAGAGACTTGGACCTGCACCAGCTTTTGGTACTGCCACTATGTCATACCCTGGTAACTCTTGTATCTCAGCATGGATTTCATGTGTAGTTTCATCTAACAGTGACTGCCTCTGAAAGCAGCAGTCCTGTTCTCCTTGGCCGTCATTGGCCCCTTCCCTTTGATTGGAAATCGCACATGCACAGCTGCAGGGTCATCTGGGTTCAGCCAGCTTGTGCAGTAGAACACCACTCTGCAAAAGCGTACTTTATTTATGTCAGCTTCATCACCTGCAACTGGGCAGACTTGGGATAGGACTCAAGATGATTTTAGGAAACTACCCCTGAAAGTAGTGCAGATGTTCTGGGAGTAGAGCTGCTCACTTCAGGAGTACCAGTTCAGGTGGGCTCCGTAGAGCTGTAACACAAAATTGTGCTCTTGGATTTCCCAGTGGAGATAGTAGTACTTTCCTCTTCCCTGCACATAGTGCTTGTGTGTTTCTGGATATTAAAGTTTGGTTACAACAGCAAGGAGAAAGAACTTGCATCTTCCACATTTTAAATGCATAAACATGGGTGTATGACGAGAACTCTTCTATGGTCTCTGCAGACCACGCATATACCAGAGGATGAATCTTGAAGTAAGAGGAAAAGCAATAAAACAATACATGCTGGTTTTAAACCTTTTTCTTTTTAAATCACAATTTCCTCTTATCTGCCTTAGCTGACTGTTTCCCACTGCTTCAGGGGTATTTATCTTTATTTTCCTCCCCTGCGTGTTAATTTCAGAATACCTGGATTAACAGAGCAAAGAGGAAAGATGAGTTGCTGTCTTTACTGCTACTCTTCTACCGAGTGTCTTGGAGACTTACAATAATCTGACAGAAACTGTACCTATTACAACTTAGGTGTAAGATCAGACTCTGAAGGGCACGAAATGTGGTTGCTCTCCTAAAACAAAATAGGGCATGCACCTTTGTAAATGTACTTCACGAAATTCACTGGAAACAGCATATAGTTCTATCGGGCTGTAATTTGGTCTAAGCAGGAACATAAATTCATGTTAATTCACAGCTCTGTTAATTATACTGAAAGTGGTGTTTTTTAAACATGCCGCTTTGAAAACAGCTCTTCTTCTTAACAGTATTTGATTTCAGTAGAGAAGTTCTGTAATTTCCATGGTGTATACAGTACTGCAATACACACTGAAACAAAAAGCTGGCTTGTGAAGGGTGGATGTGTCTTAAAGGACTTACTAGCTTCTGTCTGAAACTCTGAAAGGGGCACATGAAGTCAAATAAGCAGTCCTGCTCCCCTGGCAGTTTGTGAAACCATTCGATGGGAACAAGATTGACTTTTAGATAAGCATGTTGCTCAGGTCGTGTTCTCCTACGTGCTGAATCACACCTCTCACTAGGAAGTCAAACACTTCCATGTTGCAAAACCAGTAAGTGTAAAGGTGGCAAAATTGGTAGGTTACTGTACAGGTGAATACTATTAACATGATCTTTTTAGTCTTAGGAGGACTAAGAGTGCTTTTAGTCTAAGGAGGATAGACATAGTTTCCAGGATAGAATCTAGAATAGTATATAGTTAACCCATTTTTAATGCAATATTTATTTTAAATATTGCATAAAACGCAGTAAGTAACTGTTTACTACCAGCCAGTATTCAATTATATAGTATTAAATTCACCATGCTATGGACTTTCTCTTTTCTGAAAATGACCAGTTCTATCTGTAGACTATGTTGCTGAACCAAGGGAAAGTATTAACTGCATATGAAGATTTGAAAAAGAATACATGTATATACTTTCTTTTTCTGATAGCATATGGTGCTGAAAGAAGATCGTCTGAAATAGATCATTACAGGATAAAATGGAGATCAAATCAACAAATGTATGTCTTAAGTAATATTCAGTAACATAGACTCATTTTAAGGTAACACATTGCTGATATCTTAAATATTAACAAAAATCTTCTGAGGTGCCCAATACTTATGCATGCAAGTAGACCTGCTGATGTCAAAAGTTGCCAGGTCAATGCCTTTTATCTGTCTGTTATTTTTATAACAGCTATTTCCTTAAAATTCCTCACAAGATGAACTGTTGATAGTGTTCTTTAAATGGAACATAATGAAAAAAGAAAACTGAGGCACAATCATCCATCTTCTGCAGAGATATCTGTAAGAGATTATCTCTAAAACCTCAGTAAAACAGTGTCATAAACTTTGTCTTGGATTCTCTTCAAGGCTTTTACCTATTCTGACACCAGGTTCAGTAGATCAATCTGACTTCTAAGTATGCATTTCTGCTCAAACTGTGGTGAGTTTGGGGGCCCTGGCTGCTGTTTCTGGGGAGTAGGCCCTCACAGAATCATAGAATGGTGGGGGTTGGAAGGGACCTCTGGAGATCATCTAGTCCACCCTCCTGCTAAAGCAGGTTCGGTAAGAGCAGATTGCACAGGACCGCATCCAGGTGGATTTTGAATCTCTCCAGAGAAGGAGATTCTACAACCTCTCTGGGCAGCCTCTTCCAGTGCTCTGTCAGGCTCACAGGAAAGAATGTTTTTCCTCATGTTTAGGTAGAATTTCCTGTGTTCCAGTTTGTGCCCATTGCCCCTTGTCCTACCACTGGGCACCACTGAAAAGAGTCTGGCCCCGTTCTCTTGACACTCACCCTATAGATATTTATAAACAATGGTCGTATCTCCTCGCATTCTTCTCCTCCAGGCTAAGTAGCTCCAGGTCTCTCAGCCTTTCCTCATAGGAGAGATGCTTCAGTACCCTAATCATCTTTGTGGTCCTCTGTTGGACTCTCTCCAGTAGCTTCCTGTCTCTCTTGAACTGAGAATCCCAGAACCGGACACAATACTCCAGATGTGGCCTCACTAGGGCAGAGTAGCCAGAGAGGAAAACTTCCCTCGACCTGCTGGTCGCACTCTTCTTAATGCACCCCAGGATACCATTGGCCTTTGCGGTCACAAGTGCGTACAGTTGGCTCACAATTAACTTGTCCACCAGGACTCCCAGGACCTTCTCTTGCCTCCTTCTCAGGCTGACTGGTCTCTAGTCTCCTGAGTCCTCCTTCTTGCCCTTTTTGAATACTGGAGTGACATTGGCTTTCCTCCAGTCCTCAGGCACCTTTCCTGTTCTCCATGACCTTGCAAAGATGACTGAGAGTGGTTTTTAGGAACACCTGCCAGCTCCCTCAGCACTAGTGGGTGCATCCCATTGGGGCCCATGGATTTGTGGATGTCCAGTTTGCCTGAATGATCTCTTACTCATCCCTCCTTGACCAAGGGAGAATGTTCCTTTGTTTGGGCTGTCTCTTTTACCTGTAGGGTCTGGGATTCTTGAGGGTTGGACTTAGCAGTAAAGACTAAAGCAAAGAAGGCATTCACTAACTTCACCTTCACTATATCCTTCACCACCAGGGCACTCACTTCATTCCGTGGCAGACCCACATTTTCCCCAGTCTTCTTTTTTGCTACTTCTTGTTGTCCTTGACATCCCTCGGCAGATTTAATTCCGAACGGGCCTTAGCCTTCTTTGTTTCATCACTGCGTACTCTGGACATATTCCTATATTCCTCCCAACATTCTTTCCATTTGAGTAGTTCCAGAGCTCCTTGATCCATGCAGGTCTCCTGCTTCCTTTGCTATGTCCACTCATGATTTTCCTGTAAGAGAGCTCCCACAACTCATGATTATATTTATATATAAATATAAAATAATCTCAACATGCAAAAATTTTACAGTGATCTAAACTGCCGTGAGAAGGTTTGAGGGATTCATCTACTTGAACTGGGCTGACCCATTTCCCAGTTTCCCTCCCTCCAGGTTACTAGCCTGTGATGGAGGGATCTCTGCAGCAGTGTGGGACTGAGCCATGGATATGAATGTGTCCTTTCTAATCTTCTTAGAAGTAGTATGAGCCCTAAGTGTTACAGTGAAAGGCAAAACTCCCATAATGATGACAAAACATGAAGCTGAATACAGGGTGTCTGCAGTCACCGTTTATGCAGTCTTGTGACTTTATGCAGTCTATATGACTTAAAAAATTGTAAAGACCGCTTCTCTTGAATGAAACTTTCATTTAAATCCCTTGCAGAGAAACATTCAGGCTTTATTTTGTTTTTTTTCTTATTTTTGGGGGAAGAAAACAAAATTAGTAATGACAGACTTTGTACGTGTATATATCCATTTGTGTGAAGAATGTTCTCTAAACACAAGCCATATTTTACTGTGAGTTGAAATATTTCACATTCTCTTCTACACCAGGACCATTCTTTTTGCTTTCCAAGAAATAAATGCTTCTTTTTAAAGGTTAAGAAATGAGAACCATGGCAGTAGGTCAGTGGGTAATATATACCTGCTTTCACTTGGTTAAATTATATTTCCTCTTTACGCTGTGGCTCAGCAGTATCTGGAGACTATTGTTCCCTAGGCTAATGCAATCTTTCCACACGAAAAGCTCTTGAACTGTTCCTTATCTACACTCCAGTTGCTGGCACCAGTGTTTCATCCGTTTGGTGCTAAAATGCACAGAAAGCAAATACATATCACTTCAATGATGAGGTATCCTTCTTCTAGAATATTTAGCTCAGCTTATTTTCATGAAGTAAGGTTTTTCCTGTCAGCAATATACATGCCCTCATGTCCTTCACCATATAGAGTGAGAAATGAAGAAAGGGAAAGAGTCTATGAGGCTTCAAAAGCAAAACTTTTTGGAGCCATACTGCCTTTCAAACAAAGATAGTAAGATTCACATGCCGAATTATTACATCTTTATTATTGCACATCTTTTACACAGATTCATATACACACATTCATTCATTTCACTTGTGATATGGCAGCTATTAACAATGGTTTATCTAAAATAAATAAAAGACCTGGTGCTCTTTGATGCCAAAACCTTTTTTTCTGCTATTAGCATCAATGCAAGTCCACGCTGCATATTAGCTAAAAGAATAAATTCAATTTATCATGTTCTTTTTTTATTCTTGAGCTTTTATGAGGTATTTATGCATGGTCATTTAAAAATGCACATCTACATAACAGATCGATTTTTTAAAAAGAAGTTAAGGCTCGTTTGCACTTAATAGCTTGAACTGGTGTGACTGGGAACTCAGCATTTCTGAAAAATCGGATTCACATCATTCTACCAAAATTCCTTACGTTTGAACTCGTAGCATGACATTCTGAGATGTAGACGATTTCTTAGATCTCACTCAAGTGACCTCAGAGATTATTTTGTGAATATTAAAAGTAAAAATATTGTTAAAAGATACTTTCTATACAAAACCAGATTTACAAATACTTCATTTTTCCAGTGAAGGTCCATAAATCTCTTCACATGAGAGATAATTAAAAAAAATTTAAAAATTGGAGGTGATGAACTGCCACAACAGCTTAGCCATGCACAAACTATTCAATTACCAGATTATCAGCAGAACAGAGAACTGTAAATCACAATGTTGAAAAAAATCATTTACTCGCCACAAGACATATATTGTATCAGTCTGAACAAAAAGAATGTAAGAAGATACCAAAAGTAAAGCCTGTAATTTACTGATCATGTATTAAAAATTTTCAATATTGTAATATTTATAAGCTTTTATACGAATAATTTCATAAGAGAAAGCAGGATCATGAAGGAAGATAGTCTTAATACAGTAATAGATCTTGGTTTTCATTTGCCTCTTTTTATTTCAGATTATTGTTAATTCTAAATATGAATACTTCTAAGTACCTTCACATGTGATATTTAATTATCAATAATTTGTAATTTATCATCTTTGCATAGTCACCCTGTATTGGTATTATAATTACTCGGGTTTAATTAAAGTGAATACAAAATTTGACATATGCAAAACCTCTAGCATTCTATAGAGATAATTATTTATATAAAAAGTAATATCTCTCATTACCCTAGGAGATAAAAAGCCTTTAACAGTAGGAATGTTATCAGCCTTCAGTGACCAACTGTTTTCTCCTCAATAATTAAAGAAACAAGTAAATGTACCCAAAATTTAGCCTTTTTAACCTCTGCAGTTATGCAGACTCTGTGCTGACTGTAGACAGTAGTGAAAGATACTGGCATTATGCCAGGGACATTTCTCTCAGTCTTAAATACCATAGAATTGTAATCAACATATTGTGTGAAGATCCTGCTGAGCTATATTTCTTTTCATAATGAATGTTCTTAAGCATTTAAAATAGAAATAAAAATCATAAATCATTTTTATGAAGGATTAAAAAAAAGTAAATTACTCAGATATTTACCTTTGAAGGTTTGCTTTTGTGAACAACTGTGATCAAAACCAACTTTCAAGATAAAGTATTTCTTCTGTCATTCTGCTGAATCTTCATGGAGGTTTGAATTAGTGGTCTAGGAACTAAGGGGTCCAATTCCCAGAACCACTTCACTATCATTTTGGTTTACCAGACTTTTCCTTATACTCACAGACAGTAACTTGCAGCATCAGTCGCTGGAGAGTGGGCATGAACTGCACTTTAGGTTTATTCTCTGCATTCAGGTTTACTTATATCCAGGTGGGGTTTCCATTTGCAATTGCTGTGGAGCCCAGGGATGTGGTAGGTTGAAAGAAGCTTTGCAAGATTGTCTATTACTGTGAGTATATGTCTTTATTTTCAAAACATGTCCTGTTTGTATTATTTTCGAGAGCTTACTGAATATGCAGTACAACTCAAAATGAGACTAACTGACCAGCTGGCCTCAAAGATTTATCACCAGGAGGTTCATTAGCATCTCTACTTCAGTATGACATCCAGTTCCCTAGCACTGTTGCAGCTGCAATAAATAAAGCGCATTTGAGCCTTAATTCCTTAAACATAGCTCACTATGAGTCGTGTTAAATGACCTCAGCAAGCACAGAGCCTGGGTTTTTCAAGAAATTTGTGTGTTTCAAAATACTGGAAAGCTTCATGCTTATTAGCAGAGATGGCAGTTATCTGAGTAAGTGCTTTGGAAAATTCTTTAAAGCATGTATTGTAAAGCACCTAAATCCCTCCCCATTTAAGTAAATAACTTATTATATCCTTCTGAACTAATACAAACTCCTGAAAATCAAAGGCAAAAGATGCATTAAGTGCAGCATTTGAACAACCTGTGAATTAGGGCAGCCTGTGGAAGTCCAAGGGTTGTACAGCCAAGGTACTTGGCAGAAGAGATTACAACGTGGTGGCTGTACTCGTATCTAGGTACATCTCCCCTATTTCATCATCTCATGGCTCACTATTCTCCCTGGGGCAGGCCATTTGTCACCTCAGTTTAAATGATAGCAAGGTGTCAGTAAGATTTGGCTCAATAAGAGTTGCCCTTGTCGATTCAGTTCTTGCTTTGGGGACTTTGTGTTTGAATTCTCGTTAAGAAGATTTTACACATTACCTTTTCCTCCACTTCAGATCTATTACAAAATTATGATACAGTATGGTATATAGTTCACTAAGTTAATTATCACTTGTGAAGCTTACCTTCCTCCCACCCACCATTTTTTCTACAGATATTTAGACATGCAATTTTTTCCCATTATCAGCAGCCATGTTAAGGTCCTAATTTACTACTACTTAAAATGTTTTGTCATGTCAGGTATCTCACTGAGTTTCTTTTAGCAAATTGGGTGTTTCCAGAATTCTGTTAGAATCAGTTGAACCTTTGCTTCAAGACAGCGTATTTACTAGATTATAATAGCGGTGGTTGAGAACAAAGGCTGCTGAAATCAGCAAAAAGAATCCAATTCCTCTGAGAAAATGAATATTCAGAAAATGGTATCTTACAAAGATATGTCATTAATTTGTTAGAAGCGGAGTCAACATGCATTATCTGCTGTATGCAGGCCAAGACTGCTGTTTGACATTTACCTGAGTAATAAAGGGAAATAAATCTAGCTAGGAAAATAATTGGAAGTACTGTGCTAGGAATGAGAGGATTTCTACTCATCTAAGCCATCTAAATGTTTTTCCCTAAATAAACTCAAATTAAAAATTAACAGAAAAAGACATTGAGTAGCAATTTCAAATGCATCAGGGTAAGAGAAGAAATGCAGCAGTTTATTCCCCTTGCAAGTCAGCTCCCATACTTTTTCTTCTCTTTGGGTGACACTGTGCTATGTTATCTGTGATGGACACGGTAACAGACACTGTGCAGTGGTGGTAAAGGAAGACTCCCTTCCCTGAAAGGCTGTTGTATAAATGTGGCAGTCCTGGTGTCAGTCAGCGACCCTCTCTGCTGATCAACATGGCAACAGCAGCGCCGGCTATGTGGTACAGTTGAGGATGGCCCTGTGGGGGAAGCACATCTTTCACCTGCTTCAGCTTTCACATCCACACTGCTTGTGCAGGAGATGCTCCTTCCCCTACCTCCAAAACAGCTTAGACACAGTGATAACCGTTGATGTAGGAATGCACCTCGCCAAATCCCTGCAGGTGCTGATGGGGCAATGGGAACATCACTCCTCTCTATGCCCCATACTTCTCTGTTTTCACTTAGAAAGGTGGAGACAGGCGGCTTATGGTGCTTTTTCCCATCCGTGAGAGACAGTAGATACTCTAAGTCATCCATGTGCAAAAACCTGCCCTCTGCCTTTTCTTTTTTTGAGGTAGGAGGTTGGTCTGCACTGGTACTGCACAAGGACTATTTTCTTGGGGAAAAGTTTCATCATACATAAGCTGGAAGAATCACTCACAACAAATTTTGTTTGAAGGCAGCATGTTGGTTCAATATGGGCTAAGTGAACAAAATACAGCAGATGGAAAAGGTAGCCCAGAGCAATGGAGTAACTTACTTCAAAGGCTGAAATTCTATTCCTATTTAAATATAGATTTATTTTTCTTAAGTTGAAGTGACTATTGGACTCTCAAATAAAACAGGAATGTATTCCCCATTATCTAAAGTTTCAAAAATCAAGATGCAAAGTCTGTCTAACAGACGTTCTAACTAAATTACACAAACACAGAATTTACGATAAGATTTGGAAAATTACCACAAAACCTCTGTGTGGGGCTGTATAATGTACACATAGCTATACTCAGCCCAGCAAATGTACAGTGGTCACAATAAACAGGAAAGCCATCCTGAGGAGCAGAAAGGTAAGTGGGCACCTCCAAAGAGAAGAAGAAACAGGAAAGGAAGCAGAAGGTGGCTCCATCCTCAGCAGACTTCCTCCTTTGTAAGGAGTCTGACAGCTCTGGTACGGGATACACTCGTGAACTGATTCGCCTCAGCTGCTCTGGCTTTTGCCCCTTTCGGCTTAAGCTCCTGGCTGACTCAAAGCTGCTAACGGCCTGTAGAACATGGCTGGCCTTTGATTCTGTGTTAATGAACAAATGTAAGGGGCCCTGAAAAACTAAACGTATGTTACTTATCTGGTGTCACAAAGGAGAAATTTTAGAAGTGAGAACAAAGCTTCATGTTGAATGCCAAGGTTGGTGATGTCCTCAGTGCTAACTTACCGATCTTGATGGTATTATTTGTATTTTATGTAAATGCACTCTGAAATAAATGACTAAAAGCACTCTCAAAGGGTGAGTTCTATATGTTAAGCATAATCACATAGGCAATGTACAGAAACACTTTTTCATTGTAACGCATCTAACCTATCCTAAAAGTACCTGTTTATGAAAATATGCTCTGATTTAATTTATTAAAATAGGATATTTATCAAAGTTGCAGAAATGTGTTTGTCTTTCCAAGTAAAAGAAATGTGTTAACAGCTTTTGAATGATCAATAGTGTGTATATCTTTAGATACATGTACATTTTTCTGTATCTAAGGGATATAGAGGAGCAGCAGCTTTGTTTATGGACACAAAAGCTGACATTCCTCTATCAGGTTTGCTCTCTTTTGGTAATTTGTTCTAAATGTTGAAGTTTCAATACTTTGAATATTATTTTTTTTTTGCAAGTAATTTGTTATTATCATGAGAACTCTCTGAAGAGCAAAACACTATTCAATGTGAAAAGAGGGGTATATACGTTGCTTTCTTCCAAAATAAACATCATGAAGTCTGGATCCCTAGCCATGATCTACATGGCTTAGATCCACATAGTTATTTCCCTTTTGGTATAATCAAACCCTTTGATTCTATTAACTTAATTTGTCTTTCTGTGTAATGAAACTATGCTTTGTCTCCCAGAGTTATCATTACTTCACTTTTCCAGGAAGATCCGAGGGACTGTCTTCTGTTTGCAGTTGATGTTTACAGTCTTTTTCTGCTGTCCGTTTCATAGCTGTTGAAAAAAACCTATAGGATATATGCAGGTTGGAAAGGTCTAATCTTTCCTAAAGTCTCGCTTTTTACTATAGCATTTACAAATCCAGACTGCCTATGACAGAGATGAGTTTACAATGATTACACCTTTACTAGTTCTGCCATGATTTCATATACTAACATTTATTTCGTAAATTCATGTGATGCGGTCCCATGTGAATTAGTTTAGCTGAGCTAATGTATAATTAGTGTTTCTCTCCACCCCACTGTTTGCTCCCTTAACCAGCTGGGAATTCTGCTGGTACTTTATGTTCTGGAGAAATCAGGGATTATAAGTATTTGAAATATTATCTTAATTTGTGTGTTCTTCAGAAATATGATTCATTTGTAAATCAATATTTCAGAATCCCTTTTGGTTTTTAAATACTACGCTATAAATACTATAGGAGACATGAACAAGGGTATTTTTTAGTGTCTTTTAAACTGAGTCATTTACCCTTATACATTCCCACTTTTGTGGCCTCCTCTAAAATTGCTGCTTTTATGCAAATGGCTCTATACCTTTCTAGGTTGCATAGTTATCATGGCATTGCAGAGTATGACCTCTGAGGTCATCTATTCCTATCCCATGCTCAAATAAGGTCTTTGCAGTTGGCTGGGTTGCCTGGAGCAATATTCGTGAGAGCTTTAGGTATCTCCAAGAACAGAGACCGCTTCTCTGGACAGCCTACTCCAGGGTTCAACTGTGTTCATTGACAGGCATTTTTTTCCCTCATAGAATTGTCCTTCCTGTGACTTCTGTTCATTGCCTCAGATCCTTTCAACTGTGCTTCTTGAAGGAGAGTTTGGCTCTGTCTTACCTATGATGACCCATGAGGTTCCCCCTCAGTCCCCTCTTCTCCAGACTGGAGAAACCCATCTTCAGCTTCTCCATGTATGCCGTGTGCCCCAGCCCTTGCCCATCTTGGCAGTCCTCCAGATCTTGAAAAAAAAATTGCTGTTCGTATATTACAATATTGTATAACACACACTTAATGAATCCTCACAATACATTAAATTTTGGCAGCCTAGTGGAAAGAATGCAGAAAAATGGCATGGAAGATCAAATGATTTTCACTCTTCACCTTTTTTCCAAGTGCAGATGACAGGCAGTGTATTGACAGTGTATGGCTGTCAGAATCACCCTAACTACACCTAATGAACGCCGTCTTTTGGAGGATTCGCTTTTTGTATGCTGACCTTTAACCTAAAGATTTTGGCAAATATAAAGTATGCAAATTGCAACAGATTTTATTTTAGGAAATATCTTAAAATTCCGTATGACAAATTATTCATGTATTAATGTATTAATATTTGCTTTCTAGACTGGTAACTGTAGCACTTGTGAAAGCTTTAATAAAAACGATATCTAAGAAGCCAGTATATCAGTGTTCATGCTCCCTTGTGGGTATAGCCTATGTATTTCACAGAAGATTCATTAACTTTCACATATTTAAAAATTTTATTCCTTCATATGATTGTAAATATCATTACTTAGAAGATATGATGGCATTTTGCCCTCTCACACTCTTGTTTGAGCACTTTTACTTGCATAGTGGTGGATTTTTAGGGCTCTAACACATTTGCTTTGGGGAAAAAAGACTCCACAAGTACTAATATTGTCCATCTTGTCAACTTTTTTTTTTTTTCTCCAGGACTGTGATTCAAGAATACTGTCAGAATATCCATAACCCCACAAATTGACTTTAGCCAAATTAGTATTCAAAGGAGGACTGTAAAGGGAATCCTGCCTATCTGGTCATTTTATGGCAATAGAAATTGAAAATTAATTTCTGTCAATTTGTTTGCCTTTAGGAGCATCTACCTCTTACTTAACTTATGCTGCCCACCCTACCCTATACCACTAGTTACCATCAATGAAAAAATTGATGGGCATATTGATATGAAAGGAATATGATTCTTTTAAATGAAAAAAATGCATATGTATCCTAGGTGTGGTTTCGTGTTTTCCTAGACCAAAATGCCTGTCTGTAGTCCCCTGGGTTTTATTATATTCCTAGTATGACATCTTCACTTATTCCTGCTTCCTCTCTGAATCTTGCATTTTTTCTGCTGCTATCTGGAGTCTTCTCACACTTTTCTTTTCTTTATATATATACATACACGCACACATTTATGTTTGAAGGGAATGTGAGTGAAAGAGCCCTACAGGAATAAAAGAAGCACTGTGAAACTTGCCCTCATGACCTAGGCAATGGCTGGATGGCAGGGGAAAGCAAAGCTACTTCAGAAGCAAACCAGAAGTGTAAGGTCAAATGCTTCACTACCTGGCCCAACCAGCCTCCTAATGCACTTTGCCTTTGTTCACTTTGACAAAAGGCGCTACTGACCTTTTTTGTTAGTACATGAAACTGGCAGCCTGAAACACTAATGACTACGTAAAGGACGTTGATGAATCCTCAGGCCAATCCCATAGGCCTAGTGGGCTGGGATTTGGTGATGTTCAACCCCCTGTGAGTTCAGGTTTTAATTATCCTCGGGAAATACTTTTCAGGATGCCATAAGTGAAGTAGTTAAAAGTTATCTGATAAACACAATGGGTAATGAACATTATAATAAAATTCCCAATACACGTAACAAGCATAGCTACATTTCTAACCTACATTTGGTGACTGATGTTAAATCCTAGTTTCCCACAAGGCTCAGCTCAGAGGTTGCTTCAGCGTCGTTTTGTAGCGTGTAAAATGTGCTATACTTTTTAAAGTGCAGGGTACCTTCCTGAGGCAGAACACTGTTTCAGTAGTTACACATTTTTTTTTGTTTGCTAAGGCTCTCAAGATACATTATTAGTTCATAGCTGGGATTTTGTCTGCCAAGCAGTTTACAAGGGAAAGGAGGCAATGGCAGCAGTATGACCTAGATGTGTGCAAAAGGAATTTTCAGTGAAGGTAAATTCAACGTAAACATGAAATTT
The DNA here is from genome assembly GCA_013396935.1 of Baryphthengus martii. NCBI lineage: Eukaryota > Metazoa > Chordata > Aves > Coraciiformes > Momotidae > Baryphthengus > Baryphthengus martii. The sequence continues at coordinate 116,498 of VWZK01016321.1, read as the reverse complement.
TGCCTAGTGAGCCTGTATACTTACTCTATGGACCAAAACACTTGGTTATACATAGATGAAGTATGATCTTCTTTCTAGAAATCTCTGGTGTAATTTCATATTTTTTTCCAAATGAACTTGGTGCCCCATCATGCTGGTTTATTTTCAGCTTTTTGAACATTTCTAGCTTTTAGCTAAACTCTCCTTGTACTGCCCCTGTGTTCACAGCAGCTTGTTTCACCTTTGGATTAAAGAGAGGGAACTGTTTGTAATGACTGATCTTATTCCCTCTATGTTTTACTTCCTCTACCTCAAATAGCTGAACTGCTATCACCAATTAAAGGGAATTTGCAATTCCCTGAATAATATAAACATTTGTAGTTGGTAAGTACAGAGGCTTTACACTCTTCTGACCTTGAAGAAAATGAGCTGCTGAGAACTAAGAAATACTGCTTCTAAGCTTTGTGGTATCCTTCCAATTGCCAATTTCCTCTTTAACCTTTTTCTGATGCTTCCATCAATGATGACCTACAAAATGTCAGTAGTGTTAGGTGAGTATGAAGTTAGTTAGCTCTCTCTGGTGAAAAGAAATCCTTTTCTCTTAATATACAAAATGGGCATAGTTCTCAGACTGAGAGGAGTACAACTTCCAAGAGAGAGAGGCAGAGGATTGGAACTTTTCAAGGGACAGATGAGTATCATTTTAAGGCCTTGTATACCTTAGAGTATCTTGGTCTAGACAAATTATCAGTCAGTGAAAGCAGCTTCAGTGCCTGAAGTAGCGGCTGGATGGGACAGAGGTGTTACATCAAACCCAGAGATGGGACCCATCATTCTTGGCATCGTGTCCTGATTTATTCAGTGATTAATCCCTTCCTCCTAGGAGAAATCAAACTGCTACAGTTGAGCACGACTGGTTGTTCCTAGGGATCATGATTGAGATATGAGATGTAGGTATATCGCACCGCCTCAGACTCATCTGTTTCACCACAAGATTTGTGCTGTGGAGCGGACGAGCTGTGGGGTGCTCAGGGCAGACCAGATTATCCCCAGCATTCATTTGACATCTGAATACTCATATCCATGCTATCAGAAATAGCAGATTTTTCTGAAGTCCCCCTGCGTCATGGTTTAGGGTCAGGGCAGCCCTAAAACCTATAACAGATGCTCTCTGTTACCCCCTCTCCCTCCCCAAAGAGGAAGAGAAAAGGAATAAGGGAGAGAGATTTACCGATTAGAAAAGGAAACTAGAACAGCTTTAATGAAAAGGAAAATAATAATAATAATAAAATGGAATATATACAAATATATACAAGACCAGTGTCGAAACCAAACCCCCCTGACGTCAAATACGTCACCGTCACCGCTGATGTTGTGGAGCAGGCACCGGGAAAGTCCCACGCAGGGCCCAGCAGCAGACGGGAACTGTGTTCAGGAGCTAGGTTCTGGTACTGGATTCAGGAACACTATGATCAGGATCAAAGGCAAAACAAACAGAGTCCTCCTTGGATTCCAGCCATTGAAGGAACGAGGAAGAATTCGAGCAAGGACCCCGAGCAAGAGCCCCCGAGCCGAGAGCAACCGAGCCAGGGCCTCCAGCAAACAAATATGGCATCTATGGGATGGAATACCTTGCGGGTCAGTTTAAGGACACTGATCTGTCTGCTCCTTCCTGCAGGCGCGGCTTTTACTTTCTGCACTCCTCAATGTGGTGCACAAGATCTAGCAGTGGCCTTGGTCTGCACATCAGTCCCTGGTACTAACTCTAAACATCGAGCATTATCACTGTCAGAAGCAGCACTGCCTGTGAAAACATGCTGCTAATTTCAGAAAGTGCAGTTAGTTAAAGGAACTGAGCTGAAAGTAAAAATCACTGAACAGAATTGTTCTGTTCTAACTCAAACCAGGACACCCTGATAGGCCTACCACTGGTTTATCAGCAGAATTTGAAAAGAGAATTCCCAAAGGTCCTCAGAATCGCATGTGCCACTATCTCAGTTTGGGAGTCTAGAGACAAATCTACGCTTAATGCTGACTCTGGTGGGCCCTTTCCATACAGGTAAATAAGCTGCAAAGGGCAGAGTGGAAACCTTTTAGCAGCTGACGAAAGGCAGAGCTTATTACAGCAATTGCCTTAAAATACTTCCAGAGGGGAACATTTTCAGACCAGCAACATGCACGTCATGGGACTTGAAGCTAAAAGTGGGGAAAGCTCTCTTGCAGTACTAGGCAGGGGCTGGGTGACCGCAAGGTTTCACAATGTGCAGGAGTGAAAGACAAAGAATGATCAAGAGCAAAGGACCCGTGAAAAATCACTCAAGAAAGGTGCACCTGATGTTACCTTTGAGTATATACAATCTGTTGGATTCTTTAGAGATTGCAAAGGGCTTAAAATAGTCATTCTTTGATGCAGACTCTTCTGAATATCTCAAAATATTTTATCTTAAAAGTTGGTTGATGTTTTATTTGCAAGTTAAATTTATTAAGTGGTTTATTGGATTCTGATATACACTTGTTTGTGTAGTTGACCTTTCAGACTGGTTGCTGGGGTTGAGGTTTTGAGATGGAGGACTCTGACTCACACCAGAGAAATAACCCTCTCGTAATACATTTTCACTATATAATTTTTACTTCAAAATGAAGCCAAGTCAGCAGATATTTACTTCAGGAAAAAAAAAAAAATAAAAAGGAAATATAGCAAATGGCGAACAGGTGTGTGTTATTTAAGGACTTCATTCTGGAAAAATGAATCAGAGTCTTGGTAAATTGCAACCACCTTTGCGGACTTTCAATCCAAAAAGTAGTGCCACAAAAGTAGTTTTTTATTCAGTTATGACTACACTTTTGTTAGAGACATTCATACTGGAAACATTTCTAATTCCTTATTTTGATTACTACTCCATTTCATTTTAGGACATTTACTTTCAATGGGGTCTTTCAAGCTTTCTAACCTCATTAGTATGAAAAGAGATTACTGGGGAGTTACCCATCACCTGTCCAACCATCCACACATTCTGTTCTACACAGGAACTTGATTTTATCTTTGCTACTTGATCTTAATAAACTGATTTTACTACTCCCCTGGCTTAATATTATTAATTTTGTTATTCCATAGTTGGCCAGCTATTGTTCAAATGGATCAAGCTTCTCTAGGCCTGTTATGCAAATTTCATTTTTAACACTTAGTCCCGTTAGTTCACAGCTTGCACTCTAGCACATGCTGTATTAATTCAGATGTTACCCAGATACTGCAGTGCAATATTGGCAGCTATTTATTCATTCTATTCATAGAAAAGGCAAGGTAGAATCTTATGATGAGGAGATAAAAAATCTTCTAAGAGTGACTGCTCATATAAGCTAACACTTAAATCTTTGTAAAGATATAATTCAATTTTCTAGTAGGGTATCACATTGTACCCAGTTTGGGGTGCTTTTTTCAAGAAAGAGACAAAGTATTCAAGTGAGTCCAAAAAAAAAGTAATGAGTTCAAACATTAGACGTGGTTGAGAGGTGTGGTTTGTCGACTGTGGCTGGATGTCAGGTGCCCAGCAAGCTGCTGTATCACTTCACCTCCTCACCTGCACAGGGAAGAAGACCAAAACAGGCTCATGGGTCAAGGTAAGGACAGGGAGATCACTCAGCTGTTACTGTCATGGGCAAAATAGACTCAGCTCAGGGAAACTAATTTAATTTATTACCAATCAAATCAGACTAGGATAATGAGAAATAAAACAAATACCTTCCCTCTACCCCGCCCTTCTTCCAGGGCTCAACTTTACTTCCAATTTGTTTATCTCCTCTCCTGCGAGGGAAGCAGGGGGATGGAAAGTGGGGGTTGAGGTCAGTTCATTGCGTGTCTCTGCCGCTGCTTCTTCCACACTCTCTTCCCCTGCTCCAAGTGTGGCAACTCTTTCATGGGAGATAATCCTCTACAAACTTCTCTACTACAAGTCCTTCCCACAGTTCTTTACAAATTGCTCCAGGGTGGGTCCCTTTAGGAACAGACTGCTTCAGCATGGATCCTTCATCGAGTCACGAGGCCTGCCAGAAAACCTGCTCCAGTATGGATTGCTTTCCATGGGTCCACAAGTCCTTCCAGGCTTCCCATAGGGTCACAGCCTCCTTTGGGCATTCACTTGCTCTGGCATAGGGTCCTCCATGGGCTACAAGTGGATATCTGCTCCATTGTTAACCTCCACAGGCTGCAGGGGAATCTCTGCTCCAGGGCCGGGAGCACCTCCTCTCCCTTGTTCTTCACTGACCTTGGTGTCTACAGAGTTAGTCCTCTCGCTTGTCTCTTCTGGCTGCTGTTGCACAGCAACTTCTGAGATATGTTATCACTGTTGCTGATTGCCTCAGCTTTTGCAAGTGGCAGGTCCCTCTTGGAGCCATCTGGCACTGTCTTTATCAGACATGAGGGCAACATCTACCATCTTCTCATAGAAGCCACCCTTTTAGACCCTCTGCTACCAAAATCTTGACTCACAAATGCAAATAGACATAGTCTATTAAAAGGAAGCCTATGGAGTTATGTGGTAACAATCTCCTGTACGCAAAGTCTGCTGCGGAGAAGAAGGGAGTTTTCTGTGATCTGTCTCCATGGTGGCTGAAACAACGTGAATCCCAAGCAAGAGATGTTCAGATAGCATATTAGAGAGGATTTGCCAAAGCCCTTGAAATACTAGAATAGATCGTCCAGAGAAGGTTATGAATCTTCATCTATGGAATACTTTAAGAGCAGGCTGGACAAACAGGTCAGGTATGATATATAACAGATTCTGGCTGGGGTCATGGGCACTTTCTAAATGTCTGAGATTTCTTTCAACCCCATGATTCGCTGTTTCTATCATAAATGATGCTGTAACATTCCTTTTATTTTTTTGGATTTCATGCAGGCAAAATTTGCCTTAAAAGCCAAAAGAACAAGAATAATAAAAGAACATTTATGGCTTCAATGTCTTCTCTCGTTTATGTATTTTTTTTCAGGTCACAGCAGATAATGAAAATATCAATTTATTACAGTGAACATTTAAAGCTAGAACTTACTTTATAGGTGTTAAATGCCGAATAATTAACCTCACTATCTTTGGTGAAAATAATAACAGGAACATTTCTAAAAGAGAAATTAATGTTAATAGAATATTAGATACAGAATCTAAGTTGAATCACAAGCTCTGTTTTGCCTGCTAATTAATTTGACTGCCTTACAGTAGGGTCATTTTTTTCCAAAACTCTTCCATCGATGCTGACTTTTTATGATAAATCCTGACAATTGTAATTATAGCATAATTTACATTTCACTTCAGAAAATCCTTTAAGTGGGATCAATACTTAGAGGTGATTCAGAAGTTCAAGTGATTACTTAAGAAGCCAGTACGTTAAATAAACATCTTTCTTGATTTGGACAGTTTGTCAATTAAAACTTAGCCAAAGTACTACTTAGTAAAAGTTACAGCACTGGTTTTAATGCTGCTGTCAGACATGTTAAGTGAAGGGACTAAATTTACCTCTGCTTTAAACTTTCATAAACTCGGGAACGAGGAGACCATGAATCGTACGCTCCCTGGACCGAATATAAAGGTAGCATCTCCTGCCGTGACTGAGGGAAGGAGTGGCAGTGGGAATGCGATCTGTCATCGCAAGGTGATTTATTTCTCAGTGGAGCAGGAGACGTTCCTGGTCCGCAGAACTGCCGTTTAATTTGCACCTTATTGAGCCAGCAAGGATGAAGCCAGCCAAAAATCACTAAAATATGTTTGCCTGAGAAGAAAGAACTAAAAAGTGCTTCCAATGCTTGAGTGAGAGCCTAAAACTGCGAGTAATAAACACTGTTTGTCTATTGCCATGGCGATACCTTGACATTCCCGCCTCTGTGCTGTCATATTCCATTATGGTAGCTATAATGTCACAAGCATACTTGTATTTTGCAGGCAAAACAGAAAGAGGAAAGGGAGTAAAACAAAAAGCACTACTGTTCACATGCTTCAGTGCAAAACAGATGTGTGAAATATATGCATAACATCTTAATTTCGGCTTAGCTTTGTCAATAGTCTCTAAAGTTATTCTCTCCCTATAAAAAATAGTTCCAATAGATGAAAAAATAGAAATGTTGGTGAGGAATGAGACATCTTGCTCGCTCCACCCCAAAAAAATAAAGAAACTAAGAAAATACTCGGCTTCCTTTTGGCTCCTGTGGCCTATTTGAAGTGCTAGTTACCTTGGAAATTTGCAAAAGCACAGATGCTAGAGGTGGAAAAGATTTATGAGGTCACCTAAAGCATTACCTTGCCAGCACAAAAAAGTTTTGTGTTTTCAAGATTTTTTTTCAAGACAAAGTCATGTTTACTGTTAGCTTTTTTCCTCAGGTTAGACCTATAGTTAATCTCTGGAAAGATGTTTATTTTCTTGAAGTTGCTACAGGGGGGACTCTCTCTCCAAAGCTAAGTTTTACTGTACATACATACTTATATTTTGAAGATTATTTTCTAGTTTCAGTAACTACACTTGAAAAAACATCTTTAGAACACGTAGATATTTGGGGAGAATTTTTCTCTCATAGAGAACCTATATTAAAAAACCCTTTTATAACTCATTATCAGTTTAGGTTTTGTAAATAACAGTTGAATTCACTGGTGTAAATTAGTGCAAATTCCCTAAAACCAGTGAATCTATTACCACGCAATGGAGATCTGGTCCTTCATCTTTGTCCTGAGTATAAGAAGGTGTACACTTTTTTCTATCTGCAGCACTGGAATATACTGGAGACTGTCTGTTTGCTAAAAACCTTCAATCACTGGGGTGTTTTTGTTTGTTTGTTTGTTTGCTTGTTTGTCTGTGGGCTTCCAGCAGCTTTCACGTTGCTAGCCTAGTAGAAAATGTATTGGATGATAACTAAGGAGGTGATGTTTCTTCTCCTGTTCTCATCCTTACAGAATATCTTCTTCACAAATGTTTTTGTTTCCTGTGTGTAAAATGGAGATAATGGTAATCCTTTGTAAAGAGCTTTGAGTTCTGTATTTGAAACATGCTGTTCATAGCAGGCTATTCCTACATTCAGATCTACTGCTGCCCTGATTTGAGAGAGGGAGGTTGTGTTCTTGCTGAAGCCTCTTGGGCTGTAGGACAAGATTTCAGACTTGGCCCCTCACTCACTAGTCTTTCAGGCACGTGTAAAGATTGTCTCTTTTTTTTCCTTTGAGGAGGCATGGTCTGAAGTACTGAGTGATGAGAAAGCCAGTCTGATCCTCAGTGTGGTGGTGCTAATAATAAATATTGTGATTAGTTAAAAAATAATTGTACTGACTTTTAAGAGGACTGCCAGAATCTTCACTGGGCCTTGCCAGAATTTGCTTTTCAATGAATGTATTCAATGCATGACATTACAAAAGATTGAGTTTCCTCCACACCAACAGCCTAAATGTAAACCAATTATACATTAAAGACAAAAGAATGTAAGTCTTATTTGTTATCAAGGAAATCATACTATTACATTGTGCACTTGAAATACATTTGCCCACTTTTACTTTAATTGCCAAGGATATTCTGGCTCTTGTCTCTAAAAATCATTGTTTTTTCTCCTCTTGCTAATGTTTCTGAGAGAGGAATGCAGGGGGTCCTTAAGGCTGAGAAACATATTGATGTTATTCCATAAGCCTTTCTGAATAAACAGCAGTGATTCTTTGCTTCATGAATGTTTATAATTTTATTTGATTTTTTTTTTCCAATGGAAAATGATTTCATCAGTCTCTAAGTTGAACACATCTGAGATTTCAAACTCTTTACGGTCCATTTGATTATCAGAAAAGCTGGAGGAAGAATTAAATATTCACTCGGGTGTCCCTTTTCCTTTGCTTCTGTTGCTCCCAGAGGACCTTCTACCGTAACTGACTGGCTGTGAACTGCCATTTCAGAAGGTATTGTGAAGTAGAACAGAACCACGTAGCTTTCCACAGGCTTTCTCTTTTTGGTGCTGGAATATTAGGAAGAGATTGCTACAGAAACTGCTGTTTGAATCTTTCTGCTTTTGCCATTCCTTCCCTGAAAAGTAGAACTGTGCAGCAGTGCTGCTGAAGAAGGTCCTTCCTGGGAGATAGTAGCCCAGGCAAACCTAATGTAATGGTCTTGCAATTGCTACTGTCTTTGTTCCTGTGGTGGTTTGTTTTTTTTCTTTTTTGTACCTCTGGCCTGCAAGTTTAGGAAAAGTAGCAGCGCTGCCTGTTCTCACTAGTGATCTATGTGAGACCAGTTTTTCAATATGTGGTCCATATAGAATGTAAGAACACAAGTGTAAAATGTTTCTCTTTAGATAAAACTCACAAATCCACAAGCACACACTCACATATTAAACAAAGCAGAAGAGTAAATAACTGCCTCTTGAACTTTCCAGGGAAAGGAACAAGCTATGTTATCTTGTGTTGAAGATACCTTGAAACATAGACTTCGTTTGCTGAGGGGTGAGGGAGAAGGAAAAAATAATGTTGCTTGGTTTTAGTGCAAAAGCATTTTCCTGCTTGAAGATCCATTTTTGGATTTAAGCATACAGAATCTCAACATCTATCCTATTTCTATACAAAACCATCAGGCAAAAGTTATCCAAACAAAACAACATATTTTGGGACTAATCTTTCTGCCTCCTAATGCTGTATTTGTTTTCTGCAATATTTCATGGAAAGAAAAATTCTTACATTGACACACTTTTAATTTTCATCATAGTATACTCACTCATATTACTTGTGGCTGTAATGTAATCCTGACATTTTCTCTGAAACCTATTGTGCTGGGTTTGGCTGAGATAGAATTAATTTTCTTCATAGTAGCTATTATGTGACTGCGGTTTGGATTTGTGCTGAAAACAATGTTGATAACACAGGGATGTTTTAGTTATTGCTGAGCAGCTTATGCAGTGTCAAGGCTTTTTCTGCTCCTCACACCACCCCACCAGCGAGCAGGCTGGGGGTGCACAAGAAGCTGGGAGGGGCCACTGCTGGGACAGTTGAGCCCAGCTGACCAAAGTGATGGATATCCCATAACACATGACATCATGCTCAGCAATAAAACCTGGGGGGAAGAAGAAGGAAGGGGGAGGTATTTGAAGTGATAACATTTGTCTTCCCAAGTAACTGTTACATATGATGGAGCTCGGCTTTGCTAGAAATGGCTGAACGCCTGCCTGCCCATGGGAAGCAGTGAATGAATTCCTTGTTTTGCTTTGCTTGAGTGCGTGGCTTTTGCTTTACCTATTAAACTGTCTTTATCTCAACTCAGGAGTTTCCTTACTTTACTCTTCTAATTCCCTCCCCCATCCCACCAAGGGGGAGTAAGCGAGCAGGTGCGTGGGACTTGGTTGTCAGTTGGGGTTAAACCACACCATGGGGCTTGCTTTTCTTACTGAATATTAGAGCTTAGTGTTCGTTAGTGGCTGGTTTTTGCTTTTGCTACCTGCTGTAGTGCTGTAGTGCTGTACTGCTTATCATCTCACTCTGCTGGGCCTGGGAACAATTTGATAACAGCACTGGCGATGCGCCTGCGCTGGCAGATGGCCAGGGCATCACTGCTATTTCCATGCCTCTGTATGGGACAGACTGGAACTCCAGCGTGAACTTGAGTTGGAAGGATTGTGAACTGTGGATGAGTCCACAGGAGCAGGACACCTCGAAGTATCTGCGGCTGTGAATAAGTTCACACCAGAACAGGTACATCTCGAAGCATCTGTGGCCATGGTTATGTCTGTGCTGCAGCAGGTGTACCTCTGAAGGATGAGTTTACACTGGAGAAGATACACCTCGAAGCATCTGTGCCTGTGGTTAAGTCCATGCTGCAGCAGGTACTCCTTGAAGCATCAGTGGCTGTGCATGAGGTCATGCTGGAGCACCTCAAAGTGTGTGGCTTTGGATAAGCCCATAACAGAGCAGATTCCCCCCTGGGGGAACTGCAGCCATGGGTAAGCCCGTGTTGGAGCAAGTTTACTTCTGAAGGTACTGTGGCTGTGAGTTTCTTATCTTTTTAGTGTTTCATATAGAATTTACAATGCTTTTCAAGAGCAAAATGAAACACGACAAAATATTTGCAGAACTAAGGAAATCGCTCTCGATTCTCACGTGATACTCAATGTAACATGACAGTAGACGGCAGGGATGTTCTTTCATATTAAGTAAAATAACACTTATGTCAATTAAATAATTGACCAGGTGCCTCTAACAAACAGGTATACATCAGGGGAAATGTCATGTCAAGAACATTCAGTTTTCATTAGAAAAAGCTTAGAAACAACTGAGGAAACAGAAAAAAAATGTGATGATATTAAAATGAACTTACTGCATCCCCAGAGAAGACCTTTAATTGTTTGGATTCAATTTTACGTTATCCAGGAGAAGAATGGGAGGGAATGTATCAATATTTGTAAAGAGCTATGAGCAATAAACTGCTAGTCCTGAAATAAAGTGCATTCAGATGTAATATTTTGCTTTAATCATCTATATGGGGAGGACACAACAGGGACTTTCAGATTACAGCTCAGCTTCTCTTCTGAAAAGCATTTTTTTATTCACTGAAAGACAGCCATTTTTGAAAGAGATTTATATTGGGAGAATTACTAATTTCTAAATGTTATTTTAAAAAATTGTAAGCAAACACTTTATGTAATTTTTAATAGTACTCCAACTATTAAGAACTACTCTGAGTTGGAAGCAAGCTAGGAAATGACTCTTCAGAAATAGCTTGAACTTTTCTCCATATTCTTCTCTTGGGTTTGGTGGGGTTTTTTTTTGTTTTTTTTTGGGGTTTTTTTGGTGGTTTTTTTTTGTTGTTTTTTTTTTTTAAGAAAAGTATTGCTGTCTTTGGGAATAGTCTTGCAATCCTTACTCTAGTTGGACTGGCCTAGTTAGAGTATTTCATGGTGAAGTGCTTTTATATTTGGCTACTGAGTTATGGCAAAGGGCAATTTGTGTTCCTTCCTCCTGCAGCAGCGCAGTTCTGTTACACATCACTCTGTCTTCAGCTTAACATCCGATGACAACTGGCAATACAATTAGGAAGATGCTACTGCTGACTTGAATTATAAATAGTCTATTAAATGCAAAAAAAAAGTTATGTTCTGTATTGAACTCTACTGTTGTTGCACTGTGCACTCAAAGCCAGGAAATGTCGGTTAGAAGCGGCCTTTACTCTGCCCCCTGGTGTATGTACATTATGATACAGTCTTTAATTACATGATTTCAACAATTTCTTATACAATAGAGTGCAAAAACATCCCATAGTTTTGAATTTGGGCTACAAAGACAAAGCTTACTGTAGTACTCCTTTTTTACTCTTCTTCTGTCCAAATTAATTGGTCATGGCATTTCAGAGCATGCTCTAAATAATGTGTTAAAAAAGCTTCACTAGAAAATAAAAAGTATGATTAAAATAAATATTCATAGCAGATAACATAAAGATATGTGAAAAAAAGTCTTGTCAGAGTAAATACACCGTTTGTAATTTATATTTTAGACAGCTTTTCTTTAATTTTTAGCTAAGATACTTAGGAATGGGTCACAATTTTGTTTTCTTGAAATGTCTCCATATTAAAATGTTGTAACAAAGCTGATTTTTTTGACCTTTATTACTACCATGCTATTACTGTAATTACCACATATCTTAATATCTAAGTTATTTACATTGTAGTATTCGGAACATGCACTAAAAAGGGGGAGTGCTAGTCTCCTCTTGTGAGAAGGAAAATTAAAGCACAAAGAGACAGATCCCTAAATAGTTTTAGTGCTCACACTGCTGTCACTGACATAGCTGGAGCTCAAGAGTACGTATACAGATTGTCTTTAAAAACCTGTCAAGGTGGACACTGCTAGTGGAGAAAACTGCCTGGACTCTACAAGTTATCAGAAAAGAATCCTCTCTCAGGTTGTCGTTCAAACTGAAGTCTGTGCCACTGGTCCCATGCTTTCTTCTCTTCATAACTGGCAGAGTCCAGGCTGCTTTCTCCACTAGTAGTGTCCACCTTGTCTAGTGGCGTGACCACTTGGATAAATCCATTTTACCTTACACCAGCTATCCAAAGCTCACCAAAATCCTAAACTCCATTTGCAGTCAGTTACTACCACTACCACCTCTCTTAGAAATCTCTTTTAGGATGAAATAAATCTCTCTCTGGAGATGCACATCCTTTTTCTTTGCACTGTTGGGAGGAAACCTCGATATCTGATATAGATTGGATATTTTGCATTATCTGAAGTTAAACCAGATCAACCTGATTCAAAGAGTCTTGCCCAAAGTTATGTTGTAAGCTTATGGCTGATCAGGATGCAAGATCAGGGTTGTCTAATTCAGTCTGTTAGCAATGGGACACTCTTCTTGCATATACTGTAATACTGAAACACAGCATTAAAAGCTAAAGAAACAGCCTCATCCCCTATGGCTTGCTAAAAATCCCATGAACTGGAATGAGTTGAATTTTTATGCCCTTTCCAACTAAATAGAATATGATTTAGTGAAACCCAACTGCATTACCAAAAGTGTTAGTCAGCAGGATTGACTGAAAGTTATAGGGCATTGGCCGAGCCTGAGAGATTATTGAGAAGATGGGACTGCGTAAATCTTCCCACAGAGATGCTCCGCAGTTACTGAACTTGCATGTAGTCATTAAAGCATGAGATACCCTTTTAGCGGATACAATGGAATTTCAAAGCTGAATTTCTTATTAGTTGTCCTGTAACCGAATGGTTCTTTGTTATGGCTAGTAGAAATTAAAACACTGAGATGAAAGAATGCTTAGGTAAAGCCTGAAAAAACACTATGAAGTTGTGCATAATGCTACTGCAGAATTTTTCCTTCCAAAAATCCTCTTTATTTTTTTATAAAGGGCTGATTTTATTTACATCGTTAGATAGTTCAATGAAAAGAACAAACTTGTCAGAGAAATGTATATCTCAAAGTGCATCAAAATTGACTGAGAATCAACGAGTGATTGTTTCCATTGTGTTGCAATATTTTCATACTATACTTTTTATCTGCTGTCATAAATTTATTTTGAGTACTGGAGTATTCTCTGTTGAGGCAAAATTTCTCGTGCTTGTGATTAAGATTTCTTTGTCTGGTGAAAATGAATGAAAATATACTGAAAGTATGCTTACAGCCCTTCAGTGTTCTGTTTATTTTTGCCTTTGCTGTCTGTGTTAATCACAACAGGAAAGCCTAGCTTCTAATCTTAATATGCCACATACAATGTTTAGAATAAAGATCAGGTGAAATATGAAGAAAAAGAAAAACTATTTTTACCTCTGGAAACAAAAGGACAGGCTAAAGGGCAAGCTATTACTCTCAGTATCTACTTCTAATTCCAGAATGCTTCTGCTGAATGAATTTCCACCTAAGAAACCTTCTGATCAGTGGTCACAGTTCTTCTGCCTATAGATAAAGTTCCACCTACTGCACTTCCTGGAGAGTACTGAAAACCATCTCCAAACTCGTTTTTGTGTTCACATCTCTTCCTAAGTCTCTGGCCACATGCATATTAATAATATGCACAAATCAATTTAATCTACATCGGTTACATATTTATCCCTTTAAAATGTTTTTGTGATAGATTTTATAAGCTCTGTTGAGATGGGGATTGCTGAGCCAGTGCTAAAACTGACAAAATTGGTTAATAATAAAGAAAAAGGCCCCTTATCATCATTTTCCTAATTGAGAAATAAAAGAAAGTAGGAAAACAAACTTACTTTTACCTTTTTTTCTAATGCCTCGGGTTCTCATCTATATATGACAATGCAAATCCAATATGTCGTAAAGATGTTGAAATGTTCTGGCCTTTACAATTTTCCCAGCCTGAGGTAAGAAAATGGGTTATTTAATCTCTTGTCTGGATCAGACTCATTAGGACTGCAGCATGTCTTCCTCCTTCACAAATGGCAAGCAGAGACCTGAAGTCTTATTTCTCAAGGGCTCTTAATTGTGTTACATGCTGTTTTCTCAAAATAATCTCTTCCTTGATTATCTGTGTAATGTCAGGCTCGCTTCCTCCTAAATACATACCATATCCTTACTTTCACTGACTTGTGTACTGTGAAGAAGGACCTTTGACAGCTATTCAGCTTCTGATTATATTAAGTCAAACTGTTTGGCACTGTTTTTGGGTGACATACCTGATTTCCTTATTGAAGGGCCCAATAACAATTTCCTTGAAACTAGTTAAGATGTATCTGAATGTCAGGTTGCGCTCTTCAGCTTGGGATGATTAAATCAAGTGGGCCACGCAATGTTCAGATCTCCGAATTATACAAAATTGTACCCTTCTGTACGAAAAAAATACTGTGAATCTTAGTCCGTTTTATAAAATAAAGATAGGAGTAGGTATTGAATGAGATAAAGTATCTTTAGAAACAGAATATCACCTACCTTTTAGAATTTGGGTTAATAACAGATCGAATCCTCACCAGTGATAGACCTTGACCTACCCTTCCTGCCAATGTACTATGTCATAAAAATTAGCAATGTACATAACTGTAAATTGAAATGATTAAGCAAAGCCTCACACAACTCTTCAGATAACTGGAACACACACACGCACATGTGCATGCCTGTGACTGTTTAACTTAAAACACGCTGTGTAAATGCCACAGGAAAAACAGTTTTGCTTCCCAACTTTGCGATGAGCATTAGCCAGATTTGTGGTTTGTTTTATTGAGGTAGATCACGGAGTAAATTATTACTCAGTGTGAATAAACCAGAAGGAGGCCCTAACTAATTATGTAGATGTATTATGATTAATAAATAATAACCACAATTATTCAGGAGTAGCTTAACCAATAAGGTCTTTAGTAAATGTTTAATAGTTAAAATCCATGATAAACAAAACCAGATGGCAATATAGCATATTGCCAAGCTCCACTTGTGCAACACAGGGTATAGAGCCTCGATAGTTTTGAAAGCTCAAATGAAGCGTATCTTGGATGAATTGACCTTAAGAAAAAGTAATTGGAATGTGTTTTTATTCTTTGTGACTTTGTGTGACTATGTAGTGCCCATATACCCCCAGAGCAGAAGTGTCTTTTTTATATTGTTGATTGGTTTATTGAAATTATCCATATGCTCTAGACAAGTTACTTTGGCTTATTTATTTTAATTGCTAGTTTCAGAATAAAACTCAATAGCAGAATGTGAATGAATATGGCCTGTGTCTATAACCAGCGCTTTGATAACACATAGCTTTTAGATGAAGTCCACAGCTATCCTACTGCTCCTTGCTTCTCTACAAAAGAGAAATATCTGTTTTACTTTTCAGTGGAGCTGTAATGAATCTGTTTCTGTGTAGATGATCTTGGTCTAGATTCCATGTTCTCACTGCATCACGTTTAATGGGAAGTAAGACATTTCAAAATGAGATACAAAAGTTCAATATTTGGATTAGCTTCTTGAGTTTTTGGTTTGTCTTACTTAAAATTGTGATCCTAAAATGAAGAAGTTAGTAGGTGCCTTTCCATTGACCAAATATCTTTGTAGTTACCTTTCTACTTACAGTAGTCCTGTAGTCATGACACGGTTGATCATTGACAGCTAATGAGCTGATCTGTAGCAGGGCTCTCTATGTTCTCTCTATGTTAATTAATTTAAAACCGGTTTTGTTGGGCCTGCTACAGGTCTTACTGACATTATTTTTCATTTTTTTTGGTGTTTGTTAAGTCCTTCTTATTGTTCCTGTCATTTATACTGTAAGCATTTAACCTACAAGAGTAATGTTTGACCCTTATGATAAAGGAATAACATGAGAGTGGATTCAGGCAGTAAATGATTAGAATCATTTATGTGAGGAGTACATATGCATTGACACATGAATAACCTAGTGGATGGGGTCCTAGGTCCAAATTTCAGTCTAGCTACTGATTCACCTAAGCTAGATTTTGTTTTTTCCTTTTAAAAAAACAGGAAACGTGTACCTTAACTTGAATTTGCTTTTAGTGGAAGTCTGAACAAACCCAAGACAGTTTGTAATTTTGTGAGTTAAAACATTGTGATATAGGCTGGTCTTGCTTCTTGTTAGCCAGCTCACCAAATACTACAGCTTCTGTTGTTTATAATTCAAATATGTCTCTTTCTAGCAATAAATAAGAATGCAGCAACTTAGCTCTACTGTGTTAACCTCCCTAGAAGCAAGGAACTTGATATGGCTTCAGCCAAAGAACTTAAGCTCCTTCTGAAGGAAGTAGCTGCGCTCACTTCAACGGCTCACCCTTCTTATACTAGGAGGCTTTTAAACAAGGGAGAAGGGAGTAACACTCTTCCATTCTACTTGGTTCACAGCCAATTCTTGCACTTGCACCCATTTTAGCAATTAGATCCAGCTGCCTTTTGGTATTTCTTGCAGGACTCAGGTCCCTCAAGGGAAAATGAGAATTTTTCTTAACAGCAACAGACTGCTTTTCATCATTTGTTCTCTCAAGTTAGCTTTCTTGCATTGGCAGTCCTGCATAAAATGCTGTTGTTCTGTCTGAGGTGAAGACCAGAACTTACTCTCTTCAGCTAAGTTGTATGATCAAATTTAAACAAGGCCAGGGCCAAAAAAACCTCACATAACTTGTTGCACTATTCAAGTCTTCCCTGTCATGCTTTCAGTCTGTGCTAACCAGAATCTGCCTAACCAGTTCTGCGATTCGCTTTGGGAGTGGATACTGGTAGAGGATCATTTCTAAAAATCAGCTTTTGTGGGACCCCTCTTTAAAAATACAAGCACAAACTGTTTTGGTCTACATGGCCGCACTGCTGGAGAATGGCTGAAATTTGTTTAATTTCCTAACTAGGACTGACATGATGTAGATATAAACTTTGTGTCTTGGTTCTCCTTTTGTAAACAAAGATAAAAGTACTTCCACATACAACACTTCCAGGAGCTTAATAGAAAATACATTAAAGATGATGAAGCACTTACGTGTGCAGCTGTCCATAGTTCTATAAATATCCCAATTAGAGGCCACGAATTACTGGATATAAACCAGTATAGATTAGTATTGCTAGGGAGAGCATAGCATTGTGTCCCAGTTTGAGTTAGAACAGAACTAATACTGTTCAGTGATTTTACTTTTCAGCAATTTTATTTTTCAGCTCAGTCTCTTCTAACTAACTGCACTTTCTGCAGTTAACAGTGCCTGCCTCTAGTAGTGATAATGTTCAATGTTTAGAGTTACTACCAAGGACTGGTGTGCAGAGCGAGGCCACTGCTAAATTTTGTGTACCATATTGGGGATGCAGAAAGGAAAAGGTTGCACCTGCAGGGAGGAGTGGACAGGACAGGTGACCCTAAATTGACCAACGAGGGATTCCATCCCATATACATCATGTTCCATATAAAGCTGAGGCATCACAAGGGTCAAGCTCTCTTCTTCAACGGCTGGCATCCAAGGATGCCTGCCTTCATTCTGTCTTTGATCCCAATCCATGTGTTCCTGAGTCTAGTTACAGAAAACAGCTCCTGAATCTGGTTCCCATCAGATATTGAGTCCAGTCGGGGACTTCCCCATTGCCTGCCTGCAGCATCAGTGGTGACAGTACTGTAATTGCCACCAGGGGGTTGAGTTTGACACTAGTTTTGTATATATTTGTATACATTCCATTGTATTATTATTGTTTTCATTAAAGCTGTTCTAGCTTTCGTTTCCAATCGATAAGCCTCTCATTCTCTTTCTCTTACCATGGAAGGGAGAGTCTAGAGGATGGCCCTGACTCTAAGCCTTGACACATTTTTCATAGAACAAGAAAAAGAATATATTCAGCGACAATAAAAAAGGCTATAAAAATAAGCCTGATGGAAAATAATTATTTGTATGGTATAAAATTAGTCCATGGAATTCATTGTCACGTTTAATCAAGACATTTTGCTCAGTACAATTCAAACATGATTAGGGTTTGTATGAATAACTAACTAACTGGAACTAAGCTACCTTGGTTAAAATGTGGCGTCAAACCCCAATGTAGCTAGTAAATAAGTCTATAAACAGTCCCTAAGGGCTTCTTACATCTTGTGCTACTGAATGTTTGCAATGTATATAAGCATAAAGTACCTTAGACAGAGACATGAACTCCCAAACTTGAAAAAAACCCAACAAAAAACGGTGGGTGGTTTTTTTTATCTTCTCATCTTAATTCTTAAAAGTAGCAAAAGGAAAAAAAAGACATTTTTGGAATATCTGGTGAAAAAATATGGAGGACAGGTAAATGCTTAATTCTCTTTAATTTTGACTTGTGGACAGAATGAATAAAAGGTGAAGAAGAATAAAACAGTAAGAGGGTGATATCTAAATGAAAATCCTCAGAGACTATTCTTTTTGAAAATAATTTACTGAAGCACTAAATGTAGAGATTATGTATTGAATACTGATGATAAAAATTATATACTAAAATTAAGAATTAATTTAAATATAAAACTACTTATATTTAATAGCTAGAAAATTGAATATTTTTTCCCTGAATATTTTCAGAGCATTTTGCAGAAAAATGAGTATGACCTGAAGGAAATTTTTTCAAAACAAAACACTACTTTTGCATGATTGGCAATGCACATTTCTTTTTACCAACTTCCATTTTAAAGAGGACAATTTAATTAAATGTAAAAAAAAAAATAATAAAAAATCTGTATTAACTGAGATTGGAAGGTTATTTTTTCAGCAACTAAAATTTTGCCTAAATGCTTGACTAATAGGATAAAACAGAGAGTGTGAAACAGATGGAAAATGACAGAAAATACGTCATCCCCTCTTTCCTGCAAACTTCTTTTTTTATGTCATTTTCCATCTATCTGCATTGTCTTCCTCTTTTTAAATCTCATTTTCCTCTTTTCTCCTTTTCAATGTATTGCCTCTTCTTGTCTGTCACAATCCATTTTTATGCTCAGTGGTCCTCACATAACCCTCGCTTATCTTATGCCAAGTCTCAATATCTCTTTCTTTCTCTCTTTTTTTTTCCTTCCTAATTCTTCCTACTTTCCTCATCCAGAAAAAAAAAAGTTCTTCTGAGGTTCCAAAATTTTCTTCCTTGGAGCAGAAATAGCGATATATTGGAAACGGGACTGACCTTAGCAACTAACATTTCTTTTGACTAATTCCAGACAGACTAATTCGACAAGGTGAGGTACTTATGGGTTAAGAGAGAAGACAGTATCTCAGTCCACTAAGAGGATTTCTACTTGCAGAACAGATGGCAGATACAAGCGAGCTCTCTCACTTCCATTTATGAGGCCTTGTGTGGAAATATGAGGAAATTTTTCTTGCGCTGCTTAGAGAAGCATTAAAATCTTCACTAGCGATGTGGCAGAATAATAAAATGCTGTCCAATACATGTATTATTTCTTTTCTGTAAAACATTAATCGTACTAATTCCTAAGAGGTGTTGAAATTACAGTTCAAAGAGATAGAATTACATAACAAATACTAATATTATAATTACAATTATAATGGATTATAAATATATTCAGAGAAGGGATCTAGAAAGATAATTTGCACTGTAACAGCTGGGTTTAAACTCTCAGTACTTGTCTAAGACTTTTACTGACTATTCTGATTTTTACTGATGATGCTCAACTATCTATGAATTTGCAACTGTACCTGCACCACATAGTTGTACAAACAGCAGCAAGGAACTAAACACACAGGTAGATGTTTTCACTCCCATAGCCAATGCATTTTTCGTGTTATATTGTGACATTATAGGAAACATTCCCTTTTCCAAGAGAAGATTTTTGTCACTGTATGACCTAAGTTCAAGTTAATTAGTCCTGCTTTACCCCCTACATGTTAACTACGGGGTAATCCGTTCTGGGAGGAATTGAGAAAGCTGTAAGAATGCAGAGTGTTGTCAAGACAGGAAGTGTCTACATGTATATGATTTCATAATGTTTAGAATGGGAAAGAAACATCAAAAAATATAAAATCTAATTAAATGTGGGCTTACATATTGTGACATTAAAACATATAAAAATAAAATTTATACCTTTATTGCCAAATTTCTCCCTGTTGAGAATAAGCACACCACCCTCATTTTGAAAGAATGACATCTCAAAACCAGAGCTTTATTAAATTAAAAAAACATTTTATAAACTGCCCTAGGTGTGCAAGATACTGTATGAAAAAGACCATAAACACAGCCTCTGCCCAAAATGGTTCACCTTCTAAACACGAGAGTGTGCCTTAAAGTAAGAAAGGTGGTACAGAATGTAATTATGAATCAGAAAATTTTAAGAATTTTTTTCCTGTCTTATTTCTTAAAAAAACACTTTAGTATGAATGAATGAATTGAAGAAGAGCTACGAGAGGCAGGTTTTGAGAATGCAAGATGTGGGGGCAGACTGAACAGCAGGCAGAGTCTCTAAAGCAGTTTGGCAGGAATTGTAACATCCAGGTACTCCTGAGGTGTCTGTGCTGCCACCCTACCTGAAAGTTGGGGTTTGTTGCCTAACACATTCCCCTGGAACTGAAGCCACCCATTTTCTGCACAACACTTCACTCTTCTTCTACGTGTTGTTAGCCATCAGAGTGGGTGAGGACTGAAGGAAAATCTAACATCACCTCCCCAGCTGTAAATAGCAGCTGGAAACACGACCGCGTCTGCCATGGAGCCATCCAAAACAGTCTCTGTGTTTCAATGTCTTTTCTCTTCCATTGTGCTCCCACACTAGTTCTGTTTTCAAGGTCACTATGACATTTTTACAACTGTCACTCAAAGAAATAACACAAAACGTAACGGTGGTTACAATGGCTATGGTAGCAATTTCAGTTGTTTAAAAGAGCTAAAATAACCAGAAAGTTCAATTGGTGAACAGCCTGTTTATCTTGTGAGTCAGACATCATTTGAAGATAATGTTTCCTGGAACTGATGCATATCTATGTGCTGAATCCAGGAGAGACCTTTTACTTTTTGTAACACAGCAATCAGCGAAGCGCTACACTTCCTATATCTGATCTGATATCTTAGACACTTAAGCAGGACTCTACAATCTTTCAGGAGGAAGTTTTTAAAATGTAAAGTATTCTGAGGAATAATGTAAGTTGTTCCTCTCATTTATTCTTTCTGAAGTCTTATGAATTAAATAGCTGACATTCCATTCTTTACCATTCATGAAACTTCAGTTATTAGAGAACTCCCTATGGCTCTGCTCAGTGGAGGTTTTCTACATGACTGGTATTTAGTCACATGTAGATGTGAATATCATACCTCGATATCTCAGTCCTCAAACCTGACCTAACACTGCACTGAAACTAGTCGTTTCAGGGCAAAATGATGAAAAACTGCACATGCTACAAATACTGCCATGACACTATTTTAGATTCCCTTTATACTTCTGTGAATGACTAATGAAGTGCAAAGAAAGAGGGGATCATTAACGAAATGTGAAATAATTCTCCCCACCTGTAAAATGGGGATAATCATTCTTACTTTTCCTGAAGAGTATTAATAGCTGCTAGAAAAATGTGTTCTGGTTTTGTAATTATTACTGTTTAGAAGACATGCAAAATGAAATGATTTATAATATGCTTTTAAATTGATACCCAGACTATGGAACAAATACTTTCTAGAGCTGTCTGAGCACAATTTGAACACTAATTAACTGGATTAAAGTCTGATTTATCTAAATTCTCATTGCATGAAAAAAATCTTTTGGACAAGGCATATTCCTTTAATTATTTTATTTTTTGGGGGTGTGAGTGTGATATTTATTTACTGGTAAACAAAACTAAAAAAAGTAATAGTGAATTCAGAGTAAAAATGTTTGTGAGAGGAATGTATAAAGGTTAAATTAAATTGGTCTCTGGACTAATCCATGCTGTAAAAATAAGGTCATCTAGACCTGTTACCGAGGTGTCATCTGAGTTGTGACTGTTTATGTGCATACAGCCGCATAGAAACTAGAGTGGACTCCTCAGTCTAAATTATTGTCAGTCTTTTCCATAAACATGTCTTTTGCTGAGCTGTTAATTGGGAAGCAAAAGGAAGATTTTCAGCAGATAGAAGACCCTCATCTCAGTAAACCCGATTAGAAGGTTGTTCACATGCTGAGAAAAGATAAAGCACTGATGCATTAATCTTTACATAATAAAATCTATACAGGTCTACGTTGATGGCGCAGATAATAGTAATGTATTTACTTGGTTTGTGTTTCAACTCAACCACCTTTGACCTGGGAAGCTGTTTAACCATGGTATCATGATAGCACGCCCAAAATCGTAACCGCTGTGGGTGACAGTAGGTCCAAAGTAGCTCTGAAGTGGCTGCAGGGCTTCTGACATCCTTCTGGTCCCTCTTGAGACCAGTTGCTCTGAGGAAGGTAGTGGGGCGCTTCTTCATAAGACATCCCAACATTTACATGACCTTGAACAGCTACTCTCTAGGCATCTTTAGATGAGGTGTCCTCTAAGTGTTTCTAGGCTAGTACGGTGCTTGTGGTGCAACTGCTCTTCATTGATCATAGTATTTACCACAGGGATGCAAATCAACTGTTAAATGGACAACCTGAGTATTTCTCAGGTTTGTAAAAGCTTTTCCATAACATCTAAATATGCTTTCATGTTTCCTTGTTCCTTTTTAATATTCGGAGTGCTGTATTAAAAAAAAAAAAAAGGTGTAGATCTTCATTTATCCTAACTGCAATAGGCTTTGAAGTGGCCACATTCTCCTCTGAAATGCATTAAGTTCCCTCCTCCACTGCCTTCCCCTGGAGCTGAAAATATTGGGCATCTTCTGTGCTTTGAGACCTTACAGTCGCAGTAACTGCTTCTTCATTATTGCATGAAAGCTCAAGTATTTTGATAACTTTAAAAAGCCTTTTGCGTATGTATCTACATGTATATATACATATGTACACATGCACTCAATGAGCTTTAGAAGTTCTATATTGATTTCTTAATTACTTTGGGATTTTGAACAATGATCTTTAAATAGGTTTTTATTTTGGACTTTTCTCATCCACAAAAGAAAATGAGAATGCGAAGCGTATGATCAAAAGAATTACAAGGGCATTTGGAAGTGCTGTTTTTACCATATAATGCCTGTGATTTACAGTTTTCTAATCATGAAGTGCATTTTCAAATTACAGAAGACTTTAGTGGGAAATGAGAGAGATTGAAGTAAAAATGAAGCTGCAAAAATACACTGCTTTACCCAGTTCAGGTAATTTCCCAGTGTGTTTGAATTACATTGTAGTGTTCAAATCCAAATTGCATTTGTGACTGTTATCATGCAGTAATTCACATCATACTTATTTCTGTAATTATATTTACTGGCTTTGTAGCAAATTGCTTTCAGAGCAACCTAGTGATTAAAATATAGTTCATAAAAAGCACTGTTCATTAAGCTTAGTAAATATTCTAGAGGTGTTGACTTCAACTGATTAACTACTGATTAACTAGTCGCTTGTATCACAGAAGGAAGAACTTTTATTTGAAACTTCTTACAGAATACTGAGCTTGCGGTGTACTAACAGTTTACTCCAAAGAGACACCCATAGTAATATTTTAAGAAAGCATGAATAATGATGAAAAATCTTATATCATCTATAAGTGAGATATTTCACTTGCTTATTTAAAAAATAAGCTACAATGCTCTTTCACCATACGTTCTTGTTTATAGAAAATCAAGTGTTGATGAGTCATACTGACAGTCATACTGAATTAAGTGGAAACTCTGGAATTAGGAATATTTTTGCAGTAGAGGTAAGAGGAACAGGGTAACAGTGGCCCTTGATAAGGAAGAATGCGATACTTAGCTCGCTGTGGATCCCAGCTGTGAACACAATGGTCTGGGCTTCAGACTATGCTCACAAAAGATTGGACTCTTATTTGTAGAGTCCACGGGAATGTGGAGTCCTGGTTTATTGACATGACCTTAGGGACCCTGACCAAGACCTGAAGGAGACACACTTGGACCTGGTCTTCTGAAGAATCTTGTGCTTGAATCAAGACATAAGAGTCCTCCTGGAGACCTGGCACTTTGCAGTGGTCAGAGTGACCGGGATGGCTCACTGCAACGACCTGCCATGGTAACCTGCTTTAAGTAGTGTCAAAGGCCATATCTGTATTATTAAATGAAGCTTACTTGAGAACAGCCTTGGATACAGTGGCCAAGGAGAGTGGGAGAGCCTGCATCCCGGCAGCTAAATGCCTCTGAGGTATCTCCTGGGAATGGCTCTGGGAAAACTCTGCCTCTTGAACTGCACCCAGGAACAATTTGGGAAATTGTTAGCTGGCAAATAAGAAGTAAGCCAAGGATCATTCTAGCAATTTATTAGCACACGTAATTGTATTTCTGCATCTGGGAAAGGTTCTGGGGTTTAGCTATGCTGACCAGTGTAGGCACAGCCTACTTTCTTAGCAAAGCTGCTGCGTCCTAGGAGCGGGTAAGTAGAGAAAGGAAGTGCTTTTGCTCAATTTATGTACCTGCATCTCAAATGCAAAGTAGATCATGGATAAATTTAATTAACCTTTTGCAAGCACTGTCTTGTGGGGCTGTTTTCTGAGAATGTGATTCACTTCTGATTCAAAAGTGATACAGCCATACTTACTGAGCCAGTGGATGCAAGCTCATCAATTCTGCTTATTAGGAGGGATGTCTTTAAATCATGGAGAGTAAAGAGCCTAACTGAAATGTATTGACCTGATGCTCATGACAAAATTTTGGTCCCTTTGAAGCCATTTTAACTCCAGTGGAAGTGAGGTTTGGCCTTGCTGCAACTTACTGTAATTAAACCTTTAATCTTCTAATGAAAGAGATTAAGGACAAAGGCTTTTATGTAAAGAATTTCAAATTTTTTTTTTTTTTGGTAACTGTAGTTTCCTGCTGTGAGGGTTCTGAAATTTAGTTTAAGCATGAACTACCTCAACCCTTTCTGAAATAGCAGCTTGACTGCAGTTTAGTTCTGGGATCCCTGCAGACAAGACTCCCAGGAGAAAAGACCTGAAATATCTTGAGGAAAGATTAAAAGCTTCAGTAATGTTCCATTAAACCTTGTGGCTTTTAAAATAAATGGACACTTCATTGCTACAAGACATTTTACCTGTAGACATTCATTTGGTGTCTCATGTTTTTAAATTACTTTGCCCCCATGTTGCAGTCAAACCTTAAGATATTACAAGAAAGAAGGATTAAGAAGAAATACATATAATGACTGGTAAGATCAGTAATGATAAGTAGAATGACTCAAGCTCAGATTTTAATTTCATGTGAAGCTTGATGTGGTTTCAGGATGTTATTGTTGTTGTTGCTTCATAGTATCAATTCATTAAAATAATTAGATGTGGCCTGGAAACTAAAAACATCCCACCTATGTCTTTTAGAGATGGTCAGATAAAGTGTGTGGGTTTTTTAATAAGCACAAATGGATATGTGCTAAGTATTTTAATGGAAACCTGAAGCCACAAAATATTTCCCTGTCTGTACGTTTTATATGCAAAGACCTAAAACTTGGAATAGATTTAAAACTCTCAGATCTTTCATTCTAACCTGATTCCCATTTAAAATGAATTTAGATTCGTATGTGGTTTTAACCTCAGGACTAAATCTACTACAGTGACCCTCAATTTTGTCAATGTTTGTGTTAATTATTAGTGCTGTGGTAACAGATGTAGACCCTTTTAAGTAATTAATATCTCATTGTTACAGACAGGCAGTGCGCACCTGTATAAGAAAGAGTGGGAGCCCTATTCTACAAAAAGTAAAAGTATGTTATTTTAGTGTCTTTAGTAATTTCGAAAATAACTAAAACTTGGAAATCCCACTTCAGCTGTTTGTCTGAATCTTTGGGCTCATATTATCCTGACATTGAGAAACAGCGATGATTGAAATCACAACAGGGTCTTTGCAGGAGGTTGTGAGATACAGCTGTGTTACTGACTGTATAGGCTCTCTTACGAGGCTTACTTTTCTAGGTAATATTCAGATAATATTCAGAGTCATTTTTACTTCTGCTATATATTGCTTTTCCTATGGACAGAGGTTAGGTTTTTTAAGTTTCAAGTAATTGATTTTGAGAAATGTGGAAGGCAATATACTTTCTGAAAGCATTGAGGTCCTCTGGCTACTTTCATTTTCTACAGAAATTATTTCCAAAACCTTACCTAGTATTCCATAGTCGTGTCCTGATCGTGGTAGGCTTGTGTCAGTCAACCATTGGCTTGTGGTTCCAGTGGGAAGGAGCAGCTACAGAAAGCAGTAGTCATCGCTAGAGGTGATCTCAGAGATTGTAAAGGTCAGTCTTGTGACAGAGCCCAATTAGCTGGGATGGCACCACGCATTTGCCTATTTTTAATGGGAAGTCAGTGCAGAGATTGGAGACATGCTGTGATATGCTCATGGTGGCCTCAGCTGGTGGGCGGTTGCACTTGTTTCAGATGGAGTGAATGTGCAGTTTCTTTTCCTGCTTAAGCGTTGCAGTGATCCAACGTGGGGATCAAATACATGGGTATTCACACCGGTCAAACTGCTTCTAAAACCGACTGACAAAGAGCTCTAGTCGGCCCCTAAGTGGGAAAGAGCACTGTGTTTGGATATCTAGTTACAAATGGACTTGAAAAGCTTTTAGGAGAAGCTCCTAATAGAAAGGGATGTTGTGCAGAAGATAGTTAGAACCAAGTGTTTTCCACTTTGCAGATATTCCCTTTTCTAGTCCAGCTGCTGACCGCTGCTGGGTACTGAGCAACTTGAGACATGGCTCTGCTTGTATGTGATAGGAAAGCTGCGATTCACGGGTGGGTGTGGATACTTGGTGATAAGAGAAAAAAGTGTTTTTACTCTTTAAGAAGAATCTACCTCCCAGATAAGTGATGAAAGTTCAGAGAAGAATAACTAATAACATAAAATCTTTCAGTCGCTGGTGGACTCTGCCAGTGCTCTGTGCGTAGGTTCTGTACCTAGCATTTTAACGTACTTACACTCATTATTAATATTTATTTTTTTTTTAGACCAGAGCTGTACAACGGACAGCATTTCCAAAGTCAGCCTTTCATTTTCCTGTGTTTTTCTTTTCTTCTAAAACTAAGACAAAATGTCGGAAGTGGAAATATTTATGAGAGCTATTTAGAAATACAGAAGAATTCAGCTCAAATGAGTTGTGATTGAATAGTCTTCACAATTGTTGTAGCAATGAAACTTAATACAGAGTTGCCATGGAGACTGGTTCTTTGGCCACTGGTCTAACACATTAAAGGCTTTTAGTTCAGCAGTGTGCTACTTGTAGATGATGCCATACATGATATTAACAAGTGGCTTGCCTCCATTAAGAGGAAAATATCTCTAAAATTACAGCACTTCTCTTTAAAGCAGTGGTATGCAAAACTCCCTGAAGTTATATGAATAATCAGTGACTTGTGTGATATCAGTTTATGAAAATGCTATGTTCATACAGGAGCAAAACATGTTTACTGCATCAAAACTCAGCCAGACATCCCATTCAGTGCTATTGAAATGTAAGTGAGTTTGAATGGAGGCTGGCAAGGTGGAAATCTAGCAAACTAACCTTCTTCCAAGTGAATTCTTTGCTCAGTTCTGGGGTGATCTGACCTTTTTTCCCTGTTAGCCTTATACAATGTAATTCTTCTCTTGAGTGCCGGGGTGCTTTGGCTACCAGGCTTTGCACTATATTATGAAAAGACCAGCTCCTTTCCACAAAAAAAATAAAAAATATTATATTTACCACTGTTTAATGAAATCTCGTTTTTATAAATGAGATGCTGTGTTTTTACCATGTGACCTTTGCACACAGTTCTGTAGAGTACATTTAATGGGATAGATGGAAGCACACTAAACGGAAATGCAGAAAGTCAGCAGAGGTAAACTGCTTAATAGCAGTGCCTGTAATGAATTTCCTAACTAACCGGCCCACTTCATAATCTGATAACATATAGAGAGACTTAGCTATAAAGGACCTTGATCAAGCAATAGGAAGAAACAAAATGAGAGGCAGAACAGTAGCTATCAAAAGCCACTCTGGTCAGACAAGAGCCTGGGGTGCTCCCTGTAATGGCCTATTTGCGGCTAAGTCAATATTTCATTCCTGCAGTCCAGCTGGGCTGGAGTGCTAAAATACGGAGTTCCTCAGTCCATTGCTTCTGTTTCAAATAGAGCCTGAATAACATCAGGATTCCTTAGTTTTTTGCAGAGATTTAGCTCTTTGCAGAACAGCTGTCAGGCTCTGAGGTGACCCAGAGAGGCCACAGGCTGGATCAGGATACACTGCTGGTACGGTATTCCGTTATTTCCCTGGTATCTTGTATTGATAGTTCCTGCTAAAGTGTAACAGCATCTGCATTAGTTAGTACTTTTTTTTAAGGAAAAAAAAATAAAAAATTCTTCATGCAGAATTAAGGTCTCAAAATGTTACTCCCTGCTGTGATATTTTAAAAAATCTCCTGTGGTTCTTGGAGCAGATTTTGGGTTCAAAAAGTTTGGGAAAGCATGTGAGTATCAGTATTAAGTTTATATATATTCCAGCATGTGAGTATCAGTATTAAGTTTATATATATATTCCAGTATCCTACTGTTGCAGGACAAAACTCCTGATGTAGTAAATGGTCCAGCTATAGGTTCTTATTTGGTTAATTAGTTTATTAAAGTTGTCTTTGGCAGGAGAGGGCTGTTTGTTAGGGATGTATAGCAATGTGTTTGGAACTTCTCTTTGCAGAAGGACATCACTCTGGGAGCGCTGTGGTTCAGCTCACCCCTCTTCCCACTATGCAGAGTGCTCTGTACAAGGGCCCCATGTTAATTTTTATTTTCTATTTTTTTTTCCTGCAATTCATTTAAAACTCAGCAAAATGTATAAATAAATCAAAATGTGCCTTTCAACATGTCCTATACTGCACTGATTAATAGCACTAGTTGATATATTTTCAGTTTGTCAGAATATGTCATTTTGATGAAGTCAAACAAGAACAGGAGTCTGAGACTCAATGCTATTCATGAAGATCAGTAATGTGAGATACTTACATTCAAATCTTGAGGTTGTGAGTGATGTGAGGTGTAAAATTCTGATATAAAATAAACAGATTGCATTTTTTGGTTATTTTTCAGTAAATGTGAAAAATATAATTTTTCCAGAAAATATTTTTTTCACTATAGTCTGTCTTTGAAAGAAAGATTTTCAAAATCTTTAAATGCAGGGAGAAAAAGAGCTGCCACCTTCTACTTAGCTCTAGTAATCAGCACTAAATTGCCATACTGATTTTTATTTTCCTAGTTGCATGAGGTTTCTTTGAAATTCCCTGAATAGAAATATATAATTTATAACTGCAGGGATATGCTCCCAGTAAGCAAATACTCTTGGCTGTAGATTGGGCCTCAGAATATAGAGAAGTGATCATTTTTTTCAGTGAGGTCCTGCTCCTGAAAAAAATGTGCAGGAAAAATGATCCATTACTGCTATAGTGAGATGCAAAGAGCAAAGAAATAAAATTTTTCCTTTGATATCTTGTTTGTTATCTGAAGTCTCATATTTATACTCGTTTCAATGTTAGTGCAGTAGACACAGTTTCTTAAAAAGACATTATACTTATTTGTTAACATCTTTGGAACACTCCCCAAAGCCTGCTGAATCAGTAGCAGTAGTATTTTAGTAACACATGGAGATAAATGAAGTTTGTAGTTGTAATTTGGCATGGAGCTGGATGGAAAAAATGCCTGGATGGTGTGTGGGCAAGGTGAGAGCGAGGAGGATCAGAAGCAATATTTTGCTGCTCCTGTGGTTGCTGCTGGAGGAGGACAGGAACAGGGTGGCTCTGGCTCCGCTGCAGCTGGCTGCAGCATCGCTCCTGGCATCCCGAGGACCTTGGGGGAAAGGAGTTTTTGTCTTACTGCTCAGCACGAGCAAAGGGAATTTGTGCTTCCCAGTGTCACTCCAGCTGATAGCCGAAAAAAGGGTAGGCTTCAAGACTGGCAATTAGCTCTGGTTGCTCTTTATATAGCTTGTACTACTGCAAAGGACTGTAACACCCAGGGGGGGACATCTCTGGTATCTTGATCAAACAGATGTAACACAAGCTCCCAGCCCTCTGGATATTTCGGCTCAATCCTGCAAAATTACTGTGCACTTGCTGGGGAGCACTTAGCACTTCCCTAACACCTGGCAACAATTACAGTCAAGGTAAGGGGACCTCAGTAGCCCAAGGGACCTCTGTTGTCCTAAGAGGTGCTGAGCAACTGGCTGCATGGCTG
Organism: Baryphthengus martii; assembly: GCA_013396935.1. Classification (NCBI taxonomy): domain Eukaryota; kingdom Metazoa; phylum Chordata; class Aves; order Coraciiformes; family Momotidae; genus Baryphthengus; species Baryphthengus martii. Next base: position 86,345 of record VWZK01016321.1, on the reverse strand, counting down.
CATCTGTCTTCAGGCCCAAGACAGTGGATGAACAATTCAAAGTACTACGGGGAAGATCAAAACCTCTGGTGGAATAGAAGAAATTATTCAGATGCCTAGAAAAAAAAAAGAAAAAAGACAACCTTGAACGATTAAGACCTGTGCGAGAGAGAGAGATATTAATAATCACACGACTGATCATAATATCCAATACAATACATAATTCATGAACTCACAGAAGAGAATGATTCACCTCTCCTTGAAAAATGACTAAGGAAGTTGCCTGGTGATGCTAAGAATTCACCAAAGTCCATGTTTCTGAAAGAGAGTGAAAACATACCTGTATTTGTATTTTACTAAAGCATTTCAAAATTCTTATAAAAAGAGGGATGAAACATGATGCTTCAAATAACTATCAGTCTTCTATGTAATCTCCAGAAAATCAGTTTAAAAAAAAAATCAGTTTGCAAAAAATCATAACTTATGTAAGCAGCAAAAGAAATATTATAGCCATAAAGCAATCCACAAATCAGGCAAGAAAAATTCACCAAATTTTCATGAAATAAAGTTTAAATTTTTGATTTTTTTGAAAGTCTCTTGTCAGGAATGGCTGACCAGTGCTGTGTTCCATGTACTGAATTGCTTCGCCTCTTCCCAGAAGGACAGGAAACCTGTTTCCTTATCAGGTTATAAAACAATACTGGAAAATTTGCAATTGTAATTAATGGTGGCTGGGGTCGGTAGTTCGGTAACGTGAAAAGTTAAATTTGAAAGGTGTTGAAAGCATTTTACATTGAATTTATGCCAGAATATTTTCATTTTCTTTTGTGCCAAAACAAAATAATCTGAGAAAAGTCTCTTCCAGATTATATGATGAATGTCATACATAATCTGGAATTACTAGGAATAAAACATGATGTTTTTCTTACTAGCCAGAACATTTCTTCTGTCCTGATTTTCGGTGTCGTGAACCAAACATTCAGAAAGCAAAACATACCAGTGTGACTCTATGGTCTTTGCAAGGGTCAAGCAAAAGATGATCTCAAATGAGTCTGAACCACCCAGTGAGGGGGGAAGGTCCTTTCTGTGTAGACTACGCTTGCTACCGATGGGAATTTTTGCCATTTTGCACCTGGTTAGAATTGTGTTATATTGAGGAGAGGGATGGACTCTGCACCAGTACAGACCATTCTCAGCATGGGCATTTCAAATGGGACCTTGGTGGGACTGCAGTAGTCATCAGGTGTAGAGTAGTGTTCTGAAAGGTGATTTTAAAGACAACTGATATATATATATATAAAAAGATGATAAATGATTGTGTGTGGGATGTTGTCCTTCCATGGGCAGCAAAACATCTCCCTTTAGCTCTGGAGGCACACTTATTGAATTGCAACACAGCTTTCAGGTCATTAGCTCTTTTCTCACCAATTAGTACTATAGGGAACAGGAGATTAAATGCAGTGTATTCTTTGGGTAAGGGAGAGAAACATTTCACCTGTATGAAATCAAAATTTCTCAGGGATATTTGCTTTTTTTCTAATATTTGTTCTAATAAGCTTCTTTGTGTGAGTTTGCGCTTGCATGTTACTGTTATTTCATGGTAATAGTGGAGACTTGGTTATAGCACTTACCCAATTTATTTTGTATGACAGCAGCTTAAATAACTACTTCATTATGAAACAACAGATGAAGGTCCCCTTATCAATACCATGCAGATGAGATACTTAGGTGCATATAGGTAATACTCTAGAGGAATTGCATGTACACTAAAGAGCAGGTGCTTTTGCTTTGAGGTTATGGTTAATGAGAGACTTCAAACTTATGGTGTTTGTCCTGCTAAGCATTGTTTGTCAAGAAAGAAAAGGTTACTAAATATTCACACATGCTTTAGTTTAGCTGTTTGAACACACAGAGGTCAAGACTGTTGTCTTAACAAAAGAGCACATCTCTTGTGGAGAGAAAAGACCAGCCCTAGTATTGTTGTATTTCCTCCTGATAATGGTAATTACTTTGCTGTGTCCACTTTGCATTGCTTTTTCTGAATTTAACTAGATGAAAGCCAGTAATGATAGCTTTCCCCTGGATCTCTGCCAATAACCTATAATTAAAGTGTTTTCTTGAGAGAAAAACACTGTATAGTACCTATTGTGCAATATGTCCTTGGAACTTGACTGTAGCAATTGAAAAAAACCCTCCAATTTATACCCATTTCTGTAGCTAGTCACATCATGAGACCGTGATAAGCGACATTTTATACCTGTGTTTCATGGGAATGAAATGGACAAAATGGACAAAAACCGTCTTGCAGTGATTTAAGGTAACTAGAACGAAGGAACTGGTTCCAGAATAGAAGTGTTCACACATGGAATTATCAGGAGTACCTACTGAGCTTTAAGTACACGCCCAATTTCTGACATGAAAGTTCAAGTTGTGTTTGCTATGTAAGTTAATGTTACTAAGCAAAAAGATTTCATAGTGGCTTTAGTCAGAAACCTCTGAGAAGCTGCTGTATATGTCCAGTTGCCTCAGGGAGTTGGAATGGTTTTTTGTTTACTAAGAGCAGAACCAGAAAAAAATATTGTCCAAATCCAGGGCTGTCGTGGTAGAGCTGGAAAGACTTTCATGGCTGACAGCTGTGGTGTATGGGGTTTTGATGACCTCTATCTTCCGTCAGGATGAGATATACCTGGAAGTCAAGAACCAGCAATCAGAAAGCATTATTATTTGTCCTTAGATAGGAGAGAAACAGTGCTTCAGGGGCATGAGTTACGAAAAAAAGAAAAGCGTAGACTTTGAATAAGAAAGTTGCCTTTTGCATTAGTTCCTACCACTCTTGCTGTCGGTGTTTTTTATTTTGGATAAACAAAACAATACTCTTTATATAGTTTAAGAGTAAATGGGTTGGTTTACACTGCTTGTGCCAAAGAAATACCTGGATTATTTATAACAACAATCAAGTTAGGATCCCTACTTAGAAATTTTTGAGCAAGGTCTGAACATTCACTAGATTGTTGAGGTCAATGGCCAGAAATATCCACAGAATATTGCTCCACACTTGATATGCCTCAGTAGAGATGTAGCTCTAATTAGCTGCTAGTTAAACAGAAACCCCTGAATGTTCACGGCTTAGTTCTTTTCCCAATGAAAGCGAGGAAATTTGATGCAGACTCTGTTTAAAACCTCTTGTTGTTTCTTATTAAAAGAAAGAAACTAAAAGCAAATCTATCAAGTTCAGATGTGTGTTTTAGAGCTGTGTACTTTATTTTTGTGTTACCTGAGCCAGACATCTATGGTAAAACAGACTAAACACCTTGGCTCTTGTGGCTTTCAGATTATCTTCATAATCATCTAGTGGTTAGGATTCCTGTTTTTCACCCAGGCATCTTGGGTTCAAATCCTAGTGTGGGAACAAACGCCAACAGCAGTCTGGCCTGTATAAAAAATAGCGTGTCCAGCAGAAGTAGAGAAGTGATCGTGCTCTGTATTCATCACTGGTGAAGCCACAGCTTGAATATTGTGTTCAGGAAAGACATTGAGATTCTGGAGAGAGTCCAGAGAAGGGCTGGTGAGGAGTCTCAAGAACATGGTTTATAAGGAGTGGCTGAGGGAACTGGACTTGTTTAGTCCGGAAAAGAGGAGGCTGAGGGGAGACCTTATTGCTCTCTACAACTACCTGAAAGGAGGCTGTAGTGAGGTGGGTGTTGGTCTCTTCTCGCAAGTAACTAGCAACAAGACGGGAGAAAGTGGGCTTAAGTTGTGCCAGGGGAGGTTTAGATTGGGTATTAAGAGAGTGATGAGGTGTTGGCACAGACTGCCCAGGGTGGTGGTGGTGTCATCATCCCTGGAGGTGTTCAAAAACTACATAGATGCACTTCAGGACATGGTTTGGTGGTCACTATAATGTTGGGTGAACGGTTGGACTTGATGATCTTAGAGGCCTTTTCCAACCGTAATGATTTTGTGATTCTATGATCAAAGACACTTGCAAAGTCAGACTACGCTTCAGAAACTGTAAGGAAACAGAGATTAACTTTTTCATGGGAAGAAATGTTCAGAAGCTTTCTATACATTTCCAGGTGTTAGCGAGAGTTTTGAAAGATGCACATTTTGATTAAATTCTTGGATGAACACCCAGTTGAATTCGGATTAACAAAGTCCAGTTCAGCTTTTTACATGGAATTTAAACATTATTCTTTGCAATGTTATTATTGAAATGAACCTCAGTATACTGATGATTCACATGAAGTTTATACACTTCATGGTTTGGGAATTTCTTAATATATATATGCAAACTCTGCTGTGAATACTGTACTTGTCGCAATTCGTTTAGTTTCTTTATTGTTGTGTTGCATTAAATTCCAAATGAAAGTGACATATGTATCATGTTAAACTCTGAGGATCTTTTATTCACATGGAAGTTGATTTAACAGAGAATTGATTGTTCTCTTAAGTAATTCAGGATTTCAAGTGTCATTGTGCTGTGAAAGTCTATTTATATATAGGATCTGCCAACATCCCATTTCTTTCCAGCAGCAATGCCAAATAATCATAAATGATGGCAGAACTCTTCAATTTGTTTAAAAAAATAAAAAATAAAAGGAAAAATATCAGAAAAAATAATTCAAGGCCTATGTAATTAATATCTCCTGTATAATCCTCAGGAGAATGTTGTGCATTCCAGATTACATGGTGATCTAAGGAATTGCTAGGGTCAATAGTCTGGTTCCTTTGCCCAGAGGTAAAATAGATCCAGGAAACAAGAAACTTGGAAGCAAAGCTGGAGAAGAAAGATGTCTTGGAGTATGTATTTAAAAAAATCCAAGCACAAGAAACCTGCAGTTGTTTATACAACTCAAAGTACATTATGAACTTATCGCTTCCCTGTACCAGAACATATGGTAGGTAACCTATATGGACATCTAGAATCCTTGGACTTGTGAGGCCTCTAAGATCAGCAAATTTAGCTTTACAGCAGAGGCTTTCCTCCAGGTCCTCCCCCTTGCCAATTACAGATTCTACAAAGCCAGACTGTTCAATACACCACAAGCAGATGATCACACTGTCTTAAATTCTAATGCTCTGTCCAAATCACACGGCAGACCACTGCCAAACATAATCAGGTCTCAAATAACTCTGCTCCACAGGCAGGAGTGGAGGACTCCTGGTTGGCTCTCTAGACTGCTTTAGGTATGACTATTCATTTTCGTATCAAGGTCATTTCCTCTTTAATATTACTGGTGCAAAGGGAGAGAAGACCAGAGGATTTTCCCCTCAATGGTAGATGAGTGTATTAGGTTTAGGGGATCTATCTCACCTTTCTGAAGACTGAAAGATGGTGCCTTTCCCCTTGGCTGAGCTAAGGCAATGCAAAGCAGAGTGAAACATTTTGAAGTCCAACACGTGTTTCTACATATGGATGCAGTGCCTCAATCTAAACCCTGGTCTAGGTAGAGGTCTTCACTGAGTGTATGATTCTCTTTGCCCATTTTTTCAAGAAAATATTCATCAGTCTGTATCATCAGTTTCTTTTATGCTATATCATTATACTTATTTAGTATTTTAGCCCGCTGCTTACAGATTTCTGCTACGGTTTTAAGTTTTAAATTTCTATGTTATAGTAACAGAGGTTAATTTAGAGAGCTTTTGTGTCATCTTTTTCACATCTAATAGTAGTATGTGTGCCCATTGCTTATCCATTTTTTTTTTCAGCTGTGTTTGTTTTACAGTTCATTTGACTGATTTTTTTTTTCCCCTATTGTCCACAATCAGGTGCATTTCTGGATGCTTAAATAGGTTTTTCCATCAGAAAATAAAAAAATCCCAATAATTTCCTGGCAATCAGACATCAGTACAAAGGTTTCTTTATCCCAGAGACATTAATGATATACGAGTTAAAGTAAGCAAATTTGGAAGTCGAAGATTCCCTGTGGAGATAACTATTTCAAAATTTTTCTAACTCCGTATCACTGATCCAATGGAATTTGGAATTGAAGTTGCAAGTTCCTTAATTGTAGTATTCAAATGAAAGTGGTACAGGAATGAGATAACATTTGCTTAATGTAATTTTGATCCAATTCCAAGGAGAACATCTTGTTTTGCTGCAGATGTGCTTTAGTACTAATTGATTATTGCTTTAGCAGAAAAGCTATTTAGAAGTGTTCCAACATACAAAACTGACACTGCAACACAAATTGTATGGCATTGAGCTATATTGTGTTTTCTCTTAATTCATCTTGCTGAAATTTAAATATGGCCAGAAGGAGTGATACAGCTTCAGTGAATCTTATGCTAATGCTTTCCCAGAAAATGTTTTCTTTTCTCCTTAAATTATTGATTGTGCTATTAGAGGTCTGAAATGAAACTTTAATTAGTTGTTACAGGCTTCACGAAGTATGACCTGCTGGAACGTATGAATGGAGTTGAAAGTGAGCCATCTGACTACAGGAATTGCAGCCAGCAGAACAAGACACTTACATGGGCAGAAACTTAACATCTGTTGTGGATTTCTAGTGTTTTGGGCAAAGCAATTTTTAGCTGGAAGTTGACTGATGGTTTTTAGTTGACTGCATTATGCAGTACGACAAAATATACAAAATACTGTCTTGAATCATGTGTACTGTCATTTTGAACTGGCAATTTCATGTTGGAGTGTCCTTATCTGTCCAAAAACTAAAACTCATCAGTCTAAGGGCATGTATCATAGAAAATAGTGCCCATTATTGTCTGCTCCTCAGATTATTTTCTGATGTTCGCTACTATGTGTTCCATAGCTTTTTGCTGGAGATAGAGAAAAGCTGGCTGAAGTTTTGAAAGCAACAGGAGGAACTTATGTGCCTACCTGTCACTAAAACCCACCCCTGTGGTGTACTTGAAATACAAAAAAAATATTTCCTACTTTATGTGAATTCAGATGACAGTAAGGTTCAATAATTCAATGACCTGTTTTCTTGGCTATCTCCTTAGAAACATCTCTTTGCCCTATCTTATTTATGTTTGTCATAGTTGCACTTTGTGCACCCATCTCAGGCTGTAACACTGCTCTGGTCATTTCTTTTCAGGATAAAATGTGGATTTAATTATCAGGAGAATTGTTCCACGAAAAGTGCCTTTCAAACAGATGAGAAAATAAAAGTATTAGCAATTAACATGATTTTATTGCAGGATTTCCAAAGTTTGGGAAAGTTTATTAATGATTCTGAAGTCAGGTATACTGCCATATCCTAAAATATGCAACACTTCTTATTGTCATTGGGACTTAATCTTTCCTCATGGAGTACAGAGATTCCATTCTGAGAGCATGAAATCATGTGTAAAATAATAAACTTCATGATAAGTGAGCAAGGGCTTGTGACACTTCAACAAATGGGGATGGGGGCTGCATTTTTAGGTAAAGGAAGACAAAGATAAAAATAAAGGAGTCCTGTAGTCTTCTACTTTTCTCTCCAGTGAGAATGAGGTTAGTTTACAAAATATAGGATGCTAAGGAACAACAAGGGCAGTAAAAAGTGGTTAAGAGAACATAGATCTGCCTAATACGGAACTTAAAGAATAGTAAGAGAGGGAAAATTGAATGAAACAGAAAGACTCAAGAGAAAAGAACAGGAATCAGACCATGGTGGCACCAGAACATTCAGGAAAAAACAGTGTCGCAGCAATAGGGCTGGCTGAATAGCAGGCTTTACAGTTCACAGATTTATATATTTTTTTATTTTTAGTTTGGCTTAGTTTCAAACTGGAACAAATCCATTTTTTTAAAGAAAAATTTCTTCAGAAAAAAAATTCCAGGAAAATGTTTTGGAAACACTGACATACTGTGTTTCCAAAACCACACATTTCCCCCTGACCCTACAGCTGCCGAATGGAACTGGCATTCATGGAGCAGCTCCACGGGAAGGCAAGGTCTGTGGATCAGCTTAGGGCTTTCTGGTTTCGGATCAGCCACCAGTCAGGCAACAAGTGATGGGTTTAAACTGAACTCTAAGATGCTTTAGGTTAGGATTTATGTCAAAAATTAGATTTCTTTTTTTTTGTGTGTATGTGTTCTACGTGTGTTTGTATAGCTATTTATACATATATACAGATTTAACTTTTTTTTTTTTTCTGGAAAAGTTTGTCTAGAAGGAATTTTGGAATTGCATGTAGAGTGTTTGTATGTAGTTTTTTAATGTGGTTTTTTTTTTACTTTTTCACATCCCTGCATAGTGATTCTAAGCATAATAACAGCTGACGTCCTTTCTTTTTTTATCTTTTCACAATCCATTTAAAAAGAAATCCATAGGTCATCAAATATTTGCAACTTAAAGGCTAAAAAAAGTTAAATAGATAGATAACAGTTTGCAATCTCTTCCAGTCGTATTTATTGCAACTATTTGAGTTATATAGGATATGTCAGTGGAGCCAGGAAAGGTAATGGTTAGGTTTTTTGTCATGTTCCCTGCATACTTCTTTTTTTTTGCAATCTTTCTCTAAATACTTCCTTTCCCCAAAAGTTTGGCTTTTTCAAGCCACTGTAATGATACAGTGATGATACTCTTAAGATCCAAGCAACACTGAATTTTGAAGTGTTCAATACTCATACTTCTGTGATCCACTTGTAAAGAAAAAAACCCTGAAAACGAACAAAATTACCCCTCAACAACTTGAAAAACATGGCTAGTTTTAAATGAGAAACAAATTACAGTCTGCTAGTAGATATCAGCATGCAGCAAAAATCTGAATAGCTCATGTCAATTATTCACAGTGAATCAGAGCGAAAGAAAAAAAGAGCGAAAGGTATGAAAGAATAGAAGCAGAAAAACCACTGAAATTAGAGAAAATACAGAAGGCCTAGATTTTTGTCTAGGTGTGAAATTTAGAGTTCTTACAGATATCAGCATGTATATTTTTGAACACAAATGTTAGTCTGATTTACTACCTGAAAAACTGACTATCTTTTACTTTAACTAGCAAAAATCTTTTTGTTGCACGTGAAGTTTGCAATTCTTAGCTGATCGATGTTTCCAAAAGATCTCCTAATACTTTCACATTATAGGCAGAGTGTTTGTTTTGTCATTTGAAGTCTCAACTGTTAAAATTATTGGGGAACCGAAGAAGTTAAACTTCTATTATGACTTGATATATTTAGGAAAGTTTTCCCAGCTTTGTTGCTATTTTCTATAAATAATAAGGTTCTTTATTAGTATTTAATTGATTAGATTAGGTAGCTGAAATAAATTACCTATCAGTTTTTCCAAGGAGTAACATAAGCTCTCGGTAATAACTGAGATACGTTTCTCTCAAACAATCATATCTTTGCTGGAGGCCCAAGTGCAAATGAAAGGTACTTCACAGCTCTCTCTGAAATGGGCTGACATATTTTTGTAACTAAAAAATTCAGACACGAAGATGTATTCCAGATTACTACATTTTGTAATTTGCAAAGTATTGGAAGATACAGCTGAACCCACATTCAGGATGATCATTTAGGTATTTGTGGAGGTCTTTTATGTTTAGGAGGGGAACTTATTTTAATAGGAATTTTATAGCTTGAAAACATTTCCACAAACTGTTTTTTAATGTGAACAAACACGCAATTAACACATAGGGGTTTGTTCTCATTTTGAAAACGTGTATAAACAGCCAGTATTTGTAAATGTGTTCTTTTTCTGTTTGTTTTTTTTTTGGGGTTGGGTTTTATTTGCTGTTGTTTTTATTTGTTTGTTTGTTTTGTTGGTTATGGTTTTTGTTTTGTTTTGTTTTGTTTTTTAAATAATTTTACTCTCCCAGTTTGAATCACTTTGTCTTACTGCTTAAAATTTGAGTCACTTTGTCTTACTGCTTAGAATTTGAGTTCTGTTTCTTCGTTACAGGACTGGTCATGACAATCACAAGTTATTTCCTTAGATTTCTGGTTAGATAGATGTAAATATTATGATCCAGTTTACGCCAAATATGTTGGTAGGAAAAGAACAGTACATTTATCTTACACATGTTATTGAATGCATCTAGAGAAAAGTCACTTTTCTTGAGCTTTCATACTGAGAACTCATGAAATTTTTTGAAAGAAAAAAACATAAGAAATTAAAATGCATTTGAGACAAATTATCTATGATGCCAACCAAAAGACCTCTTTGTCTTTTGCAGCAAATTGGTAGCATTTTTGGAAGCAAAATCTTGGTCTTTTTACATCTTGAACCAAGTTTAAATGAAGTTTAGATGAATATCTAATGCCAACTACCAAATAGAATTGTATTAATATAACTTAAGCAGATTCAAGAGTTCATCTTCTATCTCCATGTATCTATATAAGTAGATAAATATCTTTTAAGAAATTGAAGATAGATTATTTTTCTGGTATTTTATTCTACTTTTAACTTGTGTCAATATTCACTTTAAAATAGATGATTTCTTTCTAATTAGGGAACTCACTACAGTTTTAAGACTGACAAACTCTTCTACAACCCACTTTGCTTTGTATTCTGAGAGATGTAAATTTTCAGCAGCTGGCCCTTTGCAATTTTTACTTACTGAAATATGAAGCTGAACAGTTAATCTTGCATAAATATTTATAGATAATAAAACTGGCATGTAATTCGATACTTTTCTCAATTTAAAGGAAAACATTTGGTGAACTCTTGGTTATATATTGTGAAAACTTGGCAGTGTTCCCATTTTTTAAGGTGTCAGTTTACAGTTGCATTGTAATATAATCTTATTCAAACTTTCTACAATCTGTTCCAAGGCTAGGCAGATTAAGGAACAGAAAAAAGAAAGGGAAAAATGTGTTTTCAATCAATAGCTAATATATGTATGCAAGAGAGATTATTTTTAATTTTCAGTGCACTTTGTCATATTTAGACATACATAGATTAAAATGAAGTCTTAGAGTGTAAGAGCATACAAAGATTTCTCATTACATTAAACAGAAATTGTGTTCAAGGTCTTCATTTTCATTGCCTTTTCTATAGTTTCACTCATCTTGTTCTGAAAAGTCTCCTGATAGTACTTACTGTAATAAGGTGAATTTTTGAGAATGCATTCAGGGAATTCTAGTTGAGCTATTTCACCCTAATATCCCCAAATACTATGTGTAATAAAACCCAGTGTGGTTAGAAGATAGTTATAGAGGTTGTGCTGTACTGCAGTTTCACATTAGTCTTACCGTGCTCTCCCTTGACCCAGGACACAGGTGCTTATAACTAAGCGAGAGCCTTCCAAAGAGCCAGAACCAGTTTTCCTACTGAAAGAACACTTCCTTGTTGCCGCTAAAATTTGAGAAAAGACAAAGCACACAGACACAGTGTGTATCTTTAACTGCACTTATTTGTTTTAAGTGCTGGTTGAAATTCTGGCATAATCAATAGATAACAACCCTCTTAGTTCTTTGACTCAGTTTTCCTGGTTTTATTTTTTAAGATGTCTTGTCTAGGTGGTTACATGTTTTCAAAGATTTGATTTTCTTTTAAGTCTAATCTTAACTCAGAATATCCTGGTATTGGCAAATGAAGATGGGAAGCAACCTTCTATTTTGTATAGATGAAAAAAACAACTCGCATCTCAAGTTTTGTACTGCTTGGGCTTCAGACTAATAATCCTTCTTAAAATCAATATTGTGTTGATAATCTTAATTAAAAATAATTCTGTTTATGCTCTTTTGAATTTGTGGTTTTGTATACAGCTGTATAATTTTACCATGCTAGCTCTAGTGCACCTATAATATATTGTGTTAAAAGAAATACTGAGTACTAACCTTCCTTTCCCCTCTCTGCTCCTTCCAAGCCTTCAGGTAGCTAGCAGCTGATAAATCTAGTTTCTAGGTTACCAGCGAACCAGATGGTAACACACAGGGGAAAAAAAAAAAAAAAAAAAGATAAAAACATGTTTTCTCTGCACTTATTTAATTAACTTGTGCTAAAACCACATTTCATTCCAGGAAAAAGATGCTGCTTTTCAAGATGTGAGTAAATTACCTGTAAGAGTTTTAAGATGTACGTCTTTAACTGTTAAAACACGCTGTCACACAATATGATGTTTAATACATGCAACCATGTAATTATGCATAATAGCTGGTGATCATTGTTTATGCTGATAGGAAGGATAAGGGGGGGGAAGAGGGGAGGCTGTTGTGTATTTAGCTGGTCGTCTGCACCTGCAGAAAGCAGACAACTCTTCTCACTGTGGAGAAAACAAGATAATGACAGTATCTTATTAAATGCAAACATTAATTCTTTGGAATAAAATACGAGGAAGAAGTCTATCAATTAAGATTTGTTATTATGAACAACAAAATTATGTTACATGTCAGCTTAAAGGCAAATAAAAGACTAGTGGAATGAAATTCTTAATTCTCTGTTTACCACATAGCTGCTAAATCCATTATTACCACTTTAGAGAAGATTTATATTGGCTATTTAAGCTTCTGTTTGTGACAAACTCTCTCTATACATATTAAACTCTACTTGGTTTCTGAAGTAAGTAATGAAATTGTCAGCCTGTGTGATCTAATACTTTAGACTAAAATAAAACCAAGTTGCTATGAAAACATAATTGTACTAAATACCGGGACTCTCGGCAGGTCTCATTAGCTCAGGCGTAGTCCTGCGTTAATGTACCTAAATGGCTTTTGGACACAGGAGACTTGCATCCAGACAATTTGGAGTGTGGGTGGGGCTAGCCCACGGCTTCCTACAGCCAACAATATAAGCACACACTAAGCTCATCGGTTATTTATAAAAAGCAACTTAATGTGTTTGTGAAAGATTACATTCTGCTGAAATAATTGTGCTAGCATAGGGACGTGGATACCTGCCATCTGGGGCTGGTGAAAGCTGGTAAAGACTAGTCCCAGAGATAAAATGAGTACTTGGAAACTACTCTTAGAACTCCTATTCTCTCCCACTAACAAAATTTATCCATCTTTAAATTTTTAAGAATATTACATCACATCCTTTATATTCTGAGCTTTGGACCAGGATCTCAACCAGAGGTGATTCAACAGCGCTGGTGGGTAGGTTCCTTGTGGCATCTCAGAGGCCACTTTTGTTGGTTTCACAAGTAGACCTGTTGTGTGGTGATGTTCATGTATCACAGATACAAGATGGGGAAAGCCAGTTCTCAGTCTTCATAGTTAGACTTCAGTCAGTCACAATGACTGCTAATCTTTCCTTTTTGAGGGAAACATCTCCCTGGGACTTGTTAACAAATTAACTACTTTTCAGTAGTTATTTTGGCTTCCTTACATACCAAACATTTTTAAAAGGAAAATGGAGCCAACACTGTAGCACTGGAGATGGATCATGGTAGCAAGTTTTTGTAGTGGTTGGTATCAGCAGTGTCACCCAATTGTCACAGTACCTATCTGGACAGAGTCTTTCATTTCAGCACAGTACAAAAAAGAAGGCAATGAACTTAAATGCACAGGTTAAATAAATGCTTAGAGAGGAAGTTCAGATGAAACTGGCTCCAGACAATTTAATCCAGACAGGCTAGAGAGTTGGGTGGAGAGGAACCTGAGGAGGTTCAACAAAGGCAAGTGTAGAGTCCTGCACCTAGGGAGGAATAATGCCATGTACCGGTACAGGTTAGCTTTTGACATGCTGAAAAGCATCTGTGTGGAGGAGAATCTGCGAGTCCTGGTGGACAGCAAGTTAACCATGAGCCAGCAAATTGCCCCTGTGACCAAGAAGGGCAATGGTATCCTGAGTTGCATCAAGAAGACTGTGGCCTGCAGGTTGAGGGAGGTTCTCCTCCCTACCCTAGTGAGGCCATATCTGAAGTATTGTGTCTGGTTCTGGGCTCTCCGGTTCAAGAGAGACGAGGAATTACTGGAGAGAGCCCAGGGGAGGGTCATAAAGATGATTAGGGGACTGGAGCATCTCTCTTATGAGGAAAGACTGCGAGACCTGGAGCTTTTTAGTCTGGAGAAGAGAAGATTGAGAGGTGATATGATCAGTGCTTATAAATACCTAAAGGGTGGATGTTAAGAGGATAGGGCCAGATTTTTCAGTGCAGAAGGACAACAGGACAAGAGGCAGTGGGCACAAACTGGAACAAGGGAAGTTCCATCTGAACATGAGGAAAAACTCCTTTACTTTGAGAGTGACAGAACACTGGAACAGGCTGCCCAGAGAAGTGCTGGATTCTGTTTTTCTGGAGATATTCAAAACCTGCCTGGATGTGGTCCTGTGCAACCTGCTTTAGGTGATCCTGCTTTAGCAAGGGAGGTGGACTAGATAATCTCCAGAGATCCCTTCCAACCCCACCTTTTCTGTGATTCTGTAATAAATACTGATATTGTAAGAATAGATTGGAGCAAAGGGTCTTCCTATCTTCGCTGTTTAACATTTAGCCTGCTGAACATATAGCAACAAGCACATCGATAAGATAATTGCTTGTTTGCTGTTCAACTCTCAGAACATTTCTGCAAATCCAGAACACCCCCACTGCAGTCAACTGCATTGCGTTGGATTTAAATCAGTAACTATGTGCAGAAGCTCGGTGATGCAATCCTAGCCCATTGTCATAGCCTGAATTGCTGTAGTAGGTGCAGGGGCACAGCACAAGAATGCTTCTATTGAATAGCCCATCTGCTTGTAATAAAGAATATATTAACAATAATTAAATACAGTAGAATCAAGAGGGAGAACACAACTCGTTCATATCATACTAGAAGAACATTACTGTATACTTAGCATTAATGTGCAATAATCATATTCACAAACTGACAATTCCAATCAGCATTGTGGAATTATACAATTAAAGCATCAATGTAATTAGGAGCAAAGCTTCCTGATAGCCCACATTACAAACAAATGACTATAAATGTGAATAATGTGCTCATCATGAAATTGGCCGGTAACCAGATCATAATCAGCATTATAGTAAATCATACAAGAAATAGATTATCTGGCTTAAGAACAAAACACTGTCCTTCAGCTCATCTACAGTCCAGGTTATGTGTGTGTGTGCGCACATTACATTTTGGAACCCTTGCTTCCTGAGCCTCTGATTTCCACTCTCTGTGATTTTGTGAGTTCTGTGTGCAGTTGAGGCAATGCATGTCCGAACTGGGTAAATGGAAGGGAGAAAGTAGTCACTTAGTCACTCTAACTCCATTAAAATGAAGAACATGTGAAGAAGCACAAATGAAAGCTCTTGACATTGCTTATTTCTTTCCCTTCAGGAAAGCCATTTTCAACTGTGCAGATTTCCATTAGTGTAAACAGTTATTGGTGGCATCAATTTCAAGCTTACTCTTAACAGAATATTTTCACAAATGGTTTGAGAGACAGAAGTGTCACAGATGACTTCTAAAACAGTGTTACTCCTAAAAGCAGAGTGGACTACTTTTTCCTTGGCATTACCTTTAGCACTTAGGTGGTGAGTTGTATTAGTTTCTTGGTCTGACTGGAAGCTGATCTTCCCAGAAAAATGTTTTCATTAGGACAAATCAGCTGAGCTGATTCACCCCAGAATCACCACAGCCCAAACAAAGCAGCAGGGCAGGGAGGCAAGACAGAGCCAGAGCTTTATTGCAGCTTAAGCAAACCTCAAAATTCAATTTGATAGTGGTCATTTTGATGATTTCTGACTTGCACCAAAGCCTCAGAAATCACCTAAAATGGCTTAATAGAATGCAGTAGGCTTTGAATGGAAATAACTACCAGGTAGGTTCTCTGAGAGTTTTCAGTTACATGTTTAAAAGAAGATTGTAAGGCTGGCAACTCCAAATGCTATTTTATTACAAATAAATAAAATACATGATAATTATAATGAAGACGGATTTTGACTGCTTGTTTATAGCTAACAATTTGAAGACTAATTAACAATCTGGAAATTAATTCAAAGTGTGAATTAGTGTTTCAGGGTATCTATTATTAGTATTAATGTTAAACCTGTGATAGTAAAAATAAATAAATAAGATTACTTTTGTGGATCAAAGATATGTCTCTATTAGACCGATTTGGTACAGCTGTAAAAGAGGTTTTTTAGTGATGTAAATCTTTCTTCAAAGTCTGAAATTGGAGCAAAATTTCTCAAGCTGAATATAGTTGGAGAATAATTGATTTTTGTTTAACTTCATTAAATACCTAGATAATCTGAGAGAAAATGTGACTGGGTTGGTGAAGCAAAGGGTAATGTTTTCAAGCAGGGAAATAGTACTATTGACTGGGATGGGACAATAACTGAACAAGGTAAGGTGATTTTACATTAAAGCAACTGTGAGGCCCTAGAAATCTAATTCCCTGAAAGAATCATGCAACTGCTGGAATTCAGTCCCAAGCACCTGAGGGGAAACGACATTAATCAAGAAACTTAACACAGATTTGCCAGGGCATATTATACTTGACCAAGCTGATCACCTTCTTTAATGATATTACTGGTTCTGTACATGAGAGGTGAGTGGTGAATGGGATGTATCTTGACTTTCATGAGGTCCAGTGGGCATCTCCCACTGTATTTTGCTTGGTAAACTGGGAAAGTGTGGACTGCGTGATGGGATTGTTAAAAGAAAATTGGCTGGACCAAGAAGTTTGAAGGGCAGTAATCCACAGTTTGAGATCTGGCTGGTGGTCAGTAAATGAGCATAATACACAAGGCTTGATATTGGGACCATTGTTCAATCACCTTCAACAGTGTTCTGAATGATAACACGTAGTGTACCCTTAGCATTACTTTTCCAATAATGGAAAAGCAGCTGACTGAGGACAGCAATGCCTCAGTCTATAGACACAGGAAGAAGTCTGAGAATTGTGCCTGCAGAAATCTTGTAAGAAATCTTGTAAGCTTCAACATGGAAGAGTAGAAAGTTCCATTTCATGGGCAGTTGATGAGAACGCAATGGATATGTAACCAGTATTAATGTGTCAATATTAAGGATTCCAGGGCTGGATAGATTTTATGATCATGCTTTCTTTTGCATTGGGTTGTGAGGCTATCATGTGGTTAGAATTGAAGATTTTTGCTTTTTAAGCCCTTGTGATGAAGACCAACGATTTGGAATGTGATAATATTTTAGTAATGCTGATGAAAATACTTTCTGTGTGTAAGCAATGGACATATTTTGTCTTAACTTCTGACATACACTCTTGTTTGAATGAGAGACAAACCTAACCCATGCTCCTATTCTATTCCATACCTTGTTTTAAATCATTTTTTTTTGTAGAGACTGCGTGTGACATACGTCAAACATACTGTATGTGAAGTTTAACAATCATGATAAGCAACAAGAATCTACACTATGGCAACACAAGGATGGAAATCCTTTTCCTAGGAAAAGAGAGAAGTACATTCTGATGATCTCTTCCACAAACTACTATTTTTTACAAATATTTAATCTAATTCTACAAAACAGTGAACTTTTTTTTTCTTCCTAGTTGTGTAATTTCAAGGCAATAAAAAGAAGCATAATAAGAACATATGGAACATGGACTTTTAAAAAGAAACAGTTGGCAACACCGTGCTTCATATTACTGTCAGGATATCAGCCTTTCGGCAAGCTTGGAGTGGAACAGATGGGAAAAGTCAAAACTGGTAATAGTTTTCCACGCTTAACACAAGAGAGCAAGTTAACAATCTAATTCATCCTTGGCATAAGATAATTGCCTCCTCATTTTTTCTTTTAGTGGTATTTATGGCCAGGCTCTTTTTGTTCTCTCTATTTCTATGTTAGGGTCAGAGAATCACTATAAATTACACATATGTGCTGAGGCTTATGTACTAGACTATGAAGACTGAGGTAGGACATGAGGCCTGTCCGACAGTGCATTCAAGTTTAAAATGTTGAAAGCAAGTGGTCTCTCCATATACCGGTATCTATCTGCTGTACCATGCCTTAAAATGGGTAGTGTAAGAGAAGTGGGTGACAAGGGCTGTGAATCTGATTGCTTATGTAATACCATAGTACAGGATCAGTCCAGACAAGAGACAATAATGATACACTTTGCAAAATATCACTTTGCAATTCAGCTTGCATCAACTTTAGCTTGTCATCCCAGCTTGCATCAAAAATAATTTAGGAAGTCGGGTGGGGCTTCCCATCTCAAAGGTGGATAGAGGATATCTTTGCGGGACAGCTGAAGATTTCACAGAATCACAGAATCACAGAATGGAAGGGACCTCGAAAGATCATCTAGTCCAATCCCCCTGCCAGAGCAGGAACCTAAATGACAATTTGACTGCATTGCCAGGTTCCCAAGGTCCACCTTTGCGTTGACGACGATTGAAGCTGGGGATAAAGAATATCATATAAAATTAGGTGTTCTCGAATAGATGGAAGACTTCTGGAATGGAGATAGCTTTGAGGATAGTGGGTGTTATAATCAATCATCATCAGGTCAATGCACTAACTTTGTGAAAGATGTCCTCTATTTACTTATTTCACAGCAGCCTAGAATTTAGGTCATTTGAAAGCCAGTCTTTCCTGGTACCGTTGCTTGACCTCAGTGATACTGTTCCTAAGAAGAATATTTTTCAAACTCTTCTGAGTGCATGGGATTGATATCTACCTTTGTAAATTTTACACTTGGTAGGTAAGAATTGCACCTCTGATCCTGGGATAATGTAGCACAATCCAACATAATTTACTGAGTGAATTTTTTAAGAAATAAAATTGCTTAAGTGGAATAGCACTTGAGCTGCATTAACTTTATATATGAAATTTGAACTTAATGAATGCACATAGATACTGCACAATTCAATTTGTGTGTTCCTGTTGATTTAATTTGTCCCCGAAAATATTGGAGTGTTGTTAAATGGATGCAGAGATCCATGCAAGCAAATAGAGCAAAAGCTGTTGAACTTTACTGAAGCTTACTGAAACCTTATACTGTCAGCTTAGTTACTTTTAAGACATCTAATTATAACAACCAAAAGGATAATGTATACTACAATTCTTAATTTTGAAGTGGTAGAAAGATGGGGTATTCAGCAGTTAGGATGAGAAAATGAAAATACTGAAGCAATATTGTTTATCATTTGTCATCTCAGAACAGAAACGTAATTTCAACAAATGCACTGTTCTACATTTATACACATGCCTTCTGATTTGAACCTTTCTACCATGGTGGCTCTTACGATGTTTTGAGGCTCACATGAGGAGGAAGAATTTTAGGGAGAAAGAGGGATAGAGCGACACATGGTGATTATATTTTTTCCTTTTCTGTTGGCGAACGGAATTGTTCAATTGTCTAATTAATTGCTAATTTATCTGAGCCAGAGATCTTTAATTTCTTTTTATACCTGTATGAGCATACATAGAATGCCATATCTATAAATACCACCCATAAAGATGGAAGGTAATTGATAAGAATTTCTTAGTGCCCTTCCTGGCATTGTTCTATTTCTCCCTGTGAGCACAGTTAGATTTGATACAACTTCTGACCAAAACTCATTGGAAGCCTTTATGAAGCAGCGGTAGATTTATATACTGTATGTTTGTAACCATCAAAACATAGTAAATAATATGACAGTTCAATGCATAACATATTCTGCGCTTCTTCTGC
This sequence comes from Baryphthengus martii, assembly GCA_013396935.1. Lineage (NCBI taxonomy): Eukaryota > Metazoa > Chordata > Aves > Coraciiformes > Momotidae > Baryphthengus > Baryphthengus martii. The sequence goes on along the minus strand of VWZK01016321.1, from coordinate 66,885 downwards.
TTACGTTCTTTTCTCAAATGTCTGTGGAATTAGCAAGAATGCTGTTGTTGCTACAAATGTTGTGATGCAACCTGGAAGGATAAAGATCTTGTCCTGTTCTCTACCTTGCTCTGTTGCCGCTTCACATAGTTTGTAAAATTTTCCTATCAGAGTGATGTTGTATGACCAATTATGACGCACTTCATAGCAAATAAGAATGGTACGACTAGGCAAAAAGTGCTTTATTTAGCTCTATACGTCTTTCAGAGTAATTTCTGCTAAACAGGTTGAATCTCAGGAATGTGGGTAAATATCAAAAGATTTTATGAGAAATCTGTGATTTTGCAAGTGTGAATGGTTGCAATGTCATCCCAAAGAAATAAGGCCACATGGCAATGTGTAAATTGAAAAAGGAAACTCAGAAGCTGATAGCTTTGTGAAACAACGAGGTACATATTACAAGGGAGGGTTCACACTTTATCTGAGCTTGACCTTGAAAACAAAGTGATTCAAACAGTTCCAGCTTTTCTAAAAGACATAAAAGGAAAATACAGATAAGTAAGAGCCAAAATATGCTTCAATAACTAAGTCTCTAATGCACTGTTTAGTATTAGAACAACACTATGTTTGGTACTTTCGAGAATATTTCAGTTCTATTACGGTTCTGTTACTGTGTAGACTATTTTTTTTGTAATTTATTTACATGAACAATGATTTGCTAAACAGTCCTGGAAAAATAATTGTCAAAATATTCCAGTGCCCAAAGTGGTGTTGCTGAATTGGATGTAGGAACAAATGAAATTCTCTGATTTTATACATCAAAGTCAGACTTGAGGTGTGGAAAAAATCTAAATACTCGGCATGACTATTTAGATGACAGGAACTGCTTTTTCCTGTTTTCTTTCTTTGGAGTTTGAAGATAAAAATACCTTTAATTCATGCTGGAAGCAACTATAACAGAAACTGTGCACTCACTGTGGTTCATACATTTATACCTTCCTATGGCATTTCAAACTCTTATATTTTAACTCAGTTTCTTGTAGAACAAACTAAAGTGAACAAATCTCAAAGGAAATGAAATATTAACGGAAAAAAATAGATCTGTGCCAGCTGATAACATATGCCACAGAACAGGTAAGTTAATAATTGACAAAAGAGTAATTTCTTTAATGCACTGAATCATATACAGTGTACGGTTGTTAAAAAGGAAATGTTCTAGTTTCAGGCAGTACTGACAGGTGACCTTGGTACTATTAATTTAAAAAATGAAATTAAATAGATCTGTAACCAGAGTCCATTAGTGACTTAAGTCCCAGAAATTAATATCAAATGAAAAACACTAAGAAATATTGGGAATTTTATGCATTTTGGTTTTGTTTTTTTTTCTTTTTTTTTCAGTAGCTTTTGAGCAGGGTTGTTAAGTTAGTGAGGATCACTTAACTAGGCTTGCTAGGAAATGGAGACTAAAGTCTCGAATGTAGTGGGGAAAAGGATAGAGAAAACTAGATGGGGGTTAGTATAGGTGGGAGGCTCTCCTAGTGCTCCTGAGCAAGCAGTGTGACTGGAGGCCCATCCCAAGTGTGTGTACATGAGCACAGGCAGCATGGGAAACAAGCTGGAGGAAAGAGATGCTGATGTGTAGAACTGTGACCTCACTTGGATGGCAGAGATAGGGTGAAATAGACCTCTGGAGCACTGCAGTGAATGGATACAGGCTCTTTAGGAAGGAGATGTTGTTCCCCATATCTCCCCTTCCAGCCACCCTATTCCTCCCCTCTACAAGGACAAGAGGGTTACAATTTTTATAAAGATAGTGCCTGAATGCACAGAACTTTCCTATGGAAAGGCTGGTCAAGAGTTTATGTGTCAGGATCAGAGCAGAGACCAACAAGGAGGATATCATGCCGGTCATCTTCCATAGATACCAAATCAAGAGAAAGTGGGCAAAACTGTTTAAAGAACTGGAAAAAGCCCTAGTTTTCATAAGGGACTTCAGCTATCCTGACACCTACTGGAAAAGTAACACTGCAGGATTCAAGCAATCCAGGAGATTTCTGGTGTGCTCTCGGAACAATTTTTGATGGAGAGGAACAGTATGTGACTGAGTAATTAAATATCTATGTTAAAGCCTGGTCTGAAGGGAGGAAAAATGAATTTTTCAGATGAATCTAATTCTGGAATTTCTAATTGTTTGTTTAATGCTGCAGCTTTATTTTTTTTTTTATGACATACTTTCTGTGCTTGTGTTATTTGAAATATTCTTTGATGTATGGAAAGGTTATCTAAAATTGTTTTTAATTCAAATTACATTGGGGATGGGTTGAGGGTCTGGTTTCAGTTGGCGGGAAGTAAAATATAGTAAACAGATCTAAATTCAGTATACATTTTAGTGGAATTGCTTTCCTGGTAAACACTATTTCACACATTACCGTTCCCCTGAACTTTTAAAAATAACATAAACAGACAAACCACACAGTAAGGGAAATTTGCCCTTAAAAATAAGCAAAAGATCTTTCCTCAGCAGGCTTGAAAAAATGGTATTTAAAATCCTCACTTTTTCCCCACTATTTTAAAGGCTAAAACACCAGGCACAGATCTGTTTCTGATCATTTATGAGCTAATTACTGCACTTTGTACTGAAATAGCTCTCTGGGATTAAAAATTCTGGTTGCAGCTGTGGAAAGAGAAATTCAGAATATTAATGAAGCAAAGATTTTTGTTATCTTGAGTATTTTTATTCATTTTTTTGTATTCTCTCCTTTTCCAACATAAACTTCAAGAGAAACATAGAACACCAAACTCAGAGAATTGTTATTTGATTATTTTTTGAGCTTTCATAACAGAGAGAGGAGAAATATGTGTATTTTATGTTATTGCCCATTAAATACAACTTCACTATCTTAATATCATTGAAGTAATAGGAAGATGTAAGAGGGGAACAGCAGAAGAGCAAAAGATGAGAATAACTTTTCATAAGGGATATTTTGTCCTTTTTAAGATTATGAGATGTAATACAAATTAAGACAATTATTTGAGAAGATATGCAAAGAACCAAACAAATTTATTTAATTTTTTTCCCCTGCAAATTATTTATTGAGTCAACACTACTACCTAAAATCTCTGGATAATTGTTTGCTCGTTTTTGTTTTTTTTGTTGGTATATGTGCCTGAGCAGAGACAATGTCCCTGGGGCTTTAGGCTTCCAGTGCTAGGCTTCAGCCTCAGCAACCATCCACATGCAAAATAACCATCTGCCTTCAGCTGGCGGTGCTGTTGAGAAACTTTGATTAAAACTGGTGGAACATGGCCAGGCTACCTTGCAGGAAGAAGCAGACCACTGAAATCCAGTATTTCCTCTGAACCTTATTCCTGTGGTAGAGGAAGTATTTCCTTTAGCACCACAACTCATCCTTGTGGCATTTGACTTACAGCTGGTTTATGAATTGGTAGATTAATATCCATACAGTCTGACCAGCCACTTCTCCAAGATGCTCCTCACACCCACGCAGGAGCAGGTTGTCCTGCCAGCACAGGTCCTGCCACTGAGGCAAAGCGTTTTCATGGGGCCTCTTCAGATCAGGGCAGGAGCAGGCTGATCTTGGCGTGCCACATCCTCCAGACAACCTTGCATTCCCTGAAATGTTTTTCTTTTAAAAGTGGAATGAAAATGCCACTATGCTGCTTTTTACTTCTGTCTTTTGACTTAAAAGATAGCTTTCTGAAAACACACTTTTCATAGGATAAAAAGCGAAAGGAACATTATTGCAAATTTGTGACTCACAGTGTTATTGGTGTGAGTCTTAAACTGCCAATAAACTCAGGCTGACAAAAATAGTTCTGCATTTGTTGTTCATGGAGAGAGCTGTAAAATATTTATTGAGGAAATAAACATGTTTGAAAGGCCATTATTTTTTTTCTCTGCAATGTTTTCTTAAAAAGAAAAAAGGAGGAAATGTTTTTAGTGGCATTAACTATTATAGTTTTGGTTGGGAATCTCCGCTTTTCCTCTAGGAAGAGGCTTCCATGAGGTGCAGTGTTTTGCCTGCTCATATCTATATAATTTCTCTGGATCTCTTTGGGCTTTTAATATTGACAGAAATGAGTTTGCCTGAGCCAGGACTATGTAATAGAATACAACAGAACAGTACAACTAGCCCAGGAACAGTGTTTGGAGCAGCTGGACTGCGTGCTTACAGGAAGCTTCCCCGTTGTGTGGCGAGTGTTACACATCAAAAGTTACAAACTAGAGCCCTTGGCCATGCACGCAGTTATTAGAAAAATTACAAAAACATTTTGACCATTCTGACTAAACATGAATTAAGCAAAATGGTTTAAAAACTGCTTTGGAATGCCGTTTCTTCAAAGTAAAGCACTTTTTGAATGCATTTAACTTTACTATGAATACTCCCTTTGATTCCAATGGGACTGCTCTCAGAAATAAATCAAACACTTGTAAAAGTTTGCAAGATTAGCTCTTTTCCAGCAGAATTATTTTGAATATATGTTGGCTCAATAAGTATAGGAGTAGGTCTAATTTATCTAAGAAATATTTCTCAGACAAGCTGTTATATAGAAGTCTATTTCTAATCATAGAGTTCTGAAACTAAACTTCAGCCTAAATTTGGGCTAAGTGTTCTCCACACTGTGCTTCAAATTGTCCACAGGTCTGGCATCCTGAATGTTACATCCAGATCCTAAATGATTTAAAATGTAGTGACGATCAGGCTGTGGTTCCATTATCTGGGCTATGAGAGGTTTGGAAGCAATGCTTATTTTAAGGAAGACCTTCCTCTTGCCATCATATCAGTGTGTGTATATTCATAAATATATGCCTCTATTTCTATGTATAAATATAGGTATGCAAGGATGAATCCAACTTTTTGACTTGGAGAACAGCTCTACAAACAGCTGTACTAGAACAGCATAGATGTGTTGTGGTAGGAACTCCATGAGCTCAAAATACAGCCACAGCTTCCTCATGATAGAATTGCTGCTTCAGTCTTACCATGCCTAGCTTTAAAGGGCCTGAGCCTGGGGGTGAAACCATAACATTTAGTGAGTGCCTCAAGTTTCTAGGGGATGAGAGAGTTAGATGATTAAGATTGTAATGTGTAACATCCACTGATATGGTCATTTCCAAATTACCCATTGTGAAATGGAAAGGGGAAGGGTTTCTGCATTTTGTTGGATGCAAGATTTTTTGTGAATGAGCAATAACAGAACGCACAAAGCCATCAGAGAAAGTAAATTGTTTAGGGAAAATTGCTGAATATCTGAACGCAGAGCAGAGAATTGGGTATTGGTAACTTCATCTTTTAGATAACTTATAACTTTTAGATATAAAGAAGTAGAAGAGAAAAAATGAATGTGATTTCAAGTGTTTTATGGAAATACACTGAAGGGATATCGGAAAGAAAATGAATCGGTAGAAGAAAAAAAGTTTCGTCATACTCTGCAATTGGCCTTTAAGACACAAAGAAAAGCAAAAGTGGCCTGGCAGTAATTTAAAATATATAATGTCATCTGTCTTTATAAAGCATTGTCATCAGTCACTGAAAGTCTGTTACAGGGATCAATGACAATTTCGGACTTCTGAGAAAGAAAGAATACCTTTAAATATTCCATAGCTGCTGATAAAAATCAGGTAAGGGGATACTTGGAAATTAGTACCTGTTCTCCTTCCCTTCAGACAGAGAGGCAGAATTTCTCGTACCTATCTTCTGTCAGTTTGATTGATGTAACTGCAGAGAGGGAGTTCATGCTTAGTTTGCTCAGCAGTTTATTAAGAATGGATAATGGTACCTCATGACAGACCTAGCTAGCGCTGTTGTGGTAGTTGCAGTCCTTCCAGAAGATCTGACATTAACGCAATAATAAATAACCATAAACCAGCTATTGTATGGTAGAAACCTAAGAACATTTATGGTTTGCTTCTTCCCTGGAGTCTCTTGCTGCTTTTGTGCTTGTGACTTACCCAGGTACTGCATTTTGCACTAGTTTCAAAGAAACTATTTCAAGAGAGCATCTGCTTAAAAGTCAATGTGCTATTGGTTTAAGAAATTGCAACTCCAAAATATTATTAAGCTGTTGTTTACAGTAGTTGACTTCTTACACTAGGTTCTGTCTTTAGCTTGCTGTTAGGAACTGCTTGGAATCACAAGAGAAAATGTTTGGCAAAAAAAATGACAGCCTGAGTAGATTTCTGGATGGTGCTATTTTTTATTTATTTATTTTTTTCATTTCTATTTTTGTTAACCTAAACTTAAAAATTGTAAGCTGCAGTGTAAAATTAAACAATTCCTAAAATATATTTTAATGTAAAGAACACTCTTTAAAATAAAGGAGAACAAATAGCAAAAATCTATTAACAACTGAATGTGTAACAAATTTAGCATGGAGGAATGAATGATCATGCTCTCACACATACTTGTTTGCATTATAAATTAATGTGGAAGCCTCTCCTTGGTGAAACGGGAGAGCCAGTTGTTTCCAATCACACACACAAGTGAAAGCATGGGTGTAACTAATTATGTACTCACTTGCCTCTCAGATGGAAAAAATATTAACTCTTCATGTGCTGCCTTTTTCCTCTCCAAAAGCAGAACAGGGTCAACTAACATTTTAAGTCTTCAGATGTGTAATAAAAAACTCTGAAATTAGAAATGTGAAAGAAGAGCCCTGTGAGATGTTACTTTTTTGTCTGGTTACACAATAAATGGATCTCTTTCTTATTGACTGAAAATATCCACTGGATGAGAGGGATGTAAATACAAAAAGTTATATTTTAGATTGCTTTGTAAGTGTCAAAACATTTACATATATTTATTGATCTTGGAAATGTTGTAGTTTTAGATTGTTGTATATGCAATGTATAAACATCACAAATGAAAATCTGAGCTCTCTTTTCTTCTTACAGCCTGACTTCAGTTTTGGAGTGAGTAGAAATCACGCTTTCACTGTGTGGTTTTTTCCCCCCATATTTAGTAACATTTTATTTAATATGCAGTTCTAATATGTATTTGCTTCGCTATATCTTAATTTCTTCATATCCTATAGTAATATATATGTTAGTAATATATAAGGAAATTAAATATAGTGTGAATGTTTTCTCTGACATGCCTTTATTTAAATCAGTCCGTTACCTTTTGTTAATTTGAGTGGTCATGACTAAAGAAAGCACACGTATGTTCTGTGGTGCAAGCTTTTTCCTATTTAAATGAATAGGCTGGGATCTCCTTTTGTGTCAAATATTTCCCAAAATGTAATATTTTGTTAGAGAAACTCGTAAGAAAAACAGATAAAATTAAAAGCCAGTTAATACAACTTATATTAGTTACTTTAATTTTGTATGTCATTAGTTTGAGAAAGTAGCCATAAACTAGAAGCGAATTTGAATGTGAGCGGTATAGACACTGTGCTACAGAGAATCAACACTGTATCTCCTTCTCACGTCTCTCCCGTGAGGTACTTTTCCATTTTGCAGGCAGTATTGTAACGTTCATTAAAGCAGACAGTGTGAGATGTGAAGAACATTTTAGCCTGTGGGTTAAGACACCTGGGTTCCAGTCCCTGGTCTGGAAAATGTTTAATAATTTATGCAAAGGGAAGGGCTTCAAAACGAAGTTCTATATAAGCCCACTGAGGGGCTTTGTGGCTTTTAGTTCCAGAGTTAACAGACATATTGTATGGACATTTTGTACAGCAGCTGCGAGTACTTCTTGCTCCCAAAAATAGGTCTCTAGAGCTGCAGATTTCCAGAAATTCATAACACAGTTACTGAAGCTCCTCAGTCTTGATATAAGAGGAGAAAAGAATGTAAACTGCTTATGCTTATGCACTTAACCTCAGTCACATAGCAGTAATCTTTTTGTTTGGTTGTTTGGTGGTTTGATTGGTTTTGTTGTTGGTGGTTTTTTTGGTTTGTTTTTTTTTTTTTTTCTGGTGTTGGGATTTTGTTTGTTCTTTTGTTTTGTTTTGTTTTGTTTTTTTTGTTTTAATTGTGAATGGAAGACGAGTAAGAGATACTCCTTTCTAGGGTGATCTGGAATGTGAATCTAAAGCAGATGCTCTGATTTTTCTCTTTGAAACTGTCTGTCTTTATTAAATTTCAGATTGATTCTTGAGTATCTATGCCTCAAGTTAGGCAGTATGACTACCCCTGCTACTGTAGTAACTGGCTTTTCCAAAGCACATCTCTACCATGGGAAGGAGTTGTGTATTTAGGTCCCAAAGAATTGAGCAGAATAAATGCCCAGTGGGAATATAGAGTAGTATGTATATGATGCTCCTAGGCATTTGAAAGATCTCTCTTGTTAATAGCCCTATAGAAACCTTTAATTTGAACAAAAATTTGTACAAAAAAAAATACTTAAAAAAAGAAAAAAAAATATTGAAGAGACAGAAGACAAGAGAGCAAGACCACTTTCCTACTTTCCTGAGTTTGTGCCTGTACTAGAAATACACATGGGCTATTCACTGATAAATTTGACCTCTCAGTTACCATAAAACCTTTCTGGTGTTTTTATTTCAACAGTTTTTGTTGAATCAGCTTTTGTGACTGAACTGTTCAGGGAACTCATAAGCACAAGGCTGAAAAAAGAGCAGAAAGAACATGGGAGAGGACAGAAGTATTTCTTACAGTGCATAGGTTTCTCTGAAGTTACTTTTGAAGCATTTACTGAAAGATTTTCCTTTTTTTGCTTCTCTGCTACAATAACTATGATAAAATTCTGCTGCGATAGATATCAAATGTATTTGGGGGAGTATAGGAAGGCAGGGATTAGTTATCACTTTGCATATCCATTCTCTCTGAAGAATCCAGCTGTTCTCAAATGGGAATTGCTTTGGCTTTTGCAAGAATTGGAAAACACTGCTACCTTGTGGCAGAAGGGCGAGCAACGACTGGAAAAGACAAAAGGATTTACTTCCCCATATGCCTACTAGATCTGGCTTTGTATCAATAATGAAAAAATATCTTCAATAAAAACTGGAGTCTAGAACAAAATATTTTTTGTGATACTTCAGACCTGAGAAGACTGAAGAACTTCTCCAGATAAATTGACGTTTCTTCTGGCTGTGACATTTCTGTCACACTCCTAAATTCGAAATATCACTGTGAGGTTTTTAATTCTGAAGTTTGTACATCTGTCTGGTTAAATATAGTTTTCACAGGCTCACTTGACTGAAACGATGTCACTGGTGCGCGTTACGTGGAATTTCCTCAGGATGCTTGTGAATGCTAGCTCACTGCAGATTTTAGCTAAGACCAACAGAGGTTTTAAGTTTTTAGAAGTTCTTTGCACATTATTTTAGAAAGTTCAGGCATTTGGTTTCTGACCTCCCATGCTAAGGAACCAGTCTTCTCTGATCTTAATAGCAGACAACTTCTATGTCTCTTATACACCTTGTGATTTCTTGAAGACTGATCTTGCACCTGCTTCAACTGACTATTAATGCAGAACTGAGGTTTTTCTGATGAATTTCCATTGACTTCAGTGGCATACTGTGCAATTCAGTGAAATAATAAGAAAAAAAAAGGTGTTAATTTTGTTTGTTAACTAACAAATTTCCTATCAAGGAAAAGTATCTGTCTGATTTCTGTCTATTCCTTCCAATGTTAGCTGTGAATTTTATTTCCAGGATATGATCCCACCTTAATTATGGTTATTGGATTTCTCTCTGTAACATCTGTCTTCTGTGACTGATAACCTGTTCTCTGTCCAAATCCCAGTGAAGCCTTCAATCCATGAAATTACTTGCTTAGTTCATTAATATCTTAAACTTGGAAGAAAACTAGACACTTTGGGAACAGTGATTATCTTTTAAAACAAGATGTACTAATTTACTAGTATCTTTACTACAACATAAAACATAGTGTTATTTGTTTGGGAATGCATTCACTATAATGTTGGTGTTTGTAACTTTTAAAGGTATATATATATATTCTTCTGATACATCTGACATCCTTTTTTTCCTAGATATACTGACAAAATTCTCGAACCAAAGACACTTTGTGATTCAGTCCTTACACCAATCACATTAATTCGCAAAAAAAGTTATATCAATGAGACATGAATTTTTCTTGACAAAATTATTCAAAAGGTAGAGCTCAGATCAAACTTTAACCCTCCAACACCAAACTTAAAATATTATTTTCAGGTTGCTGATAATATCAATTCAAAAAAGAAACAAGAACTGTATTGCTAGAAAGGAAGTAGGATCCAGGGAGTGAGGAGTGCCTGCTTTTTCGTTTAATTCTTCAGCATGGAGCCCATCTGAAAAGTGGTGATTTGACAAAACTGGTGTTGACATGGTAAATTGCATGATGCTTAGTGCTGTATGGTTGAAAGATCACCGTGATTCCTAAATACAGAGTGAAGGAATAATAAATAGAAGAAATAGGAAAACGTGTGATCACGTGTAACATTGTGATAGGAGATAGGAGTTTTGGCAACTGGATTTTGCTTGTAAATAGGTGATGAGTGGATTGGAAGACTCGCTCACAATCGAAGAACCTTTCTTTTCATGAATGTTTCTTTGCTTTTATTTGCCTCAGCTCCACATTTTGTCATCACAAGATCAATATTGAGTCATGTCAGAATTTGAAACCCATGATAACAATGGCTGGAATTCTATCTCAAAAAAACCAAAATTGCTTAGTTTTTTTCAGCTGCACGAATACTTTGTGTGTGGTAGAGAGCACCTTAGGTCAGTAGGAATAACTGTGCACCAGGTTCTGTGCTCTAGTACTGCATAGCAGAGCATTTAGTTTAGATAAAGTCTGTGTGCTTATCTGAAAGGCATTTAGCTTTGCTTCCTTCCTCATTGCCTAATATCTAAAGCGTATCATACCTTACCTTCCAATCTTAATTTCTTTGATATCCCTTAATTCCTAACATCTCTTCAAAGTATTGGGCATTCTGAGTGCTGTACATTGCAATGTGGATGGGTCAACAGTGGGGCTCTAGACAGTCTTGTTCAGCAAAATGAGTTGATGATAGATTTTGGCCCAGGTTAGTACATTATGATCTATCTATGCAATGTGTCACGACAGGTACAAAAGTCCTTCCTTGATAGAAACATTGGCAATTCCGAGTTATTCTTTTACTGTGTCTAAAAGGAATACATATGAAATAGTGCTTAATAAAGGTTGAGTTTCCCTTTCAAAATAGTCTTAACAGATTCTCTTGGACTGTTTAATCTTTTTAAAAACTTAAAATGGCTAATATACTAATTGTTTTTTTTCCTCTGGACTCATTAATTAGAATGCTTTTATTTCAGACAATGGAAAAATCATTCTCTTTCTTCTAGAGCTTAGTTGGCTGAATGTACTACACTTCAGATTAAATCTTTTCTAAACTTGTGCCTGTCCAAAGAAGCAAATCCAGCCTACAAGGTTACTAGTACAATACTTTGTGAGACTTTAAAAGATCTCTCGGTAACGTTTACTGTATGTATACTGTTTCTATGGTAGCAATCTTTCAGCTGTTTCATTGCTGCCTTCCAGACTAGATCTGTATAAACCAGATGGCAAGTGAGTTGACATTTCAGTTTGAGTCCTGCCAATTGAAATCAACAACCTCATGTTAAGTATGCTAATCCTTAATTGGAAAGTATCTCCCATTTGCACTACTGAGTTTGCTGAGCTTTCATTGAAGAAGTCTCCCCACAAATCTCTGTTGAAATCTAGGATAAAGCAGGCTATACAAGCAGGGTGAATGCCATCTTCTCTTGAAAAAGATTCATTGGGAGTAGCGGATGTGATGCGGAATATTAGACAGTGGTCGGTTCTTTATTTTATTGGGTGGGTTGGGTTTTTTTGTTTACATTTTTTGAGGAAGTATACCTTTTTGGACTTGGGGACAGTGTTTAATGAGGCATAAAAGTGCTGGATGAACTGCAAAATCCTGAATGTTTGGCTTATGTTGACACCTTGGGTTTTTGAAACTGGGCTCAAAGCCATACATCCAGAAGGCTAACAGATCCCATGGGGGCTGCTCCTGTTGCTCAGAGAACTGATCGTTTCTAAGGGTTCTGATTATACCAGTTAGATTTTTAGGGAATGGGACAGAAAGCAAGCAGTAGGGATACCAAAGGGGAAAAAAGTGCTCTTGATCAGCTCAAATGGTGACTTGAAAGGCAGGCTGCATCCTATCTTGATATATCATCACTAAGGGAAATGCAATATTTGTTTATGTTGAAGATGCTGCTTCCTATGGTTTTATAGCTGGTTGATGAAAAACAAGCATGGGATATTTTTTTCTTTGTTTTTTCTATGAAAACTCTCGAAGGACAAATCAGATAAATTGACTCAAATATTTGGGGAAGGATAGAATAATATTTTATTGAATTTTGAATAGGAAGTTTAAGCAAAAGTTGAGGTTTTCTTTTTAAGGATTAACCTTAAAGATTAGATCATCTCTTCTTAAATTCTTGCCCTTTGCTCCTCAGATTTAGCATCCTCTCCAAATAAGAGGCAGAAGAAGATGAAGGAATGCTTTCAAGGTACTTGACTTTTTCTATTTGAAATATTTCTTTTGAAAGTTCAACCAATTTAATAATTTTCAATAACGTAATTTTACTTAGTTGAAAAGATATGTTCTATAGTGTCGGTCCCTAAAATTCATTACATATCTTCTCTTATATATTTCTTCATTTTTTAAGAAAAAGAGGAGGAAAAAAAAAATTCCCTTACACATCCCTGGTAAATTAACTCTCAGGTTTCATAGGCATTAGCTTTCAGGTGTGCATGTTCTACTATGGAAGATCCAACATTTGAGGGAATCCGGTACTGAAGACTGAGTAAAACAACTAATTTCGTAACATACACAATAAACTACAAGAGGATCCATAATCTCTGAAATAATTCATGGAGGAGGACAGGAACACTGGAAACAGTATGAACTGTGTTTTGGCTAAAGATTGAATATAGTCTTTATTGAAGGAGTTTTTCATTATTCTAGGAGGTCTGCACAATCAGCACTCAGTTTTCCACAGAATTTTGCTAATGCAGCTACAGTGGGAGCGTGGCACCTAAGTGACATGGCTAAGGCATAAAAAGCCTTTTGTTAAAATGGCATGGCAAAATTTAACTAGTTCCTTGTGCAGATTTACCAAAGGATGTAAAAGTTCTACAAATTCCCATTAACATCTTCTGCTGTAGATTGTGTGTTTTCTGATTTTTGTGATGCTGTGATTATTACATGTCTGGTAAATTTTTTCTCATCCATACTTTGCCTGTATCCATGCTGGCTCTGGACAACTTGTTTCTCTTCTCTGTGGCTAGAATAAGCCATATGAATTAAAGCTTGTGGTTTGGCAAATAGAACCTACATCTGTGCTGCTAGTGTTTTACCAATGCATTATGTCTATAAAGTAGTCCTGATGTTGGATGAAAGAAGGACAGTGTAACAACGCTCTCATCTCAGACTGTGTAATGAAGATATGTGTCAAGTTTTCTCCAGTTCTTGTAACTGCTGCTTGGGAGCAGGGAGTCAGAGAAGTCATGGTGTCACACAGCGACCATTTGAATTCCCACTCTATGTAGACCAACAGTTGTTGGGTCCATAGATAAAGTGGATGGTCAGATTCTTCTTAGGGTTTCTCCTGTGGACTCTGCATCTATGGGTAGCCTTGCAGATTGTGACTAGAGGATGTAAACGTCTCAGCCTGACATACCATGAATCTCTCTGACTGAAGACAGGGACAGCTGATTGATAGTCTGATGCAAAACAGCAAAGATGCAATTCAAAATAGATGTTGGTTCTTTTTCATTAAACAAATGAAGCTTTTGACTCTGTGACTACATTTCTTGAGTTCAATCTCAACATTTAACAATTCACCAAAGAGAATAAAATAACATATGTGCTATGCATCATTTACAGATGAGCAGAATGAGTCCTCATATACAAAAGCATTTACCATTGTTACTGCAGCTGCAGAACTGGGCACATTTTCAGCTTTCAGATGAGAAGAAACATGGCTGGAAAAATAAATGAAACCTGGCTGAAGACCCTTTGCAGAAGAACTCTTCATTAAGTTGTGTTGTACTATATTTTGCTCTACTTTGTCAGACATTTGCTGGAGAAGTAATTAAGAATTCCTTATTTAACAGAGAGATTCACCGTTTTACTCCAGTTTATTTTAATTGGTCTCAGTACAATCTCATCCTACAGGTGCTATGTGAGCAAAAATAATAGGCAAGCAGGAAAGAGTATTATTAAAGTCCCTGAAATCAGCAAATTCTCTTATTTAATCTTGTTCCATTACAGAGAATGACATTCTTTAAATATTATAATTCATAGTTTCATAGACAACTCAGTGTTTAAGCTTTCAGAGGATTTCTATTTTTGACGAATCAGTATTACATGTTAAACTAGTTCTGAATACAAATTGCTCTATTTGCTTACAAATGTAGTAGCTACATCATTCTGCAGCTCGTGGAAGTGTTAGGGATCCAAGGGAATCATGATGTTCAAAATCTCTTTACTTATTTTGAATTTGAGCCCCATTTGCCATATTGTAATTGCTATTTGGGTTATAGCCCAGTGAATTCTAAGAAATATTTAGTGGGTTAACTTTTTTATTCTTTATGCAGGTGCATAATTTTGGCTCCCTAGAATAAGTTCTGCCACAGCCCACTGAGTATTATAGAGTTAAGTAGTGAAGTTTGAAGTAATCACACCTACTATCAACACCATGAAAGTCTAGGACTTAAGCAGTACCTGTAAAATTAGTTTTAAAAGAGTGCATATATATGATTTGATTTACCCATTTTGTTCAGTGAGAGATTTAAATCTTTTTACAGTCTCCAGTAAATACATTTTTCATATACCCTAATGTGAAATTTTGAAATGAAGGCACACATCTTAATTCAGAGGTGCAAGTGCATGAAGACCTTAGTTTAAGGAAACTGCAGCTAGAGCATGACAAGTGATGTCACGAGGTGATGTCATATTTGTATAAAGAATGGTAAAAAGTACAAAGTCCAGTGATTACTTTGAACTTCTTAACACCTCGGACCTAAAGCAACTGGTGAGATTCTGTTAGCAAGATAATGCACCACTGCGCACTCAATTTTCCCTGTCTGTGTATCCACTCAGCAAAGCTCATCTGTTAGAAGATATTTGTCTTGCTTACTGAATTTTCAGCTGGCCGCTATCCTGATGTGGGACTTTGGCAATAACCAGAAGCCTGTTCCAGCTTTAGCTTGAAGGATATTAAAAGATATCAAACACAGGCATCTGAACTTCAGTGGTGAAACAGCTTACACTAAAGACAAATTGCATCTGTTGAGTGGCAAAGTTTAAAACAAAAGTTTTGAAAACAAATCCCTTCTTTGCTCTGCTCTTCTCACTCCTGGTAAAGTGTATTTTTTTCCCCTCTGGTCTGACTTTGTAATTCAGCAATTTTCTGTGACTTCCATGATTGCAGCAAACTAACAGCCCTGTCTGGGGCCCAACACAGTTTCCTTCTTTCTGTCTTGACACTGGATTTGCTCCGCTTACAAGCAGGTTCCCTGGTACAGTTAGAGAAGCTGTTAGTCTTGCTCTCAGCCTTTTTATATCTGCCAACAGATAGAAGTTCTCTCATGTGCTTAGTTGCTTGTGGAGTAAACCCCGTCGAGAGAGTCTAACTGACCTAGGATAAAGTAAACAGAGGAGCTTCTTGCTTGCTGTCCTGCCGGGCCACTTTTAAACAAAATATAAAATGTGAACTGCAAATAAACAAAGGCGGCAGTTTTTGTACCCCTCAAAATTTGCTGCCAGACACCAGGATTTGAACTGAGAAACGATTGGTATCACAGTCAGATAAATTACAGCAAAATACAGTTCCTTGCAGTATATTTGTTTCATTATAAATGCAAATATATGTGTAACCTTTGAACAATTGTAACCTCTAAAAGCCATCTTTTTGGAGTCAGCTTGCTCATCAACAGGCCCTGGAAACAGACCACTCAGCCATTTGTTACTTGCCATCAATGAAGCTGCTTTGTGACTCTGCTGCGGGGATGTACAGCTCTCCAGAGGCATACTGTGATTGAAGAGGGAAGACAAGGTCTTACTTAGAGAGAAAAATTTAGTTTAGCATGCTTCAAAATACTGACATGGTCCATGTTTATACCTGTTGTTGCAGGTATTTCAGAAACTGGCATATCTTTGAAGAAATGTTTGCATCTGTGCCTGGTCTTAGCACTTCTTTGCTGTCTCTGACTGTTCTTGTCATCCCCCCAGGGGCTCTACACACCCTGGCCCTGGCCCAGGACCCCATTTCAGACCCCTCAGTTCTGTCAGTCTCTGCCTCAGTGACACTTCAGTAGGGCCAGTCTCCAGCTCTCCACAGCCCTGCCTGGCCATGGGCCCTGCTGAGCCGGGTACAATCAAGGGCCCATGTCCCAGCTGGGCCTTGGCACGGCCATCGCCAAGGACTTGCCTGATGACCTGGTTAGGGTCTCTGGCCTGCCCAGGCCTCTCTTGGTGTTTTGGGATGGACCCTGATGAGGGAGCACCTGACAGCTCCCAGCTTCTGCCCTGCAAGGTGCTGCTAGCCATTGCTGCTCCATCACCTTCTCAAGGGTAAGTGGGATTTCTACAGGTTTTAACTTAAGCCATGTTGGCTTAGGTCTAGAAACTGACTGAGGTAGGCTTTAGGCATTCACAGACTGTTTCAGTTTTAAATGCCCATCTGTCATCAGCTGTCGGCTAAACATGCCTCAGACAGCTTTGTTTCCCTTTCCTCAGCACCTGACTAGGAGCACCTAGGGCCATCCAGGGCCTTCAGCAGTGTCAGGTCCGTCTTGGTACAACCCACACCTCCTCCAAAGCTGTGCAGTAGGTGCCTTCGGAAAGTGCCTGGGGTCAGGGTTGGGATGCCTCCCAAAGGTGTTGGCAGCTGTCTGAGAGGTGAGCTCAGCAATACGACAGGGCTGCCACACGCAGGATGGACATGTCCTGGGGGTCTCTGGAGGTTCTGGATGGCCACACAGGGCAGCCCACATGCTCTGCCTCCCTCTGCCTCATTGGCTACAATGGAGGGAAATGTGCCTTCTCCAGAGAATGATTATCTCAATGCCTGGTGCAACCCCCATTTTACTCCATCTCAGAGTGGTGGGTTTTGAGCATTGTTTACCGCAGTGACAAAGCTGAGCAAAGCTGTCCCAGTTGGTTGTGTTCTTCCACACAACTGCTCTCCATACCTTCGGTCCAGCCTGAGAGAGCACCAGAATGCTTGATGGGAGAGGACAGCACACTGACAGACTGTTTTGTCTCTGGTTTCTACGCAGAAAAGTCTGCATAAATGAATGAAATATCTCTAATAAGAAGAGGAACATTTTATTTATCTATTTATTTATTTTATTTTTATCATCTCTTATATAAAATATTAAACTTAAAGTGCCATACTAGACTTCTATTGTGAGAAAATGCCATGTTGACAGGCATACATTCGATTGCTTTATAGATTTTGCAGAAGATATTTCACATGTCTAATGACTAGGCTTAATTTTGTGATAGAAAGTGCACAGGTATTATTTATGGCTAATGATATCTTGACTACATTATGCTATTTTGTATGTGCTTTTATATGGGCATGTATAGGCATATGAACAAAATATACAACAGTTTTAGGCATTTTGTAATAATCATCTCTAACCAGCTATTTTAGAAGAGAGATGTTTAAACAACAGCAAACTGGGGGCATCCGGTGCTAAATCATTCATAGATGACCTGATTGAACAGCTGTTGAACATGGGTCAGGGTCAGTCAGTCCTAAGCGATAGGCAAGTGCCGTTCTGAAAGGACACATGTCCACAAAATATTTTGAATATTAACAGATGTTGTTTCCACATGCAGCTCAAATATTGGGAAATACTTCAATATTTTTGATATTTTTGTGTATCAGCACATGAAACAATGCTCCTAAGAACACTTATTATCTTGTCAAAAGCTACAGTTTCATCAACTAAAACTGAACTTAAGATAATTCATTCTGGTGGTGAAAACATTTTGCACTGTAACTACAGCATTTTACAAATTCTTCCTTAATACTTTGTCAGTTGCTAGAAGTTGGATAACTTCACCAGGGATGTAACAGAACTGAAATCTGATGGAAGAAACAACTTTTTATGGTAAAAAGAATTTTGATAGAAAAAAAAATAAAAAAAAAAATCTATCAATGGTTTCGTTCCTGACCAGGAAGCTGGTTTCATACTAAGGGGATACTCTGCATGACAATTAGATTTATAGAAATGTCTTAAGTCTCCTGCTGCTGCATTGTCATTCTTGGATTTGATTAAACTTATGCAAATAAAGGCAGCATGGATTAATATATTAGCTGAAAACCAATACAGTAATGTCAAAGTTCTTTTGTCACAGTGGAAAGGATGGAAATCAAAGGGAACATGAAACAAAACATAAAATAATGGAGAAAGTCATAATTGAAATCACAGAGAGATACCTGATTTGTTGTCAGGAACAAATGCTCACCATAGCAGGTTTTTTTCTGTGGTTGTTTATGCTTTCAAGGTTGTTCCTCTAGTCCATCGTTCAAGTTTGTATCAGTAAACATTATTTATATTCGTATCCATTTTCCTTTAACTTCTGGTGAAAGCTTTATTTGAATAATGTTCCTACTACTGAAATTGTGTGGGTGCGTGTACTTCACAGAGAAGACATGAAGATGACTCCTGGTCTTTAAATGTTTTATTTCTATAAGCTTTCAGGGAGAATCTGAGAGAAAGGAAAGGGAAGATACTTAAATTAAAAACTTGACTATAGAAGTGAGACTACAATTCCGGGTAAAATATGTTACAGTACATTTGGCTTTATCATCAATCAAGATAATAAAACCAAGAAACTTCAGCGTAGAGCTGTCAAATTTTGGCTATCTTAAAGGCTGATATTTCAGTTGAAATTTCTTGTATTAATGAAGTTGACTGATGGCAAAGCGAAACATTGCTGTAGTAGATTTGATGTTTTCATTAAATCATTTCCCTAAAAATATCAAAACTCTGATTGTCCTCCAAAACTTGTACTGCCATTAGTGTGAACACTCTGGCTAGATTTTATCATCATAATGTTTTAATTCTACTGTTAGTGAAATGAAGAAAAATCCATGGAGGAATTATAGAGCACTTCCTCTTTGAACCCCTTCCTTGTGTCTTT
This sequence comes from Baryphthengus martii, assembly GCA_013396935.1. Lineage (NCBI taxonomy): Eukaryota > Metazoa > Chordata > Aves > Coraciiformes > Momotidae > Baryphthengus > Baryphthengus martii. The sequence continues at coordinate 47,746 of VWZK01016321.1, read as the reverse complement.
TCAGGCAAAGTTAAGGTTAAAGGAATTAGATGAGGACTCGGAATATGTGCAAGAAGGAGGATAGGGCCAATGTAGCATGGGACAGAAGTTTGATTTCTAAACTGGAGGGACGGAGAATAAATACAAGCAGAAATCTACTTCATGTTAACAGGAGAGCTACCTTCATAAGAAATGCAATGGCTTTTTAGTAGTCATAGGGAGTTTATAAGAAACATGGGGACAGGGTTTTATCAGGCACCTGTTGTGACAGGACAAGGCATAATGGTTTTAAACTACAAGAGAACATATTTAGACTAGATATAAGGCAGAAGTTTTTTACAATGAGGGTGGTGAGACACTGAAACAGGTTGCCCAGAGAGGTGGTAAATGCCCCACCCCTGGAAAGGTCAGTTAGGACGGGGCTCTGAGCAATCTGATCCAGTTGAAGATGTCCCTACTCATTGCAGGAGGTATTGGACTAGATGACCTTTACAGGTCCCTTCTAACTCAAACTGTTCTATGATTCTATTCTATTTCAGGCCACCATATTGGCTAACAAGTGGTTGCATGGCTGAGGTTATTTGAGAGATATCTGGCAATGCACTGCTTGAAGCAACTACATGGGCTTGAGGGTGTTATTGTTCATTTGATAATTTATCATCATGGACAAAATGGGAGTATTTTTTTTGCCTGGCTTTTGAGATGTCTGTATTACAGTAAAATATTGTCTCTATTGTTTGGAATATCTCTAGGATTGAATCTTCGCCTAAAAGGAGATTTGGAATCTAGTGAAGGGGTTGGGCTCTGCATCAGTATAAAGCACTGATTTTCTGTTTTTCTTACACTTTGTTTCCAGGAGTTTAAATAGGAAAAAGTATTCTAATTATCAACTAAGCATGTCCACAAATGAAGATTATATATTTATAATTATTCATTTGACTGTACTAGTATTATTAGTGGTGGTAACTTCCATTGTAAGTAATAGTTATTCAGCACAAACCTGAAGAGTGAAAGTTGCCAAGTAGTATGAGAATGGCTTTTATTCTCCATCCAGCTGTATGGAGGAAGGCTACATGTCTTCTCTTTGACACGATCTTGGTTTTGGAAATGTCCCTCTGATCCAAGAAATACCTGGTGCTCCAAATGAGACTGAGTAGACAATGCAGTTATTTGTTTCTTCTATCAAAACAACTTGATTCAGAGCAGGATTCTCTGACGTCTTCAATGTCTCTCACAAAAAAAAAAAAAAAAGTCCTTTCAGCTTTTTGTGAGATTCTAGGGTACTCTATCATCTGCAATCTCTTCAACTTCTGAACAATTTCAAATGGTGACAGTAGCAAATTTGATGCTTTGAATTGCATAGGATCATGCAGGAAATCAGTAGGCCAATTTGAAGAGCTATATGACCTCCACTGAGATTCTGGAATTGAAATGGTTCTCCAGATCCCACTGTGGTTCATTCTTCACTTGGCAACTGCCAAGATTCTGAAGATGTCCATGTAGAGTTCAGGAGCTGTAGTGGCCTTTCTCCTACACCCCAGTTAGTCTTGTCTTGCACAGCCTGAACCATTACTGGCCAGTAGCCACACCACTGTGTCTCATGATGCCCTGGAGCTATAATAGCTCCCAGCTGTTGAGGACCCCTTTTCTTACCTGTCCACATCTAAACCATCTGGCTAGGCAAAGCTGAAAGATCAGGAGGTCAGCATGGAAGTTCAAATTACCCTTACTGACTCTTTGGAGCCTCTTAGGTCCCAGCTGTCTGGGAACTCAGCCAGTGCAGAACCCTTCTGGGAATTTTCTGCCTAGTGCAAAGGCCAAAGGCAGAATCATGCTGTGTCTTGATTGATCTCCTGATAATTCAAAAGGTAGATGGAAAAATGAAATTACTTGTACATATAAAAGGAAAAAAAACACATTAGTTTCTAGATTAGTCATAGCTCATGGGAGGTCTGACTCATGAACACTTAAGGCTTGGGGATAGTAATACTGCATTGTGTGCTTTCTATTTCATACATAAAACTTGTATTCATGCAAAGCGATGGCTGAAAAATTACCCAGCTTGAAGTCTAAATTCAGAGTTACAGTCGAAAGCTCAGCTTGAACACTGGCAATTGTGTTATGCCTTAAAATGAAGTGTTAGAGATTACAGGGTAACTCAAACTGCTATTTCCCTCCTCAGAATGTGGCGATCTGGTAAAGCTCTGCAGTTCCCATCTAGGGCTTCTGAAAAGTGAGGGACAGACTGGGATGCTATGAGACTGCAAGACCGAGTGGCCATCATGTGCGTTGAATGGACCGTAACGCAGAGGGATATAAAGCAGCACCACTACTAGTTGTTAAGTAGTGCTGTTGACCTGCATAGACTGCCGTGAGCCCATTTGTGTGGCTCTGAGCTGACACAGACTGCCTCTCAGCCACACCACACTGCCACTACTGCATCACACGTGTGACCTTTGCAGCTCTTACTGCTGTGCTGTGTTGTAGTGTATCGGTGAATGCAGACTTCCCTGCAAAAATGCTATGGAAAAACTTCCTGGGTGAGGATGCGTGGAAAGAACTGAGGAATCAGACATCTTTTCCTTTTCAAAGAAATTTCTTTCTTTTCAGTCTCCTCCTGAGTCCTCTTCATGTCAATGTATTTATCTGAAGCTGTCTGCACTTTGCAATAAGGTGCCATTTGAAGACAGCTGAGCTGTCTCAGAATAACTGAAGTCTGGAAGAGGAAGAGGCTGTCCCTATTCATAAGGGCTCTTCATAAGAGCCCAAGAGCGCTGCTTTGCTGATGCATTTTACCATTTCCGAGACCAATGCTCATCCTTACAGCTGCACACAGGAGCACCTCTCCTATGAGGACAGGCTGAGGGAGTTGGGTCTGTTCAGCCTGGACAAGAGGAGACTCCGAGGAGACCTTGTACTGGCCTTCCAGTATCTGAAGGGGACCTACAGGAAAGCTGGTGAGGGACTTTTTATAAGGGCATGTGGGGACACGACAAGGGGCAACGGTTTGAAACTAGAGCAGGATCGATTTAGATTAGACATTAGGAAGAAGTTCTTTCCTATGAGGGTGGTGAGACAAGGGAACTGGTTGCCCAGAGAAGTTGTGGACGCCTCATCCTGGAAGTGTTTAAGACCAAGCTGAATGAGGCTCTGAGCAACCTGGTCTAGTGGGAGGTGTCCCTGCCCATGGCAGGGGGATTGGAACTAGATGATCTTTAAGGTCCCTTCCAACTCAAGCCAATCTATGATTCTATGATTTTGTAGTATCTGTTGTTACTCCTCATCCCGTGGCTCTAAGTGATAGAGCACTAGAGCTCAAGACAAAATGCCTTTTTGTAGTCAATCTGTTCAAGGAAGAATTGCCTCGAAGAATGACAATTGTGGGTAATACCCCAGCTATGTTCTTAGATATGCTCAGAGGTATTTGAGTACAGTGTTTGTGAATTTACTCCAAAAAAATATATATAAGCAAAAGTCAAGTCTCTTTATAACCTTTCTTAGCATGACTTAGACTACCTTTTAGTCGTGCCCTCCTCCTCTATTGGTTTCAGAGCTAAGACTGTTAACTTGTCAACTGTGAGTAAGCGTCTCAACTTTAGGGCAAGAGGTGAAACCTGCCCTGAACTGGGAGATGAAAAGCAGTGAGAGCATGTGATACTTCTAGGACAGAGTATCACTTTTCATCTCCCTTTTTAAAAAATGTAATTTCCCACGATGTATTCACTAGTAAGCCAAAGAGCAGTGAATGCTGTCCACTATAGATTATTTTCTAGCTATGTAGAACATCAAGGTCACATTGAGCTACTAGAATAGTTAGGCAAATGACAACTTGAATCTGCAATATGCCTAGTGGCGCTTGTTTTGTTTTTTTTTTCCTCCTGTGTTCCTTCTTACATCATGAGCAGAGGCACCAATTCTATAAACAATTTACAAGCATGAATGCGAAAAAGGAAACTACAGATGCAAGAGCATGGACAATTGACGTATCAGTCATGAATCATCAGTTCATCAGTTTTGACATTCATCTGATCTCTTTCGTTATGCAAATTCACTACAACTTGAAGAGTAACTACTTGTAAAGTAGTTACTTAGGGAGGCAGGAGCCTATCTGAAACAGAGTATGTGTAGGTAACTAAGCTATTATCTGGGTGGGTTTTTTGTGTTTGTTTATTGTTTTTTTTTTTAATAAATCACTGCATATTCGTAACCGTCACAATACAACCATTGTCAGCTTAATGTCTGGTGGGTTGCTTTGTTGTTTGTTGTTTTTTTTCAAGTGTAGCCAGTAACCAATTTTTCAATTTATTTAGCCATATGGAAAGAATTAAGGATTTATATGATATCCTTAATAAAAGATTTGGGATAAAGAAAAGACCAACTCTCATGCTAAAGTTGTTTTAATCATTTTTGTCTCTAATTAATGACTTTGCTTTTTAATACTGGTAAAACTCATTCGGTTCTTGGAGAGAATACATGGAAATTTTTTAATAAGTTTCAAAATCTGAATTTCTGCTTTAGTTACTGAATAAAATCTTGATTCAACTATGAAGCTCCAAAACACTGCTAGTGTATTAAGAGTTAATGAAACAGCAGATGGCGCTCAATAATTTACAGGATTTTTAATAGCTTTTTAGAAACAGTAAAACCTATTCTCTTCAAATTACAGTAAGGGTAAATTTGGTGGCAACAATACTATAATTTACATCATTCTAATCTCCACTGAAAGGATCTGCTACACAAGCAGCAGACTGATTAGGAATTAGAGGTCCACTCAAACTGCGAATTTTTCGTTGTTTCACAGTGCAGATGCTGTTGGGTGGTATACTTGTCAGGTTATAACTAAATGCCTTCTCATATATTCTTATTTGTTAATCTGTCCAAGCATTTGATTACTTATTGTTCCTTGGCCCTGTTATCAACAACCATGATACTCCCAACTACTAAGTTTGACTTCACTACAGAATGGTATCTAATTTTGACTTAGTGTGCTTTGATGTGAAAACACTCATTTTAAAGATGTTCTCTTTTTTATTTTTCACGTGAAAAATGCATCCCTGTTAGACAATCTGTTATGTAGGCTCGCTCTCTATGAAATCTGGGAAAATGAAATCCACCTCCCCTTGGTGTTTTTGAGTCAAATCAATATTCACATAGTAGTTACATGGACAAAGTTCTCTCTGTGACGTGGAGGATTAGGTGCTGTTCTACCTTGCAACTCTTAACGTAACTATTAGAACTCTGAGCCTAAAGCTAGGACTTAAGAGGGAAAATGGATGGAGATAAATATCATAACCTGGTCTTCAGAAGGTCAAGTTCGATTCCTTTCTGCTCTGAAAGATGTCCTGTGTGGCCTTGGATAACTCTTTAAATCCTCAAAGAATGCAGCACACACAGCCAGGCATTTCAGCCTGTGCTGAGGATCGTAATCCCTCTGTTCCTGAGTTCTCCATTTGTAAAATGAAAAGTGTAATGCTGACTTATTTACTTGCAAGGATAAATGTATTATCTATTACTGCACTATGGGGTAGGAGGTGGAGCAAAGAAGTGCCTAGAATTTATATATAAATCAATACACTTGGAGGAGTGATGGTGAATGGAAATTCTGTACTGTAGAGCATGACTGCACATCTGTATGCTTATTCCAATCAATCTTCCTAAAAATGCAAGCAATATGGACAAGAGGAACAGCAAAGCTCAGTTCTTCTATGCTGTAGGGAGGAACTTCTTTGAAAGAGATTATGCAGAATCATACACAGTTTACTGAAATTCAGTGGGAACTAAATTTTGTTACTCTCCTTTGAAAATTCTCTGAAGGTATAAAGAATCAGCAAAAAGCTGGCACAGAGAACTTTTTTTAGTGCATTCCTGTAAATTTCTCTTTTTCATGATGAATCAAAAATCTATTTTAATCAGTGAAATGAAATCTTAATGAGATCTATATTATCATATTAATGTCTACTTATGCAACTATACATCCAGTCTAATTTGTAACAAAAGGTTTTCTAGCTGTGGTAATTTCTGTTTAAATTTCTCTGTTTCCCTTTCTATTTTCATATTCCACCCAATCTTCACCTTCATTGTGCAATTTTAGGTGGCTACCAAATTCAGAATGATTTAACCTTATGCACGGTTGGTGCCAGTTTTTTTCTCCTCTGAGATACCAAGAATCAGTTTTCTGTAACAGTGGTTTTCTGGGTTATTTCTCATGTGAGGTGTTTGCTTTCCAGGCTCCTGTTAATGTCCAAGATGTCTGTTTTCTTTCTTCAATCAATCCTTTCATTGCGAAAACATCTGGTCTGGCCCACTGCTTCTACTTCCAGCTAGAAGCACAGAAAGCGTGACTGTCAGACCTGTCATAAACTGGAAATGCTCCTGTCTTTATGTTGAAGTTGGCACTGAAACTGCTGCACTGAAACAATAAAAACTGGACCCAAAGTACAGGAAGTAAACGAGAGCATTAGAGCAAAATGAGAAAAGCTCATTTCTAAGAAACAGCTAATTTCTTATTAAATGTTTACAGTTGTGGGGTTTTTTTGTGGAGCAAAAAGCCCTATACGTAACTCTGGTCTCCCAAAGCCTTGCCAACTGTGGCAGAGAACAGAAAGTCAAAATCTGTGGTGAATTCCCCTTCTCTAAAAGCCAGTCCATTGCATTACTAAACACAGAATTACCATGACAGGGCCTATCACCTCCTTGACTGCTCTGTACCTCCTTTCTTCCCTCTCATCTTACCATTTTTGTTTTACAAAGTTTCTATCCTTTTTACAGCTTTCTAATGCCCAACTCCTTTTTACAGCTTTCTAATGCCCAACTCCTTGTGGGCAATACTGAAAACAAGCCAACAAAAATACTGGGAAATAAAAATAAAAAAAAAAATCTCTTGTTGTAGAGGTAGTATCAGTTGAGGAATGTTCACTGGTACTCCCTTGGTGCAACTCAGTAAAATAAAACAAATAGTGTTCTGACAAATATACAGAAGCAAGTTCGAACAGTTTTCCTTGTAGCTCTTAGGGTATATTCTCTTGCAGAAAAAAACCAAGACAAGCATAGCTGAAATCTTTTCAAACCTATTCACAGGGGAATATTAATCTCCAGGAAGCACAATAAACACAGACCTTGATTTCTTTTTCCTTTCTTACATAGACTACCCAAGAAATGCTGCACAAAACGAGGGAACCAGAAGCCAAATGGGAAACAACATCCAGAATCTGAAGTACTGCAGGTCTTGTTAGCATTAGATAACCACATGGCTCTACAGAAACTATAGAATAAAAGCCATGCTAATTATAGATCAGTGATGAAAGCAAGCTTAACCTTCACCCCATTAAAACAGCAGCTGAGGTGATCTCATTATAATCGAAAAATGTGGTAGAGTGAAAAGAATGCCTGAAGAATGACACCTAAAGAACCATGGTAACAATCTGTATATGGTCTTAAAACAGTTGCGCTAACTCAACTTGCTTTTAACATGCACTATCTTCATTTCAACTCTTGTCATAGCAGTGAAGATCCTGATTTCTTGCCCTGGACAATGTTCTTCAAACAGTTGCAAACTTTGCTACCTGCTGTTCATCACAATTTCCTTAATTCTGATGATGTGAGATTTATATGTTTTTTGGGTTGTTTTGTCCGCAATTATGACATTAGTCAGCTCATTGAAATGCTGGATATTCAAAGTTTAATCTGTGCATACCTTTATGCATGAGGTAATTCCTTTCCTTCTAGGCTGCTTCCTGGGACTAACCAGCATTTCAATGTCTGCAGTAGCTGAGCTCCTGTTGTCCTCTCTGCTGACAGTATTCTGCTATTGCAGCTGATCATTTTTTGACAGGGCTGAAGATCTTTTGTTTCATTGGAACTAGGGAAATATACTGGTGGAGACTATCTTGTGCTTTCTGTGCCTTTCACTTCTTGATTTTGACTCTTCACCAATCCAGTTCTGCATTGATTTTATCTAAGGGAAAAGCCTCTGGCCCACAATATAGACTAAAGTTATACAAGAAGTTTCTGGCATATGTATAGAAATAAGCCTAATCTTTCCAGTCAAAGAGTCTTAACATTTTAGCCAAGAAGTAATAACTCATGATAGCGATCTTATTTCTGTCCTTCTCATGACAATTTGGTTTGTTTGCTGGTAGAAATCTGGACAATGAATGAATTTATCTGCTAGTGTAAATCTGCTATATGGAGGTCCGTACAGTTACTCTAGTTTGTATTCATAGAAAACGGAAACCAACGTGCCTTCAAAGAAAATGCTCTGGCTCCGAATGTCTACAAATGTACCCTGTGCTTTGCTAACATTTCTGACATATCCCTTACACTTCTTTTCGTATTCCGTGTTATGAGTGAGCAGCCAAGATATTACCAGCTATCTCATGCTCTTACTAGGCTCTTAATTTGTTTATTTTTCTAAAAACCTTGATCCTTCTGATTACTTTTTAAAAATATGTAACATTCCATCCAGTAATATTGTTGAAGTATGAACTAGAACTGTCCTGATGCTATAATGTTTGGATCTAGATTAGGTCTGCAATAAATTATTTTTCATGTTATATGGGAGAATGAGTCAGTACTTAGGATTTGACAGGATTCATTCCTTAAGTGCTTTTAGCTTTTAGCTATAAAATACCTATAAGAAAACATCTGAAAATCTTTTGTATATATGACCACTAGCATCAGCGCTCATGAAATAAGTAGGTTTACTTGTCGTGAAGTTAAAAAAGAAAAAAAGAGATATGAAGCAATTCCGTTTCTCCTTTAACCAAATCCTATTGTGAAAGTTTCAAGTTTTGACATAAGACTTGAGTTTGATTAGCCAACGACTCTTTGAGCAGGTTTGCTGGAAGAGCAAGTGGGTCAGAGTATCTGTGTGATGTCATAAGATATCTCTGATTTCAGAGAGATACATTTGGCCTTGTAAACTGAGTTATCACGCTCATGTGCCTAAAGTCATACTAAATGGGTGATTCAGTACTTCAGGAAATGAGTAGAGTGTTTAGACCTCTGCCAGAAATATAGAGACCAGCCTTCAATTCTGATGCGAGAGTTGTCTCAAAGAAATGTTCCAGCCAAAATGTGTGCCAAAATGTAAAATAACGAGGCAGTTCCCAGGAACTAGGGAAATTACTGGAAGGTAACACAGTACGAGATTGCTGCCTGCAGGAATCAAACAGAGCTGGGGTCTTGCACGGGATTTTCCTCCAGGAATTTCCCATCTGCTACACCTACCAAAGGAATCCTCACTTTGAGAGAAAGCAAGAAAATAGGACCTTCAGTAGTCTCATGGCCCTTGCAGTCATACAAAAGAAACAAACCAAAATTAAATGGTTAATATTCTGTGATCAACATCACAGGATGACTTGATGCATTTCAACAGAGTCACACTTGACCTTTAAAAAAATTCTACAAACAATGCCTGAAAAATGTTAGCAAATCTTCTGTAACAGAAAAAGCAAAGTCCATTAAAGGTTTGTACAAACAGGTTGGACATAGAAAACAAGTGAGTAACTGCTTGGTTGTGGAGGCCAATTGAATCTGAATCTGTCTGGATTTCATAAACTTCGGATGACTCTGTGCAACAGTGATAATGTTAAGTTGATTGCTCTTCTTTCTATTTCTGTTTGGTCTTTTAATAATTTTTGTATTGAAATCAATATTGTGAGTCCTCAGGTGAGCACCCTGAGGGCACTGATGGGTCTGCTGGCCCTAGTACTCACATCTGGGACCTTTATCAACCCCCACTGCCTATGGGCCCTGGAGACTCCATTTCAACTCTCCATGAGAGCTACTGAACTAGGCACTTCTTTTCAGGAGGACCTAACCTGTTACATGAAATAAAGTTAAGTTAAATGAGAATATCCATCCATCTTCAAAGCAATATTCTTTGCTTAATATTTGGGAACCTGTAGAGTTTTTTACCAGTCTAACTTCATGGAATCATATAATACCTCAAGTTGGAAGGAACCCATAAGAGTCATGGAGACCAACTCCTTGCTCCTCACAGAGCTACCTAAAACACAGCATACAGCTTCATTTTATACTCAGCTATACTACTGCAATTCAGATACTGTGTCTCTATCAGGTTCAATTTCCAATGTTCTATGCTCATTTGTAGATGACCTGTGTTTCGCAGAATCATGGAATTGTTTGGGTTGGAAAAGACCTTTAAGATCTAGTCCAACCATTAACATAGCACAGCCAAGTCTACCACTAACCCATGTCACTAAGAACCACATCTACACGTCTTTTAAATACCTTCAGGGATGGAGACTCAATCACGTCCTTGGGCAGCCTGTTCCAATGCTTAACAAGCCTTTCAGTGGAGAAGAATTTCTGGTCAGAGAATCATGAGTTTTCTCAAGTGATCAATGAGGGTTGTTTGGAACATATCATGAAGTGTTACCTGAATATCATTGGAAGTTTTTCATTAAGTACTTCAGCTCAGGCAAAGTAAAGATGTCATCGGCTGCCTCTCTATTCTTGCCAAAACTTTCTCTATGACAATCTTGTTTTCCTTATATCAGAGGGCCTTAGTAACCTTCATGCAAAGCATTTTGGAGTACTCCATAAATATTAATTACTCTGTGATTACCTTATTTCTTTACTGATACCATTGGACAGGTGAACCAAAGCTCAAGGCAAAACTTAGGAGCAGAGTGCCATGAAACAGCTGCGTACAAAGAAGACGGCTATGTTACGAAAACACTGAGAAAGGAGCAAGCGGTAAGAAATAAGATATTTGTCCTGGATTTCTCTGGAGTTGTATCATGTGTTGGCAACTTTTTTAAAAATCAAGAAAAGTTGGCTTGCATCGGGTGTCCTCAACATGAGAACAGAATTGAAATATCCTGGCTCCTACTATTCGTTCTGACCACTGTATGACACTTCCTTTGGAAGTTTTTCTGCTGAAATAAAACTGAAAGTTATTTTAATGATATCAGATATATCCAAGACTTTTCATTCAATCTCTTAATGAAAGTGCAAGACAAAAACCACCACCCTGTTGCCCAGTTGCCATTTTTATCAATCAGTACAAGTCATTGGATTCAATACAGTGGATCTTTCCAATTTGCTTCATACATAGCTGCCAACAAGAAACTCTTATCTAGAGTCTGAAGATGAGCCAAACAAACATTTTATTTCATAGTCCAGACTGATTCATTGGGGGAAGTTAGCTACTGCTACAGTTCACCATCTTTACTAATCAGACTAAGATTGACTTCTTGTGACTCTCTCTAAATTTGTGAATGGTCATAAGATTCTAAGCTGTTTTAAAATATTTCAGAGCTGCTTTCTTCCCAAACAGGGACTGTGAGTAGAAGTTTTGACATTTATAAAGAAATCGTTCTAAAACCAATTTACGAATGTCACAATAAATCCTTAAGAAGTAGGAAGGAGCAAAACTACCATTTCAAGGATTTATGTATATACTCCAGGTTATGTTCATGTATAGTTCTCTCTGCAGCCTTTTTCCGTACTATTACATTTTCTTATGCCCAGTAAGGACTATTTCCTTAAGTGTGTTCCACTGTACTGCATGGTTTTTTGGCATATGGGTTTTGATTTGACATTTAAACTTTACTACATTTCATTCATTATACTGCTAATATTATGAAACACATCATTATGCTCATACTGAGTATCACAGATCCACAAGATCAAATCTCACCAGTCTTGTGTCTGAAAATCAGTTTTAAGTGAAAACAACACAGAGTATTTCTCCTACCTCCCTACTCTTCCCCTGACTGCCACAAAAGATGCTAATATGGTTCTGCTCTTTTTTCCATTCATTCATCTGTGGGAGAAATTTCATGTTTGGTTTCTACATTTGCCTGCTCAATTCTTTTTTTTTGGTGGCATACAGTTCAGGAAATGTCACTTCCATGCATCTCTGGATTCCTGTTTGTTTAAAGAAACAACAAACAAAGCATCTTCTTGATCTTCAGCATTGCTGAATTTCACCCCATATGAGATTTTCCGTAATTGACACATAAATATGTGAATTATGATGCATAAATATGTATGTACAATTTTAATGAAGCAAACGCTTCAACTTTTCATAGTATCGTTGTGAAGGAAAGTACTGCTATACCACCAGTTTCTATCCTAGTTTCCTATTGAACACACCTGAAGAATTTATGATAATTATTGTGGTTTAATTATTTATTTTTTGAATAGTGCCTTTTAAAAAATCAAACTTTCTGTCCATTCTTTATTTGCATTCTGATTCCAGAATATAGTTGCTATGCCAGTGAGTGTCCTGGTTTGAGTTAGAACAAAACTAATTCTGTTCAGTGATTTTACTCTTTAGTTAAGTCTTTTCTAACTTTCTGAAGTGAAGGCATGTTTCCACAGGCAGTGTCTGTTTGTAGCAGTGATAACTAGTTGATGTTTGTAGTTACTACCAAGTATTAGTATGTAGACCAAGGTCACTGCTAAACCTTGCATATCACTTAGAGGAGCGTACACAGTAAAAGGCTGCACCTGTGGGGAGGAGTGGACAGGACAGGTGATCCTAAACTTACCAACAAGATAGTCCATTCCAGATATGTCATATTCCTTATAAAGCCGAGGGATCGTGACGGTCAAGCTCACTTTTCAATGGCTGGCATCCAAGGAGGACTCCATCCGTTCTGCCTTTGATCCTGATCCATATGTTTCTGAATCCAGTTCCAGAATCCAGTTCCTGCCTGCTGAGTCCAGTCTGGGACTTCTCTAGTATCAGTGGTGATGGTGACATAATTGCCATCAGCAGGGTTGGGTTTGATATCTATTTTGTATATATTTGCATATATTGCATTTGATTATTATTTTCATTAAAGCTGTTTTAGTTTTCTTTTCTAATGCACAAATTTCTTCCTTATTCTCTTTCTCTTCCTCTTTGGGAAGGCAGAGGAGTTGGTGGAGAGTAGTGGGTCATTTATCTAGTGGTCTGCCCACCCTGAATCTTCACAGTGAGTTATGAGAGACATTATTGGCGATATATTCTTAGAACCTTGTTAATGGTATGATGTTTCCAGAATGCTATTGCTACAGTAAAGAGAAGCTGATGTTATCTACTGTTACCTGTTAAAGAGTTTGGATTTTTTTTTCAACAATATGAATTTAAGAAGAATGCAGGCTTTTGTGGTTACAACTTTATTGCAGTGACTGCAGCTCTTATTTCATAAACTAGCTTTACATTATCTACTGGAATAAACATGACAGTACAGCACAGAGCAGCTGGATGCGCAATGTGAGCCAGCCACCTAAATTTCTACTGAATATGTTGTGTTTCTTACAGCCCAAGCTGAGCTCTTTGCTTTTGCTGGCTCACATATATCAGCAGAATTGATACCCAGCCACTCATGACAGTAAGCAGTCTGGCCTTTGGGGTCTTTTAGGAACATTTCAGAGTCTTTCAGGGTCCTTCTCCACAGTATGACTGGCAACACGTGCAAGTGGTTGGTTGTACACCACCGGAAAAAAGCCACAGTTTAAACTGAGATTCCTCTAACATCAACAAGAAGAACTGAGGAAGTGATTTCTATGAACTAGCCTATGTATCTGAAAAAGAAGGGATGGATTCACTAGTTTATATCTAGCATCAGTGTATCAAGTCTGAAATTTTAAACTCCCTGAAAAATCTTCAATTTTGAAAAATAATACCACTGAGAAAGTTTGGACTTTTTTTTTTTTTTTTTTTTTTTGTGGGGGGGGGGGGGG
>VWZK01016321.1:0-33969 GCA_013396935.1 Baryphthengus martii | reverse complement strand
TTTTTTTGGTGGGCGGGGCAGAGGATGGAGAGGTTCCCTCGTTTCATTGCAGTCTGCAGTTGTAGGTTTCTGTAAGAGGAAATAACAGCAAGAACTCTGACTAAAAGGAAAAATAACTGAATAAAAGGAAACAACTCTGAAAAAAGGAATAAGTACGTGTAGAAAAGGAGTAAAAAGAAACTTTCTCCTTCAAACGACTAAAATGCTGACAGTCCTGTTATGAGTATCAAAGCCAGGTATAGGATCAGAGAGAAAGAGATGGAAAAGTCAAAGGAGAAAGCTCATGTGACATTTCAACCTGACAAATTCCATCAACCAGAGACCATCTCAGATTTCAACCTCCATCCCTGGAAATCTTTCTAGAGAGCTGGAAGGCTCTTTCCTCTTGTCTGTGAATAAAACTTAGGAAGGAGGATGAACAGATCAAATGGCTGAAAGATCATGGCAGCTGTCCCTTTTGAGTCAGTTCTTCCCCTTGCTGGTGCAGATGGATGGTCACTGCTTCCTTTGCACTGTAAGCTGATGGAATGAGTGCCAGTATGGAAGCATTTGGACCTTCATTTGTAACTGTTTCCTAGTTGCTTATCCCAGTGTACAGGAAAGATGAAAGTGCTGGAAAAAAGAGGTGGGATATAAACATCTATGCATATATGTTAGCGTGGACCTTGTTTGACCTGCAGCATATGGCTTGGCCACACATCTTTTTCAGAATGGAGTCCTGAGAAACAATACTTTTTTGTATGTAGAAATTGGTTTAAGTTGTCTTTTTTGAGACATATCTAGACATTATAGTGAGAAAGCAAGTTATTTCAAATACTGTTTGTGGAAAATGCTGCAATTGAGTTTATTTCAGTATTTTTGACTGCAAGCAATACTGAACAGGTCCTGGTGCAGGCAAGTCTAGAGAAAACATGTTGTCTAACCAGAATAAACTCCTACAAACCACTCCTGGACACATGACTGTTCGCTGTGCTTCAGCTTTCCATAAACTGCATGAGTTGAAGGTGCTCAGCCCTACTCAGGGTTATGGCCAATAACTGAAGAATAATCATCTGAAGATGCACATCACTCTATCCATCCCGTGGTTTAACATTCCAAGCACTTGCAGCTATTTAGCATTTGAAATATGTCAATGTTCTGAACATTAGATGGAAGAAGAACTTCTGAATAATTTACCATAAATATTTTTCAAACATTGCATTGTTGTTACCAAATCTGGCATGGCCCATTTTCTTCATCATATTGCCTAGAACTGCAGCTGCAGACCACAAACAAAAGAGGATTAAAGCCAGAATAGCACATTTCTGAATTTGCATATAATCTGTTTCACTTACTGTCAAACACCATGCAGCTGATACATCTTTTGGGAAAAGTGTACAGTTTCCTTTTAAACTAATATGCAGACTAAAGCATTACAGGGAAGTTATTTAGTAATTTATGTATTCAGACACTGCAACACTTTATGTCTGAAAAACACAATCAACAACCTACTGATGAAACCTATAGATTCTTCTGCACATTATTTCCCATCAATGCAAAGGTAACTTAGAAGTTTTCCAGATCAGAGAGGTTTTTACCCTTTAATATGATGCTCTGATGGAGTACTGACAAAAGCCTTGAACTGTCATGAAAAATGTTTTATCACGGACCTGGAAAATTCAAGACTAGTGTCACAAGGGTGGTAAGGTAGATCTAGAACCTACTATAAAAAGGAAGGAATCTCACATATAAACTTATTTTTCTTAATAATTGAAAGAATAAGAAAATACAGATACACGCAAGAGGAAAACACACTCTTCAGACATACAAACCAGAAGATATATGTATAACTTTTGACACTCCTAAGGTAATCTGATGCTGACGCAATGTAACATCCAACCTCACTGCAAAATGTCAACAAGAGAAAACTGATTTTTTTTATAATCCCTTAATAGTCATTCAGTTCATTCACTCAACATCTATAGCTCCTTAAAGAAAGGAAAACAATGTCTATAGGTCCTTAAAGCAACAAAACCAATATAGACACGAATTGACATGCTGGAGAAAGCTGAATTGTAGTATGTTTTGGTAAAAGAATATTGCAGCTCCTTACAAAGAAAATTTATAGTACAGACACACAGTCATTAGAGTATATGCTAAGGGTGAGGATGGAAGCCTGCTTCACGGTTTGTTTGTTGTTTTTTTTTTCAGGAATATTTCTGTTTTAAATAGTACCCAGGCATTTAAATTGAGAATACACTGACAAATTCTGACCTATATCAAGGAAGTTAAGTATTTTTAATGCGCTGTCTTAATTTTTCTAACACTTCTGTATATCCTGTGCTCTCCTTTGCTAATGAATGGCACATAAAAGAGTGGTGGACAGAAGAGGTATATCTGTATAACTTCCTAATGGCCGTTTTAAGTGTCCATTCTGTCTTGTTACAGGTTAGGACATAAAATTCCATTCATTCATTGCATCTAGACCAACAACATGCAGTGAATGAGAATATTTTTTCTTGTTTCCTTGTGGTTTTCAGAAAAGAATCCAGCTTTGGTTGAAAGTCCTCACCTATACCAAATGCGTTGCAGTTAGTTAATAAGCTCTTCCAGGATCTAGAATGGAATTTCAATTACACTTTGAAATCTACTGACTTCAACTACTCATTATTAAAACGGTTTTGGTGTTTGGCACATTAGAGAGTCCTCACATATTAATACTGTCATTGGAATGCCGACTCTGACACGATAAAGATATTTTTCCCTAAAGATTTTCCCTGATGAAGCAGGCCAGAGCTAACGTGGATTCAGGCCTAGAATGATGGAGTAATATTGGAAGAAAAAAGAATTCTGAACTTTACCTCTTGTCACTCCTTCCCATTCCAGATGTTGAAATGATAACAGAAAGCCAAACAACAATTTTCCCTCTGTGAGGACGACTTACATTTTAAGGACCTGACTGTCAAAAAATGCAGTTTTGTTTCTCTTTGCATTTTTGACAGCAGACAGATTTATGCATTTTCACTCATGAGTGAATATGTAGGCCTATCATGTATCACAAGTGTGCTGATTTTCCACACAAAATAAGCATACTTTTACACAGGCACAAATGCAAATAGAGCTGAAATTGAGTATTGGAATCTAGCAGTGAGTTAGAATATGTCTGAGAGCATTTCCTCTCCTATAGGCAAAACCAAACTAACTATAATCAACCCAATTTGGATGCTCTGTCACAACAAGACACCGATCCTGATTACAAGATTTAAAAGTTTTTGTTGTTTGTTACAGACTTTGTATTATAAATTAGACAAAAGAGTTAGTTTTTATTTTGATCCATTGTCTTTTTCTGTTTTTCTCTCATATCATATCCAAGTGTATCGTAGAGATTCTTATAAGAAACAGAGACAATCAGTAATATGTTATCACCAGATAGCTTCTCTCTCCACATAAAATATTACACAGCAGACAAGCAAACTAGATGGGAAACAGAAACTGTTTCTCTTTGTAATGTTTTAGGTGAAGTTGCAAATCGAGTGAGAAGTCTAACTCTGCATGATTCTGTTCAGATACTAAGCAAACAGATTTTAAATCCCTTTGAATTGTATTTGGAAACACCCTAAACTTCTTCCCCAGATCCCAAGACAAAGATGTGTGGTAGATTTCCAGCACTGCGATTTTGCTGGCAAGAAAAGTTTCATAAAGGCTAACAAAAGCCAGCAGTTACACTAATCATGAAGTTCCTGTACACAGTGAATCCAAAATCACTGGAGCTGCATTCAGCTTACATTTCTGCGTGCTGAAGGTGTGTAAGGAAACACATAGAAATAATAAACCCTCTTTAATCACTGAATTGCAACTATCCGCATGAAAAGTGCCAAATGCTATCACCATAGGAGGAACTGATGATACAGCTCTAGCAATGTTAAGTCCCTACTTTAAACAGCAAATGTACTTGGATCTGACCAGTTGGAACATCTAGAAACTATTTACAGATTATAACGGTTCTACTCTGGAGCAGATATTTATTCAAAATCTTAAATAATGTTATTTTGAAAAATAAGGAAAATCCATGTTTCAGGCTGTCATTTCATCCTTGTATTGTTATATTTTGTAGAAGAAGTAGTAGGATTTGAGACGAATATCTACGTACAGTATTAAGCATATCCTGTGAGATATATGATGCAGAAATATTCCTGAAAGGCAAGAATATTCCAAAGAAAACTTTATCGGGTGTTTGCAGTAGACTTGAGGTTCTTGGAAGACTCCATGTTTTCAGTCATGACAGTGCATGAGGGGGTGGTTTCTGCAGTACTTATCACATCAATCAAATATTTAGATGCGAGGTTACTATTATATCAGAAAGGGAGGATAGCCAGTGGGTGATTTCCCCCTTTCTATTAGTAACTGCTTTAAATGGTAATTCAGGACTAAAAAACAAGAAACGATAGCTCGTTCTACATCACTTAATTACTTTTATTGACATGTTATGTATGAATGCGTTGTGATCTGACTCCACCATTTGCCCTGTGTACTGATTTCACTGTGTTCAAAAAGTCAGGGAAACATTTTCCCTGAAACGCTTATTTCATTTTCTTATTTCGTGGATAAGAGCTTCTCTTGAAATATAAAGTGATCTTAAAGCATTATTACCTAGAAGTACTTCAGATTTTCTGGATTTCTGGTAATGGTTCTAGTTAAAAGAAACAGTAATTTTCGGTTGTCATCTGCATTTTCTTAGGAAGAAAAATGTTTCTTTTCAAGTTAGGAATTTCCGTGTTTGGTGTCTGGTTGAAAGAGAATTTTTTGGAAAGTCTGAAGTTTCATAAATGAACATGGTACTCCATCTACCACTATAATTTGAGATGGTAAATGCTTCCCACTACTTTTGTTGTTCAGCCAAAAAACCTGTGTTTCTTCATCCATCATGAGGACAGACTCGAGGTTAGGTCAAATGGTGCATGTGAAGTGTTTCTCAGCTGTTTTTTAAGCAAGCCTTAGTTATTTCTGCAGCTGATTTAGAGTTCTTTGATCTGTCACCTCATTCACTATAAATATAGCTAAAATGTAACCATGATCAAGGCAGAAAGCAAAATATACTGACCTTACATACCTGTGTGCTAAAATAATGATGGGGGGCAGGAAAGGAAAGAAAGCGGGAGCAATGAATTAAAATATAAAGAACCTGATTCTTCACTTACTTATACTAGTTTACTCCACTGGATTCCACCTAATTCAATATATTTGCTTCTATTTACAGTGATGTGTAAGACAGCAAAAGCAAGCTTCATATAATTGCAGAGAAAAATAACAGGAGGCATGATTAATGTTCTGCATTTCTCACAGACGACAAATAAGATAGATTAAAGACATTACAATAGATTGTACCAAGGAAATGTTTGGATAAAAAGCTTCTCCAGGAAACCTAGGCTCTATAGAATAATTTGTGATTTAGCAAAAATCACTCTTGTGTGAGCACTGAGCCCATTTGTTGTTCACTGCAGTGCTCATGGCCCTTTGCTGTTAGAGATCAGTCGGGCACTATGGTAAATTTTTAACATGACAAATTTACTCTCTTCAACTTCTCTATGTACTTTTTCACAGCCGAAGCTGATTTGCTAATGCTATTCTGTTTCATCCAAAAGGCAAATTTTTCATTTGTTGGAAAAGCACTTTTTATAACTTTGGGGTGTCTTACAACAAATATCATGGAAAGAGGTTGAACAAAAGACACAGCAGCCTTATGGAAAAAGAAAAATAAAACAACAAAAGCTTGAGAAGATCGGAAACATATTTTAAACTGATCAGACTCCATTATTATAGAATCAGATATCTTCTCACTCAGTTGACTTTTCTATAATACACATTGAGCTATTCTGATCTTATGGGAAGGGATGAGGGCTCACAGTATCCTATTCAGTTTGCTTAGAGTCGTAGAATCATAGAATCATTTTGGTTGGAAAAGACTTCTAAGGTCATCGAATCCAATCATTAACCTAACATTACCAATCCCACCACTAAACTATGCCCCAAAGCACCTCATCTACATGTCTGTTAAATACCTCCAGGAATGGTGACTCCATCACCTCCTGGGGCAGCCTCTTTCAGTGCTTAACAACCCTTTTGGGGTAGATATTTTTCCTAATATCCAATCTAAACCTTCTCTGGCACAACTTGAGGCCATTTCCTCTTGTCTTATCACTTGTCACCTGAGAGAAGAGACCAACCCCACCTGTTTACAGCCTCCTCTCAGGTAGTTGTACAGAGTGATAAGGTCTTTCCTGAGCCTCCTTTTCTCTGTACTGAACAACTGCTCTAGAGATTTGTTCTCTAGACCCTTCACCAGCTTCATTGCTCTTCTTTGGACACACACCAGCACCATAACATCTTTCTTGTAGTGATGGGCCCTGAACTGAACACAGTATTTGAAGTGCAGCCTCATCAGTGCTGAGCACAGGGGGGTGATATCTTCCCTAGTTCTGGCCACACTGTTTCTGATACAGGCTAGGATGCTGTTGGCTTTCTTGGTAACCTGAGCGCACTGCTGGCTCATGTTCATCTGGCTATTGACCAACACCCTCAGGTCATTTTCTGTCAGGCAGCTTTCCAGCCACTCTTCCCCAAGCCTATAGAGTTGCATGGGGTTGCTGTGACCCAAATGCAAGACCTAGCACTTGGCCTTGTTGAACCTCATACAATTGTCCTCAGCCCATCAATCTGGCTTGTCCAGGTCCCTCTGAAGAGCCTTACTACTCTCAAGCATATCCATGTCTACACGTGGCTTCATTTCATCAACAAACTTACTGACGGTGCCCTTGATCTCCCTCATCCAGATCATTGATAAAGCACAGACTCCATTACTGAGCCCTGGGGAACATCACTTGTGACTAGCCACCAACTGGACTTAACTCCATTCACCAACACTTTTTGGGCCAGATCCATTCAGCCAGTTTTTCACCCAGTGTAGCATATGCCCATCGGAGACATGAGCAGTTAGTTTCTCCAGTAGCATGCTGTGGGAAAAGGTGTCGAAGGCTTTACTAAAGTCCAGGTAGACAACATGCACAGCCTTTCCCTTGTCCACTAAGTGGGTCATCTTGTCATAGAAGGAGATCAGGTTAGTAAAGCAACACCTGCCTTTCATAAACCCATGCCGACTGGGCCTGAATCATTAATTGTCCTGTATGTGCCGTGCGATGGCACTCAGGATTTAGTGTCATCCAATCACTGGCATGATTCTTTTTGTTTATGCCTCTCCGTATCTCTTTCTAGATGGGGCACATTCTTCTTCCTCCAATGCCAACATTTTTTTCTAAAACTGTTCGTCCTTGTTCAAGGTATCCTCCTTTATAATGATGCAACTTCTAGACCAAGACTCCTACAATAACCATATTTATGTCTTGCGAAAATCTCTTCATAACATATGCACAACAGGAATATCAGCATTATGAGCCAAGTACTTAAAATTATAGAGAATGTATTAAATTTTGGTATTTTAAAAGTAAAAAATATTCTGTTTGTTGTCATTGTTTTTGTTGTCCTCTCTGTAAGCAATTCTTTGTCAAGTAAGAGAAGCAAAAGTCCAAACTGAGCCCAGAAAATTTAATGAGTTCAGAACCTGAAGAGTCAAAAAAAAAATAATCTGATATTTTCTAAATGTAATAAGTAGACAATATTACATTAAATAAGTAAAATATTTTGTGTATCTAGGCTAGTTAAAATGATAGAATAAAAAATACAAGAGGAAAATGTATTCTCCAAATGCCAAATTCTTAAATACAGAAGAGGTGTAAACAGTTTCAGCACACAGTAAAAGGCAAGTATGCATCTTCAGAAAAAAAAAAAAGATTCCCAGAAATTCTTGTTTGTTCGAGGTGGTTATAGAGTTTAGACAATATTTTAAGTGGTAAGGATTGGCTCCATTGGCTTTTCAACATGTTAAAGTTAGTCATCTACTTCAAATGTCATGTAGGCTGCCTGTCTAGTCGGGCAATATGTAGGATTGTGATATGATATCTGTAATCTGAGTAATAATAGTATCGTGTTAATCTGTTCAGAACACACAAGATGTGTTTGCACTATGATGGTAACTACCATATGAATAAAATAAAGTATTGTAAATGGAAAGTAGTGAGGGAAAGATTGTGGTGTAGGTATTTTCTAAGGAATTAGTTTCTCTCTGTGTGTAGGTTTAAAATACCTAATAGAGTTTTGAATGTACCACATATGCCTTAAGCAATGACCACAACATCTTGCTTTGTTAAGTCTGATGTGGAATAGGACAGCTCTTATCTTAGCTGGTTAGTAGTTCTTTCAGGCTCTGAACAAACAAAGTGTTTGAGACGTGTACATTCTTAAAGTTCTTCGACTACACTGTGTTCTGCAACCTAGGAGTCACTGAAAGAAGAGGAAATGAGAGAAACTAAAATTTTGACCATGATCACTACTGAATGTCCACAGTTCTTGGAGACATTCTTCATACCATTGTAAACTTGGAGCCAAAGGGACTTGTGCAGTAACCTCACCTCAATCTAGGTGATAGAAACTATCCCAGTAAACAACAAATTCAAACTATTTCTGTGAGATAACTCATCTTTATGGAAACATGTTTTGTCTCGAGGAAAGGCTCTCCTGTAATAAACTGTCACTTTTCTATCTAAGCCATTCCAAAGGATAAATACCACTGGGACTTTCAGAAAAGAAACACTTTGTTTTGAATATGCCTAGCTTCAACATACATCTCCAATACACTTTTCCCTACAAGATCAAGGCTGGTTGCTGCCAGAGATCTCCTCCTGGTATATATGCTTGGGATTTCTTTGAAAAACTTTACAAATTTGAGTGGAAATAAAAGAATTATGTCTATTTTCAGAAAGTGATGATATTGGCTCAGTCCAGACTGTGAAGTGAGGACTTTCTGCACTTAGGTGATGTTCCAAGTACAAATAGAAAATGCAAGCTGGGTGCTTAGCCAAACAGAAACCTGCAGCCTGCCTCAGAATATCCCCTAGACTGGATCAATCAAAACTAAGAGCATTGGGCACACTGCAAAACATACTTACCCTGTGAAATGGTTGCAATCAATAAATCCTAAGCCTTGTATTTAGTATTCACCGGGGAGGAACATCTTAAGAATGCTAATTTGTTCCTTCATGGAATATTAGAGTTGCATGATGAATAAAGCCACTGCAATGTTTACTTCTGCAATCTATTAGCTTTGTTTCAGTTGAAATGCTGATGCTTCTGTTTTCATTATTGAAGTGTTCCAGCTCATATATACTATGTACCTACCAAAACCCATTTCTGAACAGAATTGATTTCTCTTTTCATATTTAGTATCTCTTATGTTGTCTAGAGAAGACTTACAACTCTAAAGCATCTTTAAACTTAACTGTATCTGCCTGGGGAAGATTTTGATAAGTCACTGTAATCTTAAAGGATTTGATACTAATCTAAAGAAACATTTAATCTGTTTAATAGAATCTATTATTTTCTAATCATGAAGAATCATGGGAAAAGATTTTCTGGAATAAAAGATACAGCTTAAATGTTTTACCAGAGGGAATACAGCTTTAAGATATAGGCTGATGAAACGATAGTTTTGCCCGAAGACTGGAAGAAGAAAGACATAAATAAAAATGCCTAGAATACTAAGTAGGGTTTGTCTCCATGTAATCTCTTAAATTCTGATTTAGTTTTCAATGAAAGTTTCAAAATATGTTCAGAAATAGTACCCAATCCAGAAGAGGTACAAACTCTTCAGCTTTTCAGAAAATCAGACCATTAATTCAGTGCAATAAACAAAAACAACTTAACAACTTAACTTTAAATACTGGCTTGTTTTTTGATTGTTTGGGGTTTTTTTTTGGTTTGGTTTTGTTTGGTTTTTTGACTGGTTGACTTTGGTAATCTTGGAATATTTTTCTTATTCTGAGGCAATATTAATTCTCCAAGTGTGAGTGTCCAACGCCTTATGTCACATGAAAGCTAAATTCTGGACTGAGAACCAGACTATTTGTTTGTTAGCTCCTGGGGATATTGGTCTAAACCATTCACTTCTTTATCCGTCAATATTCAATTAAATACTTATCCAAAAAAAAGAACTGTTTTGGAAAGAAGATATAGAAACAAAACTAGTTTTAGTTGCCAATAACTTTCAGGACAAACCTACAACCTAAGTTAATTCTTTGTATATTCATCTCTGTTGCTGCAAAGGCAAGAAAAAGATTAGCAGGTTCCCCTTTGTCTTCCAAAATGGCTTCTCTTTAACCAGGGATGTCACACGGCTATTCTATTAATTTAATTTCAATCTGATCTTGTACTCTAAAAACACAAGAATGGTCAGAATGTACATCTTTATAAACCCTGCTCACCAACATTATTTGCTTTCCAGACCTGGAAACTTTTCTAGGGGCAAATCTTTGGATAGAAGACACTGGTAACTAATGATTTTCCTGCAAGTGACTTATTAATTCTATCTGAGTAGATCTTAAGTATAGTATTTGTAAGTTGATGTAACAGGAATAATACAATTTATAGATGAAATGCATTAATTTTGGGCAAAATATAACTATGGGCCACCACACAGTTGGTTGGAATTCAGTCATTAAAAAAAAGAAACAATTCTATCTGAATATGGACAGAACACATTATGTTTTGAGCAAAGCTCTTTTGAAAATCAAATACCTCTAAATATTCATGGCCTCATTTTAATATTGGATCTAAGGTTGGCAGACAGAGGCTGATTTACCTAGCCAGAAATACTACAGACATCGACAAGGTTAAAACGAATTTAGTTCTTTCTTATTCATTTACTAAGTGAAAAGTATGTGACTTTGATGTTAATGCAGTGCAATAAAAATGAAATCTGTGAGCTTCATACTGCCAAATGGAGTACTCTGCAAATGCTACGTAACCATAAAACAGGGTAAAAAAAATAAATCTGTTTCTTAACTTTAAGAAAAATACCTTGACCTTGTTGAAACTTTGTAACAATTAAATGATGTATGAAATACTTATAGTGCACAGAGAGCATATAAACAATACATCTATTTTATTTGCATCAGAATTGGCTAGAAAACCTATCAAATGTGGAAATGCCAGGTAAAAGAAGGGAAGTAGTGTATGTACGAGGGAATTGATTAGAAATTGCATACAATTCTTTTATTTTTTTTTTTTTCTTTTAATTTCCTACCCCCCAGACTCCCACATGTCCAAACAAACCAATGTAATAACCTTTCAAGGTCATTAAAAGGACTTTGAAAAGTCTTGCTAACATAAGATAAACAAGGATACCGCTGCGTCTAAATTTTGCTGAAGTCCTCATTAATGTAGTCATAGAAATCTCTCTTTTCATATAAAATACTGCCAAATTAAAATCTCAGCCTGTATTTTGTATAGAACTAGGAGCAATCAGACAAGGTGCGATCAGGAGGAAATAGCTTGAGGGTTTCAGGAAAAGTGAGTTCCAGGTAAAGAACTGTACTGGATGCACTGAAACATCAAGCTTACGAAATGAGGCAGAAATAGGTAGGAGTTACCTGCTAGGTGTGTATGTGGCCCCACACAGAGATGAACTTGGAAAGGTAGAGTAATCATCTGGAAAGATTATTAACAAACAAAGAATCTGACAGCAACAGGAAAAACATTGCACCCAATGAGCACAGCAAATCAAGATGAGGGCCCTGATCCGGCGTTATTGTATGTGTGTTTGACTATACTCTTGGGACTTGTTGGATTTATAGGAAGTACTCATACAAATAAGGTGAACCGTCTGCAGAGTTGAGGCAAAGGGCCAAAGCATCTGTCCTCAATCTTATAAAACAGTGATGCAAAATAAATTACCTGAAAAATAATGGAACCTTTAATTCCAGTACTCTGAGCCTTTAATTCCTCAGTGTATTATATGTGGATTCATTACAGTATATGCACTGAGTCTATTTAAATAGCTAATACAGCATGTAAATTAAACTTTTCTGATGTAGGAAATGCATTCTCATTTAAGTGAAAACTGAACTCATTTTATTTCATAATCTGGTTTATGTCTTCCACATGACCCAAGTGATTAAGGCCAAGTGGAATACATTTTTTTGGTAATACTTGCCATAATAGTCATGATTTTAGTCTGTATAAACCTAAAATGTCATTACTAATAAGGAAAAAGGATTTTGTTTTTAAGCAGAAATGGCTCTTTGAAGTTAAAATTGAGGAAACTGTGTAATAATTTCTGCATGATGATAGTAAGGTATCTTGATTTCTCATGTTGGTCTGTAGTGTTCATACATAAAACATTGGCGATCATATCTATGTCTGACGAAGATGTAGTTTATTATAGCTTACTAGTGTAGAGAGAATATCTAGTATCAAGTGCAAATCTACTTGAAGATCAAGCCTGGAACAGAATTTAAATCAGGTTATTGGTGAGAAACCCATTGGTTAACTTTTCATTAATTATTTAGGAAGGATTCAAAACATGCTTCCTGGAAAAAAGCAAAAGTTGAATGCTAGATAGATATCTCAGGTGGTTATATTAGTGCATACTGTGACTGACTTTTTCTGTGAAACTGAGAACTATAGAAGTGAGAAAGATGGTCAGAAAAATTACACTTCTCCTGGAATAGGAGCTGTAAAAGGGGCTTGAGCTGCCTGGATATCTCAAAGAGAGCTAAATGCTGAATTTTAGCAGAAGAAGTTTGAAAAATCAGCAGATAATTTCAGTATATGTGCTGTTCCATTGTTGTTGAATATAACGGAAAGTTCTGGTCCAGACACTAGGCTGATTAATACTATTTGTTTATAGTAAATCACCCCTTTTAAACAGCTTTGGACAGTGTTACTGCAAATATAGTCATCACCGTTCAGGTTTAAATCCTTTCAATAGCACCAAACGTACAAGTGTGTGCATTTCTGTTTTCTTTACTCCTTGTAGTTTCTGGACCTCTGAGACTTCCATTTTCTGCTGGCTTCTTTATTACTTTTTTTTTTAGTATGTATTAGGCTAGAGTTATTACTGGTTTGCTCCCTCACTTCATTGCTCACCTCAGGCCTTTTCAATCTTAATTTATTTTTTAGAATTTTATTTCCATTTTCATCAGGTGCTGGCTCTTCTCCATAATCTGGCATTTTAGTTATTCACACAGTGAGCCAGCTTAATAGTTTGCTGCCACAGCCTGATATTCAGAGCTTGCAAGGACATGAATGCTTACATTCATTTTTAGCAAATGCTAATAGTTAATATTTGCTCTTCTGTTAAATGGTGAGAAAATTGATGCTTTATATTTTCCTTCCCGATATTTATCCTGAATCCCAAAGGTTCTGTGTTATGTCCTGGGATAACAGCCCTTCAAAAATTTTAATTTAGAAATCATCTGGGCATTTGGACAAAAATCTGGTGTAACTCATTCTGAACTGGCATGTCTCATGTAGTGGTAAGCCTGCCCTAGAAACTTCCTGCAAGACAGTCTACATGGTCCAGCAACTAAGAAGGTCATCTTGGTCAGCAAGATGAAGGAGTAGGAAATAGTCTTAGGCATGGAGACTCCCATGAAAACTCTTTTGAGACCTTGAGGCACATCAGGTAAAAGTTTATGTTTGTGAAGATAATGGAAAAACTCTCTGTGGCTTAGGCTAGATTTGACTTGCGTGGTGGGTTAACCCCGGTAAACAGCTAAGCCCCACAGAACTGCTTCTTCTCTCTCCCCCAGTGGGATAGTGAATAGAATTAGAAGGGTAAAAGTCTTGGGTTCAGATAAGGACAGTTTAATAGATAAAGCAAAAGCTGCCTACACAAACAACCAAAGCAAGAAATTCATTCGCAGCTTCCCACTAACAGACAGGTGTTCAGCCAGACCAGGGAAAGCAGGGCTCCATCACGTGTAGCGGTTACTTCAGAAGACAAACCCCATCACTTCAAATGTGTCCCCTTCTTTCTTTTTCCCTCAGCTTTATATGCTAAGCATAACATCATAAGGTATGGAATATTCTTTTGGTCAGATAAGCTCAGCTGTCCCAGCTATGTCCACTTCCAATTTCTTGTGTGTGCCCAGCCTACTCACTGGTGAGGTAGTGTGAGAAGAAGAAAAGGCCTTGACTCAGTGTAAGAACTGCTCAGCAATAGCTAAAACCTCTCTGTATTATCAACAGTGTTTTGGTCACAAAACCAAAACCTAGCACTATACAAGCTGCTGTGAAGACAATTAACTCTATCTCAGCCAAAACCAGTAAACCTTGTCATTAGAAGACTTAACATCAATTTTACATAAATTAAATGGAGCACATTTATATGGTGCCTGATAGCCTCAAAACTATTTACTTATGTCAATCTTGTAAGGTAGAAAATACCATTTTCCTTATTTAATATATTAAGAACAGAAACATTGATTAAAATTCACTCTAACATGAGAGTTTTAGCTGACTTTGGGCAAGTCCTATTGTGTTTTGTAAGGTACATTCAAAGACTCCTTTTCTAGTGTAGGCATCAGAAGCAGAGTGCTGACTTCACTGTGGATTCTATCTGAGATGGTTTGATCTGAATAAGTTCCTTCTGAATTAGGTTTTGATATTTAAACAAATCCTAGGATTTTGACCAATGTCATTCACCAAGTCTCTGGTAAATCAAAATTTAAATCTAGATCCTGTCAATATTCTCACTTGTGACTGAAAAAAGTAACACTGAGTTTCATATTTGCATATTTCACAAATTAGGTGTAATGGCTTTTTTTTACCCTCTCTACCTAAGGCTAAGAAGAGAAGAGGGTCTTATGTTAGTAAAAAGTGTTGCATTTTTAATTTTACACCACAAAAAAGTATCTCTGTGAGGTATTCTTTTATTAAATTTTGGGCAGCTCTGATGGACCCTGAAAATTAACATCACAACTCCCTTAAACTTCACTACTACTGCCAAGCAGTTTAAAAACATTGTTGA
Source organism: Baryphthengus martii (assembly GCA_013396935.1). Taxonomy (NCBI): domain Eukaryota; kingdom Metazoa; phylum Chordata; class Aves; order Coraciiformes; family Momotidae; genus Baryphthengus; species Baryphthengus martii. The sequence continues at coordinate 19,070 of VWZK01016321.1, read as the reverse complement.
TACAGAAGCTTATTAATTACTAGTATGGTCTTTGTAATTGCCTAGTCTAGAAATTGATGAACAAAGTCATTTCAGAGAGCAATCAATTTGAAATCTAATTTGTTGGCGAAATGAACCATATAAACAAAATGCCACTTGCAGTTTGACTAAAATGAGACGTGCTTAACGAGCCTATCATCATCTGTGATATTCATCATGATGGGTCACGGTTACATAAAATGTTATAAATCTGAACCAGTGCACATAAACTGAAATATAATATTGTATTCTGAAAAGAATAAAACATAAAACAGATGGGTGCCCCATGGAAACATCCTTAAATCTCACATGTTCTACTCATTGACTTTTGGGCAGATGAACAGAAACTGAGCAGAGGGGAAAAAAAAAAAAGTACATATCCTTTCCACATTGCATTTTACCTTATTATTCATATTGGAAGACAAGATCGGGGAGGCAAAGGTTCCAGGTTTGAGTAGCCAAACATAGGCCCCTTTGGAGTAAAGTAATTAACAGCTTATCCTTCTTTATCTTGAATAGCTCCAGAGCCAATAGTTTGAGGAAAAAAAATATATTTTTTGCAGGCAACATGGTGGAAGCTTGAGGACTTGGCAGAACACTGTTTTGGTTTTTTTTTCGTAATTAATAGTGTTGAATAACAGTTATAAATAAAGTTGTAAGTAAAAATCATGAGATGGTTCAATACTAAAAAGATACTCAAGGGGCTGAAGAACTGACCTGCTTGAGATAATGTGAAGTCTGTTTTTTCATTGCTTAGATAACTAGACAGCATGTCTCCTCCCTTTTGACTCGTGAGCCTATCTTTCTTTGGAATGTCTAAAACAAAAATTTTGCACTTACAGATTTCAGATTTAAAATGAGATGACTGGATGCTTCCCATCAATCCCGTTTAGAGAACTATTTATTAAAAGGTATCTGGAAGCCTAGGAAAAAAAGATTTGGTTGAACATGAAAATGCTGCTTTGTAAATAGTGAGGGAGCAAAGTCCTGTGTACAAAGAAGCTTATAAACTCTGCATGGAGCTCCAGAAGAGGGAAAAAAAAAAGTTATTCAAAAAGATGGAAGGAAGTAGAGAAGAGGAGAGCCAATATATTTGCTGTATATTCACTGTCTTCTACGACAGATATTTACATGGGGATGCTTATATATCTATGGATGTATTTTTATATACGTGTATATGTGTGTTATGTGTCTACGTACACAAATACATAACACGTAGACATGTCTGCATATGTGTAAAAATGTCACATATATTTACATATACATGCATATGTTGAAAGAGAGGGAGGTGAGATTATTCTGCTGAATGTCTTTGTTCTGTGGAGAGACATATTCTGGTGTATGAACTATAATTAAAATGTTGATGAAAATTGTTGGTAAAAAAAAGTTCTTAAAATTAATGTGCTAGAAAGAGAAAAGCAATTTTTAAAAGCTTTTTATCCCTCCCTCTTTTTTATTTTATTTTTTTCTTGTTATAGGATTGAGAAGCAAAGGGAATCATCTTAAGTAGAAGACTGGATTGTGATCTCACTTAGAACAGTATAAATTCATTGTTTTGAGTTCAATTATTCCAGAGTGACAACAGCACAACAGAGAGCAGAATCAATCTCGTAATCACCGAAGTGTTACCTGATGGGTTTTAAGATATGAGGAGTCTGTTGATCTCTCCTGTCAGAGGACAGTAACTCAAAGTAGTGCATGTATAGGTGAGTGAGATAAAATAGTAAATTAAAATAGGTATCACAAAAAATGACTTTCCTTTGGCCCAGAAAAATGTTTTTCGAGGAGAAAATAAATGCTATATTATAGGAGAAAACTTTTTTAGGGGCTGGAATGATCCTTTTCTCCTGTCTGCACTTACAAGTAATAATAATATAAAAAAAAGTGTTCTCAGGAACATACTGAGTAATATGCGGATTAACATAGCAAGGAACGAACAACTCCTGTCATATTAGCTCTGGTAGAAAGCTGCAAGAGCAATGCCACCCCGTTTCTGATACCTAAGCTAGACAAGGGGCCCTGGAGGTATCTTATCCCACTCGGGGTCCTATGCAATGGAGGCTGCTTGAGTCTGTCCACTTAGAACATGGATTTGATACAAGTCCTGGTGAGCTTCCCAAGCCCTGGCAGTGGAGACCAAGTAGGATCTTTTCAATAGAGATAGTCCTTAGGTACCAAACTGCACGAGAACTGCAGCAGGGCATTTGTAGGTGACCCATTAACACACAAACCTCTGCTGTGTCCTTTCAAAAGAATTAGTTTTCTGACATCCAAGGGACACTGCCAGCCTCACTTATATAGCCAGATTTATTTGAAGGAAGTGGTGTAATTAGCTCAGATTCCTATTTATTTTGGAGTAGAGTTCTTGAGGAGATAGCTTTGCAAATTGTTTAATCGATTAGCTTTTCATAGGAAAACTGAGCTTGTAAATTTATGAAATCAATGAGCAGCTATAATGATTTTTTTCAAAAATTGTTTCCTCTAAATAGAAGTAAAAAAAATTCTAAAACTCATTATGCCTAGTTAATATACCAATAAGAGCTCCACTGACACATAACACTGTTTGAAATCGACCTGTGCCTCTCGGCTGCTTCATCTTCTAGCACAGCACTGGGACAAGTACTTTACTTTTTACTTTTCTCAGGGTTTCTGCCTCACATTTTTTGAAATTAATTCAGAGATTAGGGAGAAATTTATTTTCCAATGAAAAAATAATAAAAATGTAACACTGCCTAGTACTGGATTGGAGACAAAGAAGATCCTACTTGAAAAGCTAATCTTGGATAGAAAATTTTAAAAGTGAGTTGACAAATATAATATCTATTTAAAGCTGTGGTCCTTTGCTATCACATCCATAAATCCAGTGCATTTTTAGCAAGTGCGGGTAGCTTCTCAGCTGCAAATCCTGAAGGAAGCTAGCAGGCAGATGAAGGCTCAGCTGAAGCCCAGCCATAAATACATATAGCTTTAAATAGCGTCAGCAGCATTGTCTCTCCTGTTGAGTTTATTGCACACTGTAAGCAGCACAACTTGCCTGAGCCTACAAATACTAAATGGAAAAACTGAGAACTAAAGGCTATTGCATTTTTGTATTTTCTGGTGAAATAGAAGGCTTTATGAGGGTATAGTAATAGAACAGTGGAGCAGTACTAATAATTTTATATTCCTCAAATTATACCACTAAGGGAAGGCTAACTAAAGGAATTTCCTGTCTTAAGAGCAGGAGCTTCATTAGACCCATTGCCTTACCTAGCCCTCTTGACCAAGTTCTCTAATTTTTGAGTAAAAAATATGCTGAAATGATTTCTTGCATGGGCTTGTTCATAATTATAGCAACTGTGGGAATAAACAGTTCTGTTTAATTTATACTAAGAGCAAGAGCATCAGCGGCAGGTAGACAGATATCAGAAATACACCATCACCCTGGCATAGACAATTAACACTTTTTCTCAAGTACGTGTGAGCAATTTATGTGCATTAGTCCATCCTTTCCTAATTTAAGGTTTATGATCCTTGTAATATCAAGATATATGAATTTCAAGGATTATGCCTGTCCTTGGAACAAATTTCTTGATAGTCAATGAAGTGTAACAATTAATTATAATAAATAATGCAAGTAGAACTCAAGACAAAAGGTTGGGTCAGTAGCTGTATAATATGGACAAGGCTTCTACTCAACTTTGTTTTCACAATGTGTTTCCGTATCTATTGACGAGGTTATACAGCATGTCTGAGAGAATCTTGTTCTTTGCCTAGTTCAAATTAGCATCTCACACATTAAATGCTGATATAGTCCTTGCTTTGCTCTTTAGTAGTACTGACTATGAAGTGAACTTTAACATCCGCTTGCAGTGTGTGATGTGTATCAGTCCTGAGGTTCGGTCACCCTAGTGATTTAGCTTGCATTCAGATCATGATGATGGGACTTCTCATATCAGAACTAGGGTCTTGATACAAGAACTCCATATATTGTCCATAATGACAAAAATCCATTGAGACATTTGGATTCCTCAGTGGAATTTATCTCTTTTTTTAATGGAGAAGATTTATTAGCCTGTCCTGAAAAGAAGGCTTGTTCTGGAGACAAAACTTCTCTCATGCAGAGGTGCTGTGTTACTGATGGAATTTGCACCTAGCACCTGGAATTTGTGGGTTATAATTCTAGTTTATCTTCTCTTTTATCTCTGGACACTAAAACCGACAAAATCATGGTTATTTCTCTGCTCCTCTCTGGGTCACTTGTTTAATGGATATTATGCTACTCCCTGTTTTGATGCTGTGGATATCCATGACGATGAATGTTTGTGTGGAATTTTGTTCTCTAGGAACATGAAACCTTCTGTATTATTTCACTGAAAAGCATCACTGACATGTCCCTAATCCATAGTTAGACATTATACTTAATGGTTTTAAAGCTGGCAGTATCATGTATATGCATAGATGTTTTAAGTATAAAGAAAATAAAATTTGGAAGTTCTGTCTAAAGACATATATTGACCTTCTGGGACTAATAATCCAGGCTTTTTCTACAAAATAGCACTCTATTGATCTCCAGTCCTTCTCGAAATCTGATTTTTCCTATGCCAAAGCAGAGCCTCTCTTATGTTTTATTTATAGACTCCAGGGAAAGCCACAAAAATGTAACTGCATGAGGGGAAGAAGAACCTTTCTATTTGTGAGTTACATTTGGTAATCTTGCCCCCTGTTCAGATGCAAATCAGTATCAGTATTTGTTTATTGTAAATGTAAGCAACAAATTACTGTGATTTGAAAACTTGATTTCAAGCTCATACATATTTATATTTACATATATATACATACATATATATATTATTTTCTCAAGCCCAAAGATTGACTCAGTAGCAAAGCCAGGAAAAGAACTGGTATCTCTTAATTCTAATTGCACTTCTCTCCTCAATGAGCTACACATCATAACCTCTGGCTTAGCTTCAATTTTTGATATTAAGCAGACAGCATTGAACAAGGTTACTCAGTCTAAATTAGATCTGATTCCCTAACATGCGCTGTCATTAGATGCTATTGCATAAATAGCTAGTCGCACTTTTACCCACAAAGATGATTCAAAGTGTACAGATATTAAACGTTTAGGAACGTTTCATAATGAAGAGAAGAGACAAGTCTTCTATTAAAAAATTGATAGCACTAAAGATACGATTTTTTTTTTCTTTTTGCTGGTTCTCTTAATCATTTCTATTTCAGGATACATTTCTGGCTTTATTTAATAGTTTCAGCTTTTTTGCTCATAGATTCTGCTAGCTCTCTATTTTCTTTCTGAAGTGGTTTGGCTGATGTACCTCTACAGTTATTTTGAAATCTGTTCTTCAACTTAGTGCAACATCTAAAGCATATAAGTGAATACATTTACTCTAATAGGCACATTTAGCAGATAATAGGCTTGACATGATGTCCTTAAGTAGAAGATGTTCAGAGATGGTTATTCAAGAACATGATCTTATAAGACACAATTTAAAAGCAACACTTTTACCCTAGTTGAGCATGCGTTCCTAACGTAGCTTGTTTTTGGTACTAATGCTAGTTTTTAATAATCTGATGTGGTCATTATATTTAGTCTCTGAATTGATCTGCATATGCATTACAGCTAATCCTGAGGTTAGGTCTCTTGAATTTTTTAATAGTCCTTTTGGAAACCATTTTATAAATATTAGTTTTAGAAAACTGATTTTCCACAAAGTAAGTGTTTTATGACTATACTACATTATCTATCACTTTTCACTAATATGTAAACAAGCAAATTTTGTTTTTCCCAGTTTATTCTTTAAGTTCAGCTTACAGGTAGAAATTTCTGCCACTTCAGTCTGCTAATATGGGGTTTTTATTGTATGGCTTGTCTATCCACATGTCAAGTTGATTGGAAATCTGTCATGACCTGTAGAAATCTAGGGTGTACTGTAATCAAAGCTTGCTATTTCAGTATTTGTCTTAAGAATCAGTGGAAATAATAGTTTGGTTAAATTCTTTGCCTTTCTTAAATGGATTTTTGTTTTTAAAGAAGCCAGTCCTAGGCATACAGTAATTACAACATGTGCAGAAGATATCTAAGTTTGCTTATTCACAGCTAGCGTGAGTGATGATGGCAGAGTAGCTACACAGATACTGAATAATTACCCAAAGGTCATGGGCAGGATTGTGCAGACTGTTTTGAAGCTTATGCCACTTTGTTATCATGATACCATTATTGGAGATAACTAGTCATAACCTATGGTAGCAAAGTATAAAAATGTTTGCAGTCACCAGATTTTCTCTACGAGAATGTGAGTCTGGATGTACAACCAACTCTATCTAGTAGATCATATCTATTCAGTGAGGAAAAAAAAGTGGTAGCTTTTTACTGTTTGCTGCTTCTATTCACAGATAAATGTATAAAAAACTGAAATGAAGTCTATCTGGGGTTTCTTTTCAATTTCTTTTCATGTCAGTTTAAAGTACAGGGTAAATTCTTCATCTAACAATTGCATTAAAAGAGATGGAATACTAACAAGAATAGAAACATTGAAGAACAGAATCTACCTAACGGAAAAGGGTTTATTTTGCCTGATATATAAGGAGAAAGGAATACCAAGGAATTGACAGAAAGAAATGGTGTTTGGAGGGTTAAAAGTACAATGCTGAACATGAAGTGACCAGCCTTTCATATAAATAAGGAAGATGTATGCCAAGAATTGGCTTGGTCTGTGGTACAGGGTTTATTTGATAGTAGATGGAAAGGCTCATGTGGAGGGGTATAAGAAGCTGACATAAAATGAAAGGGTTTCACTTAGTATTTTCCTGAACCAAGTCCTCATTCCTTTTCAATTTTCTGCCTTTTAATGTAGAAACTAAATTATTTTAAAGAAAAGTGAAAGTCATTCATTTTCTGGTTTCCTTTTGTAATCTTCCAAACGGTTTGTACTACTGTAGTATTTCCAAGTTCAAGTCCTTTGCTATTATTTTTATTTGGGCCCAGTGGCTTTTTCTGTCTTAAAGGCTTTTATTCTAGTTACTTTGAATTCCCTCTCTTATCTTTACCAAGTTTTCCATCAAAACCTTCCTGAGAAGCTCTGTTTCTTTGTCCTTTTTCCTCATAGTTGTTCTTTGCTTTTCTCCTTCAGCTTAGCTACGATTGTTCATTCCTCATCCACCCACTTACTTGCTTTACTTTCTCCTCGTGCTAACAATCATCTACATACACGGTTTTATTTCATTGACCATTCTATTTCTTTCCTGTTAGACTCAGTCACCCACTAATTCATGCCTTATTCTGCCTCACACTTGCAGTTACCCATTCACTCCATTTTAATAATCTAGGGGAAATGCAAAGAGAACAAATGTAAAAAGCAGGCATAAGAGTGAGAGTGAGAAGAAAGGCATCGGCTATGAAAAGGGTAGAAGTGAACTTCTAAGAAGAGGTGGTCAAAGAAATAGAACAGGAAATCTGCCGGATTGAGAAATTCTTGGGGTGTCACAAAAGCAGTTACCATTGGGGTGAGTGTGTTTAGGGAAGCAGATGGTGGAAAGGAAAGCTTTGGAGAATGGATAGATGGAGTGGAAAACTGCTGAACTTCAGTATTCCCTGAGATGAACATGATGTGTGAATTCTGTGTGGCTGAGAAAGTTCAAAAGCCTTTATTTTAAAGGTGGTGACTGAATTTACCTCAAAACTTTAAGTCATAATTTTAAAAAACTACCACAAGACTATCATGGTGAACACCAGCAGTCACTAGGTGTTTCTGTTCATCATTCCATGTAGGCCTTATTTATGAGTGTATGTTCCCTTGGAACAGTACTGAAATATATTGCACTATAGTACAACATTGAATGATAATTCCCATATCTTACTGCAGTTTGTACTCATAGGCTATAGTCATCATGCCTTATTGTAACTCGAAACAGAGCCGCTTTCTCATGGACAAGCCGGCTTGGAAGTTTGCATCTTGCATATTAGCAAATTATATATAAAGGCCAAATGTACCTAATACACAGGCATATCCCAGGGAGCACACAGAAAAGTGCAGCAAAATACTTTAAAGTAGTGAGCATTAAATAAATAAAAATTACATATGTCCTGTAAGTGTGTAGAAGAAATGGTCAAGAAGGATACAATTATTTTTGTAAATAACATGCTGTGCAAAATTTCACTGAACTGATGGACATTAATATGACTAGGTAATATCAAGTAATTTATCAAGTAATCCTAGAGCTGCTGAAGCATAAATTTATTTTTAATGAGTCTTTGCAAAAGCTGTGTGTTTTTATTTTCAACATCAGTTTGCAGAATGGATAGTATTGTAGAAAAAGCTGTGCCCACGAGATGGCAGAATTCCCATTCAAACCTGAGAAGTTTTTAACGGAATTACCCATAGAATTACAAAAGATTAGCCTGAACTTTGCTTATTTCGGCAGATGTAATATGGCACTTCTGACCCAAATTTCCATTTAATTTTGCTAAACACGGAAATTTATGAGAAGACTGTTTACATGGTTTAGATGTGTTGTGTATTTTTGAGCCATTCTACTTTCCTTCACTGGTAAATACTACCATTTCTGACATAAGCTATTGGAAGGTTGGCAATTCTACAGGTTTTGGTATGGGAATCATAACTTGGTGCTTTTCTGTTATAACTTACCTCCTTGGTTTATATAAATATGCAGAAATCTTGGTTTTCATTTAAAATAGATTGTTCTAGCTCCGAGGACTATAGGGGAAAACACTTGGAAAACAGATTGGCAAATGATCTAAGGGCACAAACCAGAAAGATCGACATAGTTACGATTTAAAAAACATAAAAATTTTAAAGGCTGTCATTTTTTTTTGACCTGACTCATAAGCTTTTCTTTATTTATTTTTTTTTTTTTCTTTTCAATGCCATGACTGAAAGTTGTTGTTGTCAACAATGAGTTTTTTAATTGACATCAAATGAATTTAGGCCAAAGCTAAGGGTTTTTGAAATCTCCCCAAGTACATTTTCAGAACAAACAGAAGTATTTCTGCATCTTGTTTAACTCAAAAAATATCTACAAGTGAGAATTCGCTCATTATGAGTTGAAGAGTCTCTTTCTGTGAATACAGGGGTTATATGTCCCCTTGCAAGAAGGAAACACACTCAGTTATAAAACAAACAATAGAGGAAATTATACTGAAAATCCATTATCTGGAGATTTCTAAAACAGTGAACTTTAAAAATTTACAATTAATTTTTGTCATATGAAATTATAATGTTGATGGCCAGGATGTTTAAGATTGTGGACAGTTTGAAAAATGGTCTTAACCATAATAATATAAAGAATATTGAGTTATTTAAGCAGTGTGTCTTTTGTCTCTAATATCATCTATAACACGTAAGAACATCTCTAATCTGAGAAAATTCCACGGCTCATATCTTGATACATTTTTTTAGTGTATCTGGAGTACATGATTATTGCTTAATCCCAATGCATTTTAATAAATTGCAGTGAAAGAGCGCCACATGCCAGGCTGATTAGCATAAATGACACACCAACACCTTTATAAAGACAAATTCCTCAATGTTAACTATTCAAACTGAGTATAATGTCCTTTGATGCACTACAGAATAAGTCCACTGTGTTAATATTTTTAATACAGATGTTAGGAAAGTGACAATATCTGCTTTTGGCTTTGTCCTTTCCAGGTACTTTTGGTTTATGCTTCATATACGCAAATCTTCCTGAATTTGGGGAAGATACAAAGAGGGACCTGGTAACAAGTTGTGAGACAACATAACCTGCATGGTTCTGACTAGTCATTGGAACCTAGGATATATAAAAGACCTATACTAAAATCTTAGCTCAGATTTTTAAACCAGAAATGATACTAGACTCAGAACCTCACTAAACAAGTGTTACCATTTTGTTTTATTAGTTTGTCCTGTGAAACGAGGTTTCCATTAACACTTAGCTAGCAAGTCAGTGCTAAGGAGCACAAAACACAGCTGAGTTCTCTTGTAGCCACGGCTGACTCATCTTTTTTATACACACATTGTAATATCATTATTAGTTTCAGTTGTTTGTCAGCGGCACTGTTAGTTCCTCTATAGATGCCAGAGTTTACTACGGTGGTACCTAAGATACTGGTTTTTGTTTATAGCACTAAGAATGCAAAATAAATTAGTTTTCCCAGATAGCCTCTTAAAAAACCTCGCAGTGTCTGCATGCAATCAGAGAAACAAGCTCATTGGACTGAGACTGATGAATTCATCTTCATTATTTTTCATGGCTTTTAAAAGCTGTATTGCTGGAATATTTTAGGATGGGAATTTTGGTAACTGATGTATGCTAAAAATCATCAGTAAACCAGGACCTGAGCTGCAACAGATAAGAAAATGATTTTACTTGATATTTTTTATCAAATGTGGTCTTTTGTGATGTAGGCCTATTTCGTTCAGTCACAGAAATACAAAGCTGCTTCCAGAAACACTTGTAGACAGATATATCAACGTACACGTCTACGTATGTGTAAAAGTAGTTCTCCTCAGAGTACTTGGGATTTCCAATCAAATCAGAATTAGAAAACAAGAGGAATGTGACTGTTACAAGTACATGGTTTTTTCCAACCTAAACGATTCTATGAACATCCTCACCATCTTTCGCACAGTGAGATTTTAAATTAGTCTCTCTCTTTTTCTCTGTGCATCCCACACAACTAATCCAAAATACGATCAGTTAGAAAAATGAGCTCATCTGATGTTCCTCAAGGAACTAGCTAATTCCTAAGGAAACTAATGATATGGACAACTGTTTTAAAAGAATATTAATTCTTGATTCAAATATCTGCTGAAGAAAGTTGTACTTTATTTAATTTGACATGTGGAAATCAAAAGTTTATGAGCCTGTATAGGTCATTCTTCTTGCTAACCTTGTTTAGTTGCTTCTGTTCCCTCAGTGCAAGAGATATTTACAGAATGTCTTCTTTCTGGGAACAGTAAACAATTGAGGACCACTCAGAAGATGAATACTACATTAAACTTCATGATTTAAAACACTATTTCCAAAAGAACACCCAGAGTTTGCATGTGACAGTTAAGATGAATTATGATTCTCTGTGATGGCAGTTGCTGCCATTCTAGCAGAGTATGCAAGGATAAGAGAAAGATTTCACTAGTTAACTGGTGATAGCTCTAAGTATATCTGCATTGCCTCTTTCAAACTGCAGGGAGAAGGTGCAGGAAGATCAGGGACAAAAGCTTTAGCACACAAGATGAGCCATTCCAGAGCAGACTTTCTTATGCTATTATTCCATCTGACAATGGCCTTTACCAGATGCTTTAAAGTGCAAGAAACCCTGCAGTGAGCACTTATGAAATATTCTGCCCATAGAGGAATTTTCTTGTTAATCTCTGTGATGATTGGTTTATATCCTAGAGCATGATGACTTGAAGGTTAAGTATAAAATAACTTTAGGACTAGTACAACTTGGACTACTGTAAAAGAAGCTGTTTTTTCCCAGAGATACTTTAATTTTATAATGTGATAACAGGCATTAGCCAAATAATGTTAAGCAAATTCCTCGTTTTAGGATTTATTGTAGAGGCTGGATAAGGAAGGAGAACTCAGATTAAAAAAAAAAAAGAGAGATTAAGTCTATGAGATTTACAAAGAATTCATTAAAATGGGCATTTTTTTTTTATGGCTTTTTGCTATCGTACATATATTTAATGGTAAGATGGAAAATCTTACATTACACTGCCAGAAAATTCTATGAAGGTTTTAACCTATTATGTGACTTCAGATTCTTAAGGAGGAAAAAAAAAATTAAGCTTTAATAAACACATTTTTATAAAAAATGTTAAAGTACTAGCTTTTGCACTGAAAACACTTTCTCTTCTCTGGTCACATCGCCAACTTACTGTGAAATCATTGTTTGACTAGTCCATCTAGTCACAGAATATTCTACGGGCAACGATTCAGTTTCTCCTTTTTAAAGAACAGAGAGAAGAAAAAATCTTCAAGCTTTCTTTTTATATCACGAAGGGGCAAAAAGACATACATCCAAACATCTTTCCCTCCCTTTAAAATATGATTAAATAAAGAAAAAGTGTTGCCTTTTTATTTTTGATTCATTCAAAGCTTTATTTTTCTTTTTGTAGTGGGGAAAAAAAAGAAAATAGAAAACCTCTGACTAATTTAGACTGTCTAATCTAAATAGGGTCACGAGAAGATCTCTCCTACATCTAGCAGTGCTGAATGAGGATGTAACTATGCTGAGCTCTCCAAACATATAATCCGCCAGCTGGAAATTGCCATTCCCACAGTTCTGCTGGACAAAGGAGTCTGAGAGCTTTGCCTTACCCACTTCAGACAAAGTCAGTTCTCTTTTCAAACTGCCTTCATCAGCTGATTAATACTACCACGACTCCATATGGAGTTCTCATACAACCCATTCTGCCAACAAGCTGCAGAACTGGCAGCCTCTTGGGAAGAGACAGGAAGAAACTCTTAGGGTTGCTAATATCTTCAATTATTGCTCTTTGATAGCTGAACATTTGCAGTCTACAAATGAGCTCTGTATGAGCACTCTGCTAACAGCATTGCTATTCGTATGTTTGTGGTTTTGTGTACTGCTTCTTAACTTTCAATCTCTTTGCTAGCTTGGCTATCTTAATCTTGCTAGATATCTTGAACCTTACTCACTCTTGTGTAGTTCAGGTTTTGCATATCCTCAGTGCAGGTTTTAGCCTAAAAATTGCCCTGCATGCCAAACGAGAAAAAAAAGGGAAGCCAAACAGCTGATGAACCAAGAAATCAAAAATAGTACATGACTGCAAGATAGTAAAAATTAAAGAAAATATTCTTTCTACTCACTTTATATCCAGGTAGAGGTGGCATAGCAGTGTACAGGAACTAGAGCAGGTAGTAAAAAGTCCTCAGTATTTTAAGTTATGGAGATGTTTTTTCCTCTGCTGTATAATACTTCATATGTCACTTATATGCCTGAAATAATTGTAGAGGAAGGCGCAAGTTAGGTAAGGCAACGTCTGAAATCATTAAACTGTCTCCCCAAGGATATCCACTGTTCAGAAAGTCTTCCTAGGAATTTTGTCATATGTACTAATCATATTGCAGGTTATCTGTAGACAGCTCATATCTGTGGGAAGATCAGTTATCCAAGTAGCCAAAAGCACTTCTTGAAAGACTGATATAAAAAAGTACGCACACATGGTATGTAAAACAATGATATGTATTCACATATTATGGAAGTCAGAGGAAAGGAGAAATGTTAAATAAGAAATAGACATCAACAGGCAGTTGATGTGCTGCTTTGCATAATGCTCTTCTAAGCGGAGTTTGGTGAGACATATTAATTCTTACTATAATTTATTTATATAATAAATTTAAATTTTTTGTATGCACATAAGCTCAAATGCAATCCAAATTTGATTAAAAATAATATTCGCATGTGCTTAAAACTTAATATTATTGTACATAGAAGTGGTAGTTTGTTAACCAATAAAATTACTAAATGTAAGTAATAAATGTTAGAAGAAACTGGAGATCTAATTCAACATTTTTTCAAAGTGATATGGATATTGAAATGACATGTGGATGCCTCATCCCTGGAAGTATTTAAGACCAAGCTGGATGAGGCTCTGAGTAACCTGGTCTAGTGGGAGGTGACCCTGCCCGTGGCAGGGGGGGTGGAGCTAGATGATCATTAAGTTCCCTTCCTACTCAAGCCATTCTGTGATGATTCTATGATTCTGATACACTCAAATTCTTTAAGAAAAATAATAAATGTTTAGATACTGTACATTCTATAGTGGAAAAAGTCCTTAGGGAACCATCCTGGGTTCAGTTCAGGTTAATTATCACAAACAGCTGCTGACCCAAGCAGTTGGGAGGGGCCACAGTTGGGATAAACAACCCAACCAGCCAATGGGACAGTCTATACCACACTGAGGTGTGCCCCTATATAAGGAGAGGCCTGGCCCAGAGTGTGGGTACTTGTTTTCAAGCTTTTTCAGTGCAATTGACAGTTGGTAAGTTGGTGTCTTGGCCACTGGTAGAGCTCTACCAGTCTTTGTTATGCACTTTGTATATAATTTAATCAGATTATTGTTATTACTGCTGTTTTCTCTCTTTGTGTTGTTTTATAAAACTGTCCTTATCTCAACCGCTAAGGTCTTGCCTTTTTTCTTCCTTCTGGTTTTCTTTCCCATCCTACAAGAATGGGAAAGACGGGGATGGAGGAGCACTGGATGAGCGGCTAAGTGGTGTTTAGCTGCCAGCAGTGGTTAAACCACAAGAGGAACATAAAATAAGTTAGCGTGAATTTGAGGTATGTCAACTAGTACTTGCTGAAGTTCTGCTCCTAGTTCTGTTTTGATAACGTGAGGCTAGATGAATGAGAATTTTGCCTTTTTTTTTTTCCTAATAGCAATCAATATAGCTAGACCAGACTATTTACAATATTTACATATTCTTTAATGGTGAGGAAAAATAATCAGAAACAGTGGAAAGAAATTAATGACTATATAGGGCCTTGCTACCGACAGATCTGTTGATGTTCATCATAAAAAATCATTTACTATCATACTCGGGTGCAGATTCTCATTTCTAAGTGGATTTTTAATTTCAGCAGGGTCAAGTTAGTACCTCTAAGTAGAAGGAGTTTCTCTAACATATGACATGACTCAGGCTTTCTTTCTGGAATTTGTTACTGCAGGATTAGTTAGTCTGAATCCGTTTATGTTTACACGAGATCAGGAAGAATTTCATCATGTCAGTGGTTCCTGCTGTTCATGTGTACTAGCCTAGATCTGGCTCAACTGGAGATTGACATCACCTCTTTTTCATTTGTCCTTTTTTGTTCTGTCACTACACTGGTTTTAGAGGATATGAAATGGTTTTTACAGACAATGATGCATTAAAGTTATGGCTTCTTATATATTCATGTGCATAAAGAAACAAGCGTACATCACCTCTACAAACTGGAATCTCTGCATTGGACTCTGCCCTTGGAAATCTATCACTATAGGGTGTAGCTGGTCTTCTAAAGATTTGCAAGATTTTTTTTCTCTTTGCTGCTATAATTAGAAACCAATAACAAAGATGATGAGGGGTTTGACTAGCATGGCATTCATATATGTATAATTTTGCTGCTCAAAATAGTGTCTTTAGAGGGGTATGGGCTCTGGATGATTTGTTCTTATTCCCTCCAGTTAGTAGCAGAGTCTTGAAAAAGAGGGACCACCCATATGTTTCTTTAGACACCAATGCCAAAAGTCCAGGAAACAAAGAAATGATGCAGATAATGTTTTATTTTAGGATGGATAGAAACAGTTGAATAAAGAATAGGATTCAAGATTATAAATAAATTCATACCAGTACACTGCAACTTAAAGGCAGCTTTAAATGATACCTGAAACGGTATTCAGATCAGGATAGATTATAAAGCAGAGCTGTAATGTTGCTCTTTGTGTGTATTGCTAAATAGCAAAATCTTCAAAGTCACTATGTGCAATAGTGTAGACTGGGTTTACTGAACTCTTTCACTCAAGAATAATCAGGTAAGCAATCTGAGTTTTATTTCTAATCAGTGCCTCAGTACTGTTTGGGATAACAATTTCCTTCAGATGTCCCATATTGTCAGGTTTGTATTGATTTTAAGAGCTCTGGTGCACTACTCAAGCAAGACATGTTGTAGGATTCTTATGGGATGAGATAGCCTCAAACCATCTGGGTAACAATATCTTAATTAACCATGTGATCAAAAATAAAAGGATGAATTTTAACATGTATTGTTAGGCTAATGACAGTAAGTTACAGCCTTACTAAGCGCAAATGGTAATAATTCACATTCTATAATGTGAATTATTCCTAATTTAAATTGACTGAATACTGGCCTATACTATGTAATTCTACTCTAGTATAAGATAGCTGTAGTCTAACACCAGAGGAAAAACTTTAGGAAGTATACTCTTTCGTAATGTTTGTTGCTAAACAGGTACTGGTAAAGTGTCTTGAAATTCATGTCAGAAGTGGTCTTCTGTGAAAGGTATGCAAATTAACCGTGAATTTCATTAACCTCTCTTGGGAAATCTGTAGAAGTCTGACAGTACCAGGTGACATTACCTGCTTTTTTTTAAAGGACAACTGTAGAGCTTTATAGCTTTATTTTTTTTAATACAAACATTCATTGAGCTCGAAAGAAATACCTAATAAGACTCAACTGTTTACTGTCAGCTCAGAAAGCACGCGAATACAGTATTCCTGAAAATTCTTCAGGAGTTGGGGGCTGTTACTTAAGAGCAGCTATCTTTATTTAAACTCAAGCTCATCAGCTGGAGTTCTCAGACTAATTGAAACTGCTTTGTTGTAAAACAAGGAGTCAGTGTCTGGAGGTACACCTAGAAGCAGAATTCAGAAAAATGCAGGTTACAGGCAGTTAAATAAAGCTGTCTCGATACTGCCACAAATGATAACGGTGTTCCCTGCAAATTAGGATAGACATTTAATTTGGGTAAAAGACTGTTTTACCAAGCATCTGTAGGAAAAATGTGTCTGCAGAGTAATCATTGCTCTTATTTTAGTAAGTTTACTTCTTATCAAGTGATTGTCTCGAATATCAAAGGCAACCCCTGTGTGAAACAAAGTGATGAGTATAAATATAAGAACACATGCAGAAATTTAAGTAGACCAGTATTCTAGCAGCGGCTAATAGCTAAAGCTTTGAGAGAGAATAGCAGAACAGGGCAAGTAGAAAGTAAAACTTTCTCTGCTATTGTTTCTAGCTTCTATCAAACCATAGCACAGGAACTTTGTGAGTGGGAAATTATTTTTTTTGGGGCCTGTTATAGCCTTCGATTTTTTTTTTTGGTTTTAATATATTTTTTTCTCCATAAGGTTTTCTAATTGCTTGTTAATGCAGCTACGCTTTTGACGTCTCCAACATCCTGTAGCTCTAAGTTCTAGGGTTTAATTACGTACTTTGTGAAAAGTGTTTCCTTTTGTTTACTTTAAGCCTGCCACTTGATAACTAAGGCTCCTAAGTTCCTTCATGTGGGCAACCAGGAAACAGTTCTCTGTGTACTTTCTTTATTCCAGTCAATATTTTATAGGATTTCATCATAACAATCCTAGGGGTGTTTCTTTTCCCACCTAGTCTTTTCTTAATCTCTCTCTGTGAAATAACTTTTTATCATCCTAGATACTTTTCTGCATTTTCTCTGATTCTCCAGAGTCCATTTTCAGATGTGGGGAAGTAGAGCTGCATTCAATATTCAACAAAATTTGTTCTGTATTCCTATTCCAATTCTGCTGCTTTCATGCTCTCTCTCATGAGTATTGAGCTGAAGTTTATATAGATGTGTTCATAAAGACTCCTAAAACTCTGTCTTGAGCAGCCATAGCTTATTTAGATTCATTATGGTAATAGTTGTTTTGTATAAATGGATGTTGATATTTGTCAGATATTTTTTTTGTCCTGGTACTCATTATTATGATAACCTTCTGTAGCTAGTTGCAGCGGTCGCTTATTTTCATAACTCTAAACAATTTATCACTGTGAGCAAAATTTGTCATCTCTTCACCAGTATCCCTGGATCCTGCATAAAAACTCTGAATAGAAGAGACACCTGCATCCTTGTTGGGCATTTCTGGAATATTTCTGTCATGGAATATTGTTTTTAAAAAATATTTATTTATTATCCCTTAACAAATCAAGAATCTTAAGAAATATTTTCCCTATTATTCCAAGAAACTTATAGACACTAAAATCCCTTAGTGAGACACTTTGTTAAAAGCTTTTTGAAAATTCAAGTACATTACCATGCTCTTGATTTTTTCAGATAGGTTTGTGAGGCATAATACACTACAAAAGCTGAGGTAACTTTTCTCATTATATTTATATGTAGGTCTATCTTTTTTTTAAATTTAGTTTCCATTGTTGGTGTGTTGTTTTTTCCTGGTAAAGAAGTCAGATTTACTCATGCACATTTTCTTGTACTCCATCTGAAACCTGTCAGTACAACAGGCTTGCTTTTGTTAACGTTGGTTGTCTCAGCACTGAGATCACTTTCAGTAGCATTAGTAATCTGGCAATTTCATATTTGACTTTTTTGACTCATACGTGAATATCATGTCATTGTGGTGATTTGTTACTATTAATTTTATTGATTTATTCCAAGATTTTTTTTGAATAAGTGTTGAATTGCAGACAATTCCTACAATTCTCCCTCTATAAAAATGTTCCTGTGTGGAAACAGTCTAATCCCCTATATAGAACACAGCAATATGAAGAATTAATTTAACTATTCAGCTTTGCCCTTATCTTCTTTTACAACTCCTCAGTCATCTATTGGTCCTACAGAGTCTTTGGCAGACTGCCTGCTTTTGATGCTGAAAAGATTTTATTAGTTCTTATATTTGTAAAAAGATACTTAAATTTTTTTTAGATTATTATGATTTTAGATTTTGCTTTCTAGATTTGCCCTCTTTTCTACTTTCCATATTTGCAAAAAAATTTTAATTTCTGAAAATTGTATTTATAATAGCAACTATTTAATAAAATTATTTAAATAGCAAGTATTTGATAAAATTCTTTTTAAAACTTATTCCATATCTGTTGGTTTTGCATTTCTTAAGTGGTGTCTTTTGTTTTTATGAGTAGTTATTCAAATAATTTTATTTTCTCATGACAAAAAGGAAAGGAGCATGCTCTTTCGTGGAACTGTATTACAAGTGCACTCATGGTATGTAGAATTGTACTGACAGCCCTTAACATCAATACCAGTGTGACAGAATTTTTTGTTTTGATACTACTGGAAGTACAAAGGGTTATTTCTGCATTTTCTCCAAGTCTTTGGAGGCACAAAATTAATTTGAGGTATGATGCCAGTGCTGTTGATTTGAGATACAACCTAAGGACACTATTTTATAATAACTGTAATAATACCAAAAGCTGGATTTAGTTTTATAGGAAATGCGCTTCCAAGTAGTTATACTTAACCAGATACTGAATGAAGGGTCTTCACTTTAGGGTGCTATTTTAATCCAATGAAGTAAAATCAGGCACATTA
>VWZK01016320.1:118806-168651 GCA_013396935.1 Baryphthengus martii | reverse complement strand
ACCAAACCCCCCTGATGGCAATTGCATCATCACCACCACCGTGGAGCAGGCCCTGGGAAAGACCCAAACTGGACTCAGAAGCAGATGGGAACAGAACTCAGGAGCTGGATTCTGAAACTGGATTCAGGAACACCTGGATCGGGATCAAAGTCAGAACAAAGTCCTCCTTGGACACTGGCCATTGAAGAAGAGAGCTTGACCCTTGTAATCCCTTAGCCTTATAATGAACATGACCTTTATGGGCTGGAATATCTCATTGGTAAGTTTAGGGTCATCCATCCTGTCTGCTCCTCTCAGAGGTGTGGCCTTTTACTTTCTGCACCCCCCCAACATGGTACACAAAATTCAGCAGTGACCATGGTCTGCACACTGGTCCTTGGTAGTAACACTAAGCATTGAACATCACTGCTAGAAGCAGACGCCATCTGCAAAAATACGTCATTAACTTCAGAAAACGATCTTAGAAGAGACCTAACTGAAAAGTAAAATCACTGAGCAGATTTAGTTCTGCTCTAACTCAAACCAGGGCAGTAGTGCTGGCATAAGTTCTGGAGCTGAAGCATGAAGTTAGTAGGGAAATTAATAGTTCTCTGCACATTTGGTCCTTAAGAGTTTGAGAAAGGTTCTCAGTTTCTTATTGCTTATTGTTGAAAAGTTATTTTGAAATAGAATTTTGAAACAAATGAAATGGTAGTTCCTGGATGTCTTCTTATAACACAAACATTTCTAGATTGGATGACTGAAGGCTCTGACTCTATGTTAAAGCACTGTCAGGGGTTGGTTCTACATTTTCGCGTTCAAAATTCAGACACACAGGGGTTTGTGTGCCAGACAACCTGGATCTTCTTCACCTGTACAACTCAGGCAGTCAGTGTGTACTCTGACCTATCGCTCATGTGTGAATTCACAGTGTAATGCATTCAAGCAGGTCTAGATGTCTGTTGGTTTCAGACAAGGAGCTGCTGTTTCAACCAGAGGAAGGTGTACAGCTATTCCACAATCAGTGTCATCGCTAATAGTGCTTGCTCAGCAGGGAACTAAATGAAGGTGAAAATTGTCACTTGCTGAAAAGGAGCTGACACAGGAAAGAGTAGACATTCTTGGTTTACCCTAACAAAACATTTTTCAAGATATATCTACCATTTTTCTACCCCCTCGATATATTTTTTCCCCCTGTATTCCGCACAGGTACTTAAATTATTTTCTGCACAGGAAGCAAGAGAGCTGACTATGGTGGCCATGAGAGGAAAGCTGATGGATATGGAGAGCAAGTGAAGAAGCAGAGCACTCCAGTGGGTAGACCTGTGAAAGCCTAAATGCCAAAACTAGCTGAGAAGATTGCATGTGGTCAGGAAGTGTCAGTGCTCAGGTAAGAGAAAACTCACAGGAAAGAAGGAGAGAGAATTCTGCGGCGGGAGAATTGGAATAGCTTTGTAGTGATACTTGGGCTCTAATAAAAGGGAATTTAATGGGTAAAAAACATAGGGAGATTAGATATGAGTAGACAGCATAGGAGAGAGATCAGCGGGAGAAGTATCTCTTAGGTACTCTCATCAGAGGCAGAAGCTCTCTTACCCACCAAACTGTTCATGGCCACCTTAAAATGCCCAGGATTCTTCCCACGCTGTATTTTGGTTTAGACAGGCATCTTGCCTTACTCTTACCAAAACCTGTTGCTAGAGAAGTGGCTTGTCCTCCCAACACAGAAAAGTACCTTGTTTAGAGAAAACACAATATTCTGTATTCCTGGAGAAATTTTCATGCATGTGTGAAATATCCTACGTATTTTCCCCTTTTCTGTAGCACTACATTGACTATTCTCTGTACTTCAGAAGTTATACTTTGTGTTTGTCTTTGAAATCTATTTTATTTCAACAGAAATGCTAGAGGTGACTCCGCGATTTGTTTTTTAATTGGCCCAGTTTGCAAACTAATCTCAGGCTCCCAGCTGGATTAATACAAAGGCAATGAATGGTCTGGTTTGGGATGAAAAGGGCTTCAGCTTTACAGCTTCAGTCTTAACATTGAGTTTTCCTTGAAATAAACACAAATTTGTGAGTCTATAAAACATGTCCACTTTGAAGAAACATGCTGAGAGTTGCTGGTGGGGAAGAACTGAAATATGACCAATGAAGAAACTCTCTGTAGCCCTAGGATGTGTTTGGATGTCATCTTTTTGTAGATAGAATCCAGTTTCATCCAAGACTCAGAGAGACAAAGGAAGGAGGAAGGGGAGAGGTATTCATCTACTCTATCAGCTCTTTACACTTTTGATAAAAGTAACTATAACTGCTGAATCATATGCTTCCGTTCTGGTCAGATGAGCTGATAAAAGTGAAGCTAACTATAAAAAAATAAATTAAAATCAGACTGGGGATTGGATTTTGGCCACTGCTTATAGACATCTTCCGCATTTGCAATTTTTTTTTTTTTTATTTAATCCTAGATAGCTGCAGGCTTCTAGATTTCAGAACTGATAAAGTTTTGCTATGATGCTTGGTATCACAAATTCCTGTGTTAGAAGTTTGATGACTTTCATTTTTCTGCATCTGTTTGGAACCAAAAATCAAAAGCATCTTTCTGGCTGCAGGTATTGTGAACTGCATACACACGAGCCCAGCGTTACACTTGGGAGCACAGGCTTCTGCTATTAGCATTCACGGGCTGAAGCTTGTTGTAGTCTGGTCCTGTGTAGAGCATAACCAAAGCATTTTGCTAATGATACCTGCGCTGAGCGATTAAATTTCTCAGAATGTTTCAGAGCAGACATCTGTAGCAATAGGAACCTTCTTACAAAACAAATCATGTGCAAGGGCTATTAGTTGTCTCAGCTACATGTGTAGAGGTTTTCAAACACTAGTGGCTGGATATTTATTTATTTATTAGGAAACTGTGTATGAGGGAAGCAGCAAAAAACCGCCAAGAGACATTACTTCAAGCTAGGCATTTCGGCTGTTTAGTCCGTGGCTCTGCTTATAAACTCTTTTACAGGATGCTTTATTCTGTTTTAAAATAGATGTTTAGCATTTTTTTATTCCAGGAATCTTGTTTGCTCATGAGATCTTAACTTCATTTAGAACTCTAAAATCCCTAAATTTAGAAGATGAATAAAGAGTTTATTTTCTTGCAAATGTGGCATGTAATTTTGTGCCTTCTTCAAGAGTTCCTAAAGGTTTCTCATTCAGATTGGAAGCTTGGCTGTGATAAATACATACTAAAGGTATGATGCATAGGACTAGGAGGTCTGCAGTATTATTCACCAGGGAACTGCAGGTAGATTTTAATGTAATTTCTTCCACTCATGGGCATCATTGACCTTTCATCTATGCTTTGTCACTGTGAAAGGACAAGATGAAAATGCAGCCTGGTGAGCTTTTAACTTTACTAAGGGCTACGAAATCCTGCAATCCCCTATAATGTGCCAGTCAAACTAGATGTCACAAACAGAAAAACTATGACTAGCACAGCAGATCCATCAACTTCAGGAAGCAAATGCCACCAGCCCAGATTCTCTACAATTATTATTACTATATCTTACATCTAGACCTTTAGCATAAGGCAACACGATGCAAGAACTTGTAAAAATGACATGCCATCCCTCTGGGTATTGCAATAAAGAGACAGAACAGACTTGTTGGGTCTCCTATCTGTTTGCTGTGGAGCGCAGAGAAATATGAGGGAGCTCCCAGGGTAAATGTGAGCAATAAAGCTCACTAAGTTGCCTGAAGACATATCAATTCGGTGGAGTGAAACAGCAAACACCAGGAGACCAATCAGTTAAAATATGATGCACAAGTACCTGCAGACCTGCATGTGGAAAAGTGTTCTCCCTGCACTTCCTTTAGGTCCTGATTCAATGATGGGTGTGTGGAAGTGCTTTATCACATCAGGACCACAGACACTGAAATCACAAGTGGAAAGACTGCCTGCAACTAAATGCAGACATGAGGTTTAGGGATACAGATTATTCTGTGATTAAGTGGCTGTGTGTTTTATTGATCAGTAATGGATGTGAAAAGTGACCCTTAAAGTTTTTTCTTCCTGCTTCCACTTCAAATTCATTGATGGTTGTATTTTACTTATACTTTTCTCTCATCTTATTGCTAAATGGTGGCAAAGACTAGAATGTTAATTTTAGTGTGTATAAATAATTTATTGAATAGTAATAACATACGAAAACGAATTTGATATGCTTTTCTATATGAATGACATTCTATTATCGAAATTTATTAATCAGCACATTCCACTCCATCAAATCGAAATTTTTTGAGGAAGAGAAGGGTAGGAGGTGGAGAGGAGGTTTGGAAAAATGCAATACAGTGGGCTGAGTAAATCTGAATACTTGGTCTCTGAAAATGCAGATATCAGTGAAAATCAAATCATACTGATGAGGTACAGAACAGTTATATGCAGTCATAGTACCACTTTATATACCATCAATATTAACAGCAGTGTCTGAGAATATAGTTTTAAAATAGGTACATACAATTTTATTAAGTATAAAAAGACACCGTGCAGAGCACAATACAATATATTTCATCTTTAATTCTGGTAGTTCTCAAACTCCACTGTCTTAATTGATATTATCACCAATGACCACTGGATAGAATTACTTCTCTGTATAAAATGAGGCTTCTCTGGATGAATTCATGCTGTTTGGTTTTAAAAATACAGTAATTTCCTTTGAATGGCTACTTACACTAATCAAACACTGTCAAGACTGCTGGCTAACCTGCATTTGGATTCTAACATACGTTATGATACTCTAAATTTCCGCTGTTTTGCTCTGCCTCTCTCAATTTGAGAATAGATCCTTCAAAATATGAATCGCTTCTGACTTGTTCCAACCAGAACACTGGTGCAGACCATTTCTACATTCCTCACATTACTAAACTTTCGCTGACACCAGCTGGAGTTTTCAACATGCAAGGGTTCTCCCCTAAGCTCCTTTTCTTCCCTAGTCTTTTCTAACAAAGCACAGAAGGCATGCTAAAAAACATTATTTTATAGAATTTGAGGGTTCCATTTGCTTATTTTCTTGAAAGCACATGACATCTTAAGCCTTCTAGCTTTGACTGTTTTCTTTGGAAAAGCAGACATGTAAACTTCAGAACTTAGTTACGTCTTTTGTTTGCACAATCCGATTTGGTTTGATTAAAAAAAAAAAGTCAGAACTCTATCTTCAAATTGATTTAAAAGATAATGTGCAAGTCTTAAAAGAAACAACTTACAATTCCTGCTTTCTAAAATATATTAACATTAGACTGGAAAATAAATTAAAGAATACGGAAAAGCTGAGATTATGCTATCACAGCAATATCTGCCAAACAAAGTTTGGTCTTTTGCTAACATTAGCTTACTACATTTGCAATACATGCTAAGCAAAGACCCTACTTCTCTAACAGGTACATTCAGACAATATATATTTTATGGAATAAATATATAATATATCCAGTTATAGATTTCAGAATAGTAACTATAATAGATACAAGCAATACCTATGTTCAAAAATACAGTTCTAGGATTCCCTAACTTTACTACTAATAAAATTAAAATTGACCTAAAACTTTCTCACTCTGTTGATGCATAATAAAATATATGGAAACACCAAGAGTAAAAAGCCAATTGCTTCTACAAATGGAATACTTTATAAATATAGTAAATTGCTATTTCCAGAGGGAAAATTGGAAATTATAAACAGGAAGTTAGATTAAAACAGCTCTACAATATATAGTACAAAGTGGCTATGAAGCATGACGTATGAGTTTGATGTCTGTGGCAAAATTTCGAACGGATGTAGTTGTTCGTATCTGGAGATAACTGTAGAGAAAGATTCTTTCCCCTAAAGCAGCCAATCTTGATCTCCTTCAAACAAAACTTTCAGTGACTAGAGAAAGCCCACTGACCAATTTGTCAGAGTAAGGAGTGCAAGATTAGATCAAACAGAATTATTTGGAAGCCCTGGACTTCTCTATTTTATAGGGTTTACTTATCACGCTGTTCTCATGAGGAACAGAGCCACAGAAGAATCGTATCTCTGCAACTGCCATGTGCTGAAAGGCCTTATCATGAAGGTACCCTCCCTATGGCT
Source organism: Baryphthengus martii (assembly GCA_013396935.1). Classification (NCBI taxonomy): domain Eukaryota; kingdom Metazoa; phylum Chordata; class Aves; order Coraciiformes; family Momotidae; genus Baryphthengus; species Baryphthengus martii. The sequence continues at coordinate 162,560 of VWZK01016320.1, read as the reverse complement.
ATCTTAACTATAATATTTTTTTTTACTGCACATTCTCCATATGAATTCTGCTTTGTGTTCCTATAGTTGTTTCCTTCTGCTGGAATACTGAAGTACAGCTCTGGTTGCTTGATTATTGAACTCTTGATCGAGGCTTTTTTTTTCTTGAGAACAACCTAGAAATAAAGAAACAATTCTCAGAGAAAGCACAAGGAATTGAGGAATTAAGGTGCTGGCTGACTCTGCCTGCCTTTCTTCCCCTTCAGTTAAAAAAAAAAAAAATCAGTAAAAGTCTACAAGGTAGGTGTTTTCCCCCAAATATCAAAAGAGATTAATGTCAACATCAATAATGACAAAATCATCACCGGGATCTTCAGTTTCTGACCATTTGGGGACTTTCTGAGTCACCTGTGGACTTTTTTACTGGTACAAACATCCTGTTTTGGGAACACCTAGTATGAGATGTGGAGCATTGGGATCTAAGTCATTGGGACATGCTTCCTACTTGATTTCATTTGGACAAATGGAGCGTATCTATAAACATATTCATGAATCCTCAATGATTTCAGCAAAACTGCACAGATAGAGAATCTCTGTACCTCACATGTCGTGTTTTGAGTATACTGGGAAACTTGCAAGTCTCTTGGAGGCTATTGTAATATTGAATGTCAGTCAAGAGTTAATGAAATAAATATTTCCTACCAAACTGGAGATGAGAAATAAGCACTTGTAGGTTCCCTGCAGAGTAACCACAGGGTGAAGTTTGGGTTCCCTGTAGCAGGGAAGGGACTAGAAGACTTTTCATGTACCAGCAACAAATCTCAATGTTCTGTTGCAGAATGGTAACAGACTAGTTTGAAAACACACTAAACTGTGTCTAAATCTGTTAGGATATTCTTACTTGTCATATATGCTCTGTGCTTTAATTAAAAAATGTTCCCGGGAACTACAGACTTCTTATGCAGTCTTGCATGCAGATAAGCCAGAGCTGCAGAGTGGCTATTGGTCTCGGGGTTATTAGTTAGAAATTGACTCCCAGTTTCGTTAGGGCCTTTCACCTGTTTTCAAAATGCTTTTTTACTGGGACAAACCATGTGGAAATGTACTGAAGAATGAGCTCTCCTCATCCTCACTGCAGTAAGTGCTTACTGGGGCCACAAGAGTACCTCCAGGCCCCTGACTGTCCCCCTCTGTGCTTCCCTCACCCTGCCCACAGCCCAGGACCCCATGTCAGCACCCCAGGGCTATCAGCCTCTGCCCCAGCAATACCGCAGCAGGGTCGGTCTCTAGCTGCCCACAGGGAGCCTGTCCTTGTCCCCAGGGAAATGCCCAATGCCCAGGGCTGGGACTGCCCTGCTCCTGGCTGGAGCTGGGATGGGCCCTGGTGCCAGGCCCTGCCCTGATGGAGCTGCTGGCCCAGGTTGGATGTCATCAGTGGGTTTTAGGGAAGACCAATGAATCCTCTCACCTACGACATATGATTTTGCTGTGTAGTTTGCTGCTGTTGCTGCTGCTGAATCAGCAACTGCTGCTGTTGCCGGCGCCGGGCTGTTCTCAGTTTTTCGAAGCGAGCCTCCATCTCCTCCAGCACCTTGGGAGTGTAGCGTACCACCAGCTTGACGCTGTCCTTAGCCGCCTTCAGCAGCTCCACCGCCTTTTCATGGTGTTCTCCTTCCACACTCTGGGAGCAGAGAGAACAGATTTAATAATGAAAATGCTGCTTTGATCTAGAGCTCTGTCCTCTTTTTCACACGGAAAGGCTGTTGGGGTTTTAAAAAGTTTCCACACCTTACATTTTTCAAGGAACCATTAAGGGAAAGTGTTGAGTTAAGTAAGATTTATGCGCTGCTGGGAATGTATTCATTTACATATTTTAAATAACCCAAATCTGGCTTAGGTTGCATTATGAACCTAATTTCTGATCCGTGTGAGAAGGAGAGGAAATACTCAACAAGCTTTATGCAAACACAGAAAATGTTCAAAAAACCCCTCAAACCCTGCAGTAAAAACCCAAACAAACTGTTTGCAAGGTACAAAAATAAAATCCTATTTAAGTGTCAGTTAAAATGAAGAAATTGCAAGTTTGAAATGGCAATTCCTTTCTTATACATTGGCCCTATTTGGATCCCACAGGGAACGACATGTGGTGATTAAGCAGTCGCTGAGCTGCAGGCGAAGGAGCACTCCTGCTGCTCCTGGGGACAGCCCCTGACTTAGACAGTTAATGGCATTGCTCACATGTTTAACATTTATGTGATACAGGTTCTTTTTTGGAAATAAACTAGTCTCTACCCGATTAGTTTTAAGCAATCAAACACTAACTGAGTCATTGCAAATTCTTGCTGAAGGAATACATATTTTCCCTCCCTTTCTGGAAAATGTTTTATAGTAAGAGGATGTCTGCTGTGAAATCAAAAGTAGTCCCAAAGGGGCTCAAGCTCTGATTTCACGCTAACATTGTTTCAAACAGTAAATTTCCAAAAGTAGGGAGTGACTCAGCTGTGAAAAGACTATTTAATTTCTACCATTAAGTGGACTGACCGGAGTGCTTTTCAGGCATGTGGATTGTTCCACACCCTAAGAGAATGGAAGACATTTTCTAATGGTGTATCACTGCCTGTGTGGCTATATTGTGGGATATATATATATATATCAATAGATATATATCAATATATATATATCAATAGATATATATAACAAACAAAAGTGTCTCTGCGCAGAAAAAAGCAAGGCTGCACAACTGAGATCTTCACATGGATTTTAGACCACTTTAAAAGAAGTAATTTTCTTCCCACATAGAATAAATCAAAGTTTACTACATGCTGGGTTTTAAAACTCTTATGTATACCATGCTATTTAAAATTAAACTATACCCATAGGCTTCCAAAGCGAAGCAGCATCATTCAAAATATTTGAAGTTCAATTCATGCTAGAAGAATAATTTAGCATCATTACAGCAACTGTCAGAAGAAAATCCTTTCTATTTTAATCTCTCCTATTCGACTGAGTAGCATTGTGCAAGAAGAGTGAATAAGAGTTCCTTCTGCTGTGGCACACTGTGAGCTAGAAATAATGACTCAAAAGTTTCCAAAAGCAAACACAATACACTTCTACATAAATAATATAAACAACACAATTTGAGCTTATAACTTTGCTATTTATCTTCCTTCTTCTGTTAAATATCCTTGAACATATTAATAGAAGTCTGGGTTAATTGACTGGATTTGGGAGTTTCTGCAGAAATGTTAAGATGTTTTGAAAATATTAATGCAACTTCAAGAAATGATGAATGTTATTTCAGATGCTGAAATGATTACCAGAGACACAGAAAACCTCCAAGTAAATATACATTTGGTTGTTGGAATGAATGACTTCATGTTTTTGAACTGTATGTTCATGAAATTTCTCCAGTAGGTCTCCCATTCAAAGACCTTCAAGAAAATTCATGATGTATGATGACCAGATTTATTAGAAATTAAGACTGGGACAAATCTACTGAACAAGTGATCTGGTACCCAAAAGTAAATTGGAAACAAAAGAGTTTCCTTACAAATATTTGAAAAAAAAGGAAATCCTTTTTGTGTAAGAAACAGTGAATGTACCTAATGCTCCAAAGAGAGCTAAAATAAAAACCTGTATGTGCACAAGTTGTTTTGTGAAATTAACGAACAAGTCACAGAAACAAATGAAAACCTCTTCCCCACGTTTCCTACTCCGTAACTGCTCCATGTTAGGTGATCATAACTAATGCATACTGTAACTAGCTATCTTTTGTAACTCATTCTTTGTGACTGGCTTTGATACTGGCTTCTGTAAACACAGATCTCACCTTAAGATAAACTGTATAAAATTTGTCATTGTTCCATTTTTTTTTTGCTTGTGAGTCATCATCAGTATGATGTGGGATGGACATTCAGAGGAAATGATAATGTAGTCAGTGTTGTCGTGATCAGTTTTGCTGTGGAACAACATGAACTTAGACCAAGCTATGAAAAAAAATTGTCATCTCCCAAGCTACATGAAGCAGCTAAAATATTCATTTGCTTTCAAAGAGTTGGATGGTTCTAACTGACACCAATAAGCAATTGTGATTGTACCTATTCTGCAGGGGAGTAACAAGATGATGTATTTTAATACCTCATACAACTTAGTAAATTGCATTTAATTCACGATTGCTTGTTTTCTTTTCCATTTGCCTCCAGCTTTGCTCTTCCAGTTTACAGCCAGTATTTTCTAATTAGAAATGAAGGGTTTGACTTTGTTGTTATCCAGGTCAATGGAAAACTCCCATTGATTGGAACAGTAATGGTGCAGAATTAAGCCTAAAGCTCTGAACCATAACTGAAGAGGAGAAAATAACAAAGGCAAAGTAAAAAGTAGTGTTGCTAAATACAACTTCTACTTTCCCAATGTACCTAACTTAGGTCTTAACAGCTACAGTTTTCAGCTACTATTAATGATTGCTGAACTTAACATCTTTGCTGCCTGCATTCATATTTCCAAGGCATTACAAATGCTCCACCTGTATAGTGGCAGCTGCACAATTGGAACAGCAGAGCCCCTTGGAGTAGGGAAAAGAGTTTATACCAGCAAAGGAAGTTGTTTTCCTGCTTGAATTCTTTTCCTCTGTAAACCTCTGAGGCTGTGCTGGCAAAGGAGTCCTGTTGGTATTGGTTATGCCTGTGCAAGGGATTTTCCTGACTGGATTACACTGGTTGCGGACATTGTGAGGATTTGACACGTCTTTTACTTTAGAACTGCCCACCAAACATAGGATTTAATAAATTTATTTTGAAACGCATATCTTCATTTAATATGTAATTTTTGATTGCATATATTTATATATACTTAGGGCTGTATTTCCATTATTGCATTGGCAGACTGCATCAAAAAGGAGGATGTAAAACACTGTGGAGACAAGAACAGCTAAAAGAATTGCAGATATGGTGTGGGCAAATACCAACCATTACTGTACCCAGTTTCACAGACTTGTCATAAATATAAAAGAAAAATATCCCACTCTCTTGCAGACAAGAAAGACACACTGACTGTTACCCCACAAGTTGAGAAACTGAGGAGAATACTTCTATTAGGTATCTGTAAACAACAGCTTGCATGACAAATTAGCCATTAGAAACCTGTTTTGCATCCCCTTCTGTATCTGACTCACACCAGGTATCCAACAAACGCAGAATCTTTGCCAGATTGAACAGCACCAGGAAGTGCCTTTGCTGAGCCATCTGCAGGGCTTACTGCTTTCAATTTCCTTTACTTTTAGGGGGTGTGGGACAAAAGTATGTAACAAAATCCCCAGCATAATGAAAAAATCTTTTTTTAACATCCGTTGAAACAACCCAAGGAACACTGATCCCAGTCATGCTGGGATAACGAATCTGGATTCTGAACACACAGCTCTAATTTTATGTTGATAATTATAAAGTTGGATAACTACCAACTGCTGAGCACAAACAAGTTACAGATATTTCATTTTGATTTCATGTTCCTCTGCTGAGCCGTCTGTTGTATTGTACATACTGCATATTATTTGCTTTTCTCCAGCTGAATTAAGAGAAGCACAGAGCGAACTAGTCCCAGTGAACAATGTTAAATTTAGACCTTTTTCCTCCTGTCTCAAGCTGTCTGCAAACAAATTACCACTTCTATAATTTTTGCCTTTTTACGAATCACATCGTATGGGCTTAATTCAGCCCAAGATTGGAGCATGAACAGTTGCTCATAGACATTATTTCAAGTATGCAACTGCAATTCAAACTTCAAATTCTGCTGTTTAGACTCAAACCACAAAAGTATTTCTCTTACATCTCTGAATCAACTTTCTCATGTGCCTACATGCAATTGGGAATTTTATATGGCGGGTTTTTCCTGCATTAGCTTAATATATATTCTAGAGCACATTCACCATCAGTTTTTTAAACAGTATCATAAAGTAGAGGTGACAACAGAGTGACATTCAATATGTCTTGACATCTGAAGGTCCACCAGTTTCTTCCCCCATATGTGGCTAGACACTGTTGATAGTAAAAGGATTCGTCAAGAACTATCCATCAATTAGTAAATATAAACTCTTTTTATCTGCTTCTATATTCACCTATTGAAAGAAGTGCTGAACAACAAAATAATTTGATCTACTTCCAATCAGTGAACTTCAGGCAATTTACTTACTTTGTTTTTTCCCTAAGACTAAATAATCTTTTCAGTGAGGTGTTTTGTTTTGTTTTTTTGTTTCGTTTGTTTGTTTTTTAATATTTTCTTTCTTATTGTGTACTGGGGCAAGCAAGCTTCTAGACCTATTATTTTTTTTTGAGAATATGATGGTTGATAGAAGATGTAGTAAAAAGTCTGTCTGAAGTGTTGCACTGATATTTTGTTTCAAGAGAAAGGGAATAGCTATTGTTGAGAGAAACAGATGACAACACGAAAGCATGTAGGAAACAACATTTTTTTTCATTCTTTACGACTGTGCAACAAAGGAGAAATTTATGTTGGAAAGTCTTGTATTTATGACTGACTTCAGGAATTGTTCCTACGTGCCTTTGGTGCATTTAAATACAAGGTTTAGATGGAGCTTTCGCATGAAGAAGGATTAAGTTCTCATTAAGAGAAGTGTAGGGTTATATGAATGGGCACGCTTACCTTTCCAGTACTTTATGTTCCCTTGTAAAAGGGAACAAAAAGCAAAATGAAAGGCAGAATTTGACCCATATCGTGGAGTCGGAGCCTTATTTTTCCTCTCTATTCCAACAACCCTTTTATTTTTGCCTCCGTATTGATATTTACAGTGAAGTTACTGCAAAACACTCCACCCTGAAGTATTGACTTACATGAAAAATGACCTTTTTAGTGAGAATACATGCTCCCTGTATGTGTACATTCGTACAGCTGATTTTTCTGACAAAGATACCATAGCTGGATGAATGTCACTGACAGAAAACTGGAATGTATCTTCCATTGCAAATCAACACCAAATGTAACGTGCTTACTGAATTCCTTTTTATTTTATGAGTTCAAAGGCTCTGAAGGTCACAAGACTACAGAAGTGCCACAGAGGCATCACAGTGCTTGGAAAGGGCTGTGTGCTTCAGAAGCTATAAAGTGCAGGAACGACAAAGTCTATTATTATGCTTTTATGCAAAAGGAATTTGCAGAATTAACAATTAAGAAAGACACAACTTTCTTGGAAATTAAGCATTTGGTGTGGACTTGAAATGTTGCTCTTCAGGCACCCTCCCTTATACCACAAGTTGTAGAGGCACAAAGTTGTTGACGCAACTTTGCCTGACTACACCACAAATGCACGCTGAAGGTCTCTCATGGAGCTAATTCTTTTTCTTTCATGTGGCTACATCTTAAATCACGGTACTAGGACAGCTGTGAAAAATGAAAATCCAGATGAAAATGAAAGCTCTATCGAATTTCTACATACCACTCCATTAACTGAAAGCAGCTGGTCCCCCCGTTTGAGCCCTCCATGCCTTTCTGCCACTCCTCCAGGAATGATGCGAGAAATATAAATAGGTGAATTTTGCTCCTTTCCTCCCATGACATTAAAGCCCAGGCCTTCATCGGTCTTTGGCAGCTCCACCACTCGAGGGTGCGAATGGCCTTCGCTTGCAGCAAAAGCAGCAACTGTTGCCTGGAAGAAAAAAAACAAGTGATTTGGCTATGTAGGGAGAACACTGATTATACACCCTTGCTCACTTGCAGGAAGAATTCATTCCCACAAAAACGTTTCCCTATTTCACTCTGACTTTTTCTCATTATCTGAAAGCATTTAAAAAACTGTTAAGTTCCATGCCAATGCTTTTGAAATAAAGGAATAAGCAGAGGAATAGAGGGTTTAGGTGACTTGTCAAAGATAACGCAGTAAGTCAGCAGCAGAGCCAGAAGTAGGCACCGGGAAGCCTGACTGTGTGATGGTGAACACTTATGATCACTAGTGCTTTTCTTCTTTGCCTTTTCACAGGGAAAAAATTTATTCCTGTGGGAGAAGATGATGCGATCTCTACTGTGTTCCCAGTTGAAACACAGTGGATGAACCCAATTGTTAACTCTCTGCTCTGCTTTCAGAGGTATGGAATTCTTCATTTTATTCTTTGGGCACAGGAAAAAATCCTAAAAGGATGTTCTTCTTTTGAAAAATTTGATTTTTAATCTTTATGAAATCTTGCAAATTAAATAACTCCTGCAATAGGCATATGAGGTTTCATTATATAACTGGATCATAACTTTTAGTGAAAAATTATATCTCAAGACAATGGGTTTATAGATCAATTAGAAAAATCTTAGATTGCTAATCTAGCAAAAAAAGTCTCATGTAGCAAACTGTAAAGCTTGCATCCATAAATAATATTACATCTTATACTTCATTCTTCACTGCAGGCATTTTCCTACTTACAGATTTTAGTAAATTATTAAAGAAACAGTAAGAAAATATTTTATCTTTTGCTGTGTTTGTTTATAGTGCAAACTGCTTGAACAATTCTGCATCACGCTAATATTTTTTGAGCATCCTAATAACGCTTAGAAGCTAGTGGATGATGTGACAAAATGGATCATTCTCAGTTACGTGTTTTTGCACATGCAGACCTCGTCATCATGCATACATTTTATGTCAGACATGAATGCACTAGGAGAATGCAATGCAGACAGCCCAGAAATAACCAGGAAATATTGCGATATTGAAACATTGCTCTGTAACCCTGCTGTTCTATATGAATAAGAAATGAGAATGGCAAACACTAATTGGATTTCTCCCCATTTACTATACAACATAGCAATAATTTCTATGTTTACCTGCAGTGCAGACAAACCAGGATTTCATACACACATTTCTCTATACGTAACCACAGACCTTACAAATTTACATTGCCCATTAAGTTTCAATTACAAGAAGTTTAAAATCAGAACAACCTACAGAAAAGAATGTTGCATTTAGTAGGGAAAATACACTGGAATTTAGCGCACTTTAGGTTATTTGATGGCTACTGTACAGCTTGCTTCTCTAAAATACTCCAGAAATCATTTTGTAACACACTCCCAACCTTCATCTTCTGATACAGCTTTACTCATACAGCTTCAAAGATCTTAGTTCCACTGGAATTTCAGGGAGTTTTGTCACTAACTTCACAGGAGTGGGACCATAAAGAAATATCTCTAAAAATATTTAGGGCTTTTGCAGATTCACCTGTTTTGCATAGTATCTGCTATACCACACAAAATATAGTGCTGAGTACAAAATGATAATGGGAAAAAGAAAGCCATGGTGGATCTCCCTGTTTGGAAGCATCCATCTTCATGCATGTTAGGAAAATACAGAGCATATTTCACACTGGCACATAGAATGGGTTCTTTCATGGTTGTGTGAATTCCTTTAGAAAATTATGATTTTGGTAGTAGCAGTAATGTAGCTGTCACGGTCTAAGGATATGAGAAAGGCATGTCTCCACATGGATAAAGAGACAATATATTTCATTAAAACAGGTAATGCATCAGAAAAAAATGGGCTTGCATTTGGCTGTGGAGTCTCTTGATCAGGCCATTTTTGTCACTGTCAGTCCTTACTACTTGCTCAGTACCTACAGTTCTCATTAGTTAAAAGCAGAATTTTGACTGCTTAGTTTCTATCTCCCAAATCATTGTGTCCTCTCTGGATGAGCTGTACGGGAAAACAGTCCATTAAAATATCGGTTTTTGCAGGCAGACTTCTACAGATTGAACCAGTAGATGTGCTTTTGCAAAGCAACTTTTCAAAAAGCATCAAATTCCATAAAATCATTCTCTTTTCTTAAGCTACAGAAGCAGCATAAAGGTTGAAATTTTCCATTATGATTGTTACCTGGGAAGTAGCACTGGTTCTAGACTCTGGGCTGCCACTGATGTCTAAATTTTCTTACAGTGTACACACGAATACCTGAAACACACACGCGCACAGTCAATTACTAGGTCACTTTGGTAGCACGTATTTCAACAGTTGCACATATCCTACCTTTGCAGTAGCCCTGGCTCGGAATTCGGGGCAGCCATTAACAGTTATGGTTTCATGCATGTATTGATACACCTAAAATGTTCATGAAAATAAAATGAAATTAATTATAGAAGCAGCAAAACAAGGACTTTATATTAACCCAGACAGGACAGTCCCTTTCCCTTTTAAGACTATGTTTCTTTAATGCTATCTATATGCCATCATGCAGTCAAGTGTCTGCTAAACTTGTACATGCTGAGGTTGACAGAGAAGATCAATCCGTGTTTCTCATGACACTTTGCAAACTCGACTGTACATTTTCCAACATGATTCCTTTCCTGTCTCTAGCACGTCATTTCCCAAAACCAGGACAGTTAGGTCCTATGTTATCAAAAATTGGTGTCCCCAGGAAACCGATTTGAATGTAAATGATCTGAATTGATTTGAATGGTGTTTCAGTTCTCCAGTAACGGTTTCTGTGTTCTCTGAACTTTCCTATGAACTAAGGATTTAGGTGACTGATGTTAGAAAATGATGCAAATTGTTCAGCCTACGGATGCTGAAGAATGGAAGTGAATATTACATTTTGAAGAAAGGTCACAGAACTGTTTTCCATCAACCACAGCTAGGAATGGCAAAAGGGCTGGCAGTCCAGTAGGTCAGACATGGACAATAGGTAAGACTGTCTTTTAAAAAGGAATTGTACGTTCACATAAATGGCATAAAATCAACATTGCCAATACATACAACTTTCTGTCTGCTGGTTTTTTTCTGCTATATGCTATTCGTCCACTTTCTGTGTTTCTTAACTCTTCCTTTTAAACATCTTCAGTAAGGAGAAAGGAAAAGAGTCTCTCACACTGGCTGTTCTCTAGATCTGTGACATTCTTGGATGAAAAATATATAAAAAAAATGTCTTGATACCAGACAGTTATTTTGAAAGCAAACTTAAAAAGTAAAACTGTTTATATATAACACTTGCAATTTTTTTTTGAAAAACAAAGATGAATGCAAAAAAAATATTTAATGTTCTTATAAAACCACCAAACCTAAAGAAATTTTTATGTATGCCACTGATTTACTCTGGGTATTTTCTTGACCTACTTCATCAAGAATTTTGTCTTTTCATGCACTTTACATCTTAGGTTGCATTCCTCTGAGGAATCCTTCCTGGTAAAGCATGTTAGGTTTTACAGCAATCTCTTTCTTAGGGTCCTTGAGGAGTCCACATTCAATCATACTTTCCAAAATCATAGAACCATAGAATGTTTCAGGCTGGAAGGGACCTCCAGAGGTCATCTAGTCCAACTTCCCTACACAAGCAGGGTCATCTCTGCCTAGGTCAGGTTGCTTAGAGCATCATCAAACCTGACCATATATCTACCTTTTACTTATTTGGCGATACTTTAGCAGGCGTGCAAAACCTTCCCTCTTTGGTAATGTAAATGTCACTTTGGCAGAGAAAGTGTCAAATCGTGTACTTAACTGATCAATCCCTGGAGGTACTTAAAAGATGTGTGGATGTGGTGCTTAGGAACAGGGTTTAGTGATGGACTTAGCAGTGTTAGGTTTGTGGTTGGACTCAGTGATCTTAAAGGGTTTTTTCCAATCTAAATGATTCTGTGATTTTATAAAAAATGGCTTGTCCCATTGACAGGTAAAACTTTCCCATCCTTGTGTCCTGATAACTTTTTATGCAGGATCATAATGATGTACCTCTCCCCACTGAGCTGGTTATTATAAAACTTAAACACTAGCAAACATATTGCTACAAACATCCAAATGGAATTAAGATCTGTGGATCATTTCTGATCTCGGTGAACAGACACAGTGGTAATCAAACACACTTAAGTAGTAAAACCTTTGGGAAGATAGATCCTCAAACCTTTTTTGAGAGATATCATACACAAGGGAAAGGTAAAAAAGGAAAGGAGATAAGAAATGCAATCAATTTTAGAGATTTAAAATATGCTAAACACTTTCAAAGTGCAACAAAGAGTTTATTTGGCTATTGTCAGTACATAAGTGATTCCAGGACTTAATTTAGAAAAACTTGGGCCAGTGCAGAAAACTGAGACAAGGGGAGCATGTTGAAACCTTTCCTGCTTTCTCCATTTGAAATGGAGTCCCGCTTCCATTGGTTAAACTGACATTGATCTCAGTAGAGGCCAGGATATTGTCATTAGTTTTAAAAATATGGAAAAAAGAAAGCTCTTTCATGGCCTCCAAAGGATCCCTGTTTTCTTCTATCTTTGTACTGGATGATGCCATCATAAAAATGGGTCGAGTCAGCATTATCCTGCAGAGATCAGTTCAGCGTTTACTGTATAACAGTATAGGGCACATTCTTATATAAGAGCAATTACTACATTGTAGAAGAAGAATAATGTGTAATTGCAGTAACGAATCATTAAATACTTGTTACTTCAAAACCTTTATTGTATTGAACCAGTGATAATGCTGCATTTTCTTGATATCTTTAGGTTCCCTTTCATTTAAAGTATGCAGATGGCACATATTATTTTTGCTTGCACAGTTATAAATGCTGTGGCTGGATATAATGTCTAAAAGCATGTATTGGATTGTTGAACTATTATGACATTAAATTGTTTTGAAAACAGGCCACAAGATTTCAGATATAGGAACAGTTACTAAGAAGTTCTTTAAAATATAACTACTAAGGTAGAATATCACAAATGTGAGCTGATAATGACAATTCACGTGATTATTTGCTAGGTTTGATGTTATATAAATTCCATATTGTCTACATACTACCAGTATCTAGATAGTAGGCTTCAATATCCTGGTAACTAGTTTGTATACTGGTGAAAGAACAAACTCTTTCTTGTGTGTGATTAAACTCACTTGTATGTAATTAAACCAATATGTGAAAAAAGAATCAACCTACTCAAAAACTTGTGAAAAATATGGGCAATAATGTCATATAATCCTTGGCTTCATTTGTAAATTCTCAATGATAACAGATTAAAATTTATGTTCTGTAAAGAGTTATCAGCAATCATAATATCTATAGCACAGTTCTCAGGCAAAGAAATCTTGCATGTCAGATCTCACTCTCTAAAAGCAACAGATGTGAACAGTCTTGAATATCTGCTTGAGGCGTTTGCAAATCTAATTCTCCTATTGGACTGTTACATAATGTGTAACGTAATTTAGGTTTAGGAAGGATAAAACATACACCCACATAACTTTCTTCTTATTAAGTCAGTTTAACAACCAAACACAGATTAACTGCACCTATTCCATCAAGCCTCTTAAACTATTTGTAGAGTTCAGATCTAATGATTGCTCATTCCAGTACTGCAAAAAAGCACAATGAAATCCATAAATAATGGTTGTTTGCCTGTAGCCACACTGACCCCTTTATCTTCGCTGTTCTCAGCACCACCTTAGCCATGATTTGTGCACAACGAATCCATTCTGCTGCCTCTTCTATGTACACAGAATAGATAAACTGAAAATCTCTTTGTTCTCAAACTAAAGGAGGTGGCATTTAAATCCTCCCAGAGAGGGAAAGAGCTTCTTGTTCAATCCATTGTACACAACAAATAATTGAAATGGTTTTATAAAAGCTTTGCTTTCTGTGCCTGCTATTATCTGTAAATCTGATCACAGTTTTAACATACAGCGATTCTCCTGAACCTAACAATGTCATCCTTAAGATGTCCTTGTAAGTTCTTCTCTAGCCTTCCTTATTTGGACAAAATATCACTCAGCATAGAAGGTGGCAAAGGTGCAGAATTTAATTATAAGTATTTGAAAAGCTCCTTTAGGATATTTACTAAAGAAGTCTTTTAAAACAGTCACCTTTGTTGACCATGGCAGATGAATCATTTTGAAAGATATCATTGAGTAATATGAATGAGTTGAAGAAATACAATTAACATATTACAGAATCACAGATTGGATGAGGTTGGAAGTGATCTCTGGAGGTCACCTCGCCCAACCTCCTTGCTCAAACAGGGCCCAGGACAGTATCTAAAACATTACTATACGTTACTAATTTGAAAAAAGCTTCATATCTATTTTTGTATGTTCAGCTATTTCTTTTTAGAGTGTCTAAAAGACTACATAGGTGTTTGGTAATTGCTGACAGACTCCATACACAGTCTGACAGTCCAGTGCCTGGGGAAAAGAGTTTCCACAATTCATTAATAATAGAGATTAAATTACAGGTGAAATGTCAATGTTTCAAAAAGCAAAGCTGCAGCCATAAGGTAAATGGTAACGTTTCAGATAATTTTCCCCCCACAGCAATTTCTACCAAGACTGTCAGGGTCTGTATGCTGAATGTTCATCAGGTAGAAGTGTGCTGCAGACAGGGGTTTCTTCATAGCTCTCATTTGGGCTGTGGAGCTAAATACACTTGACAGGGTTTTCTCTTTCCTGTGGTGCAGAGAATAAAACACCCCCTTCAAGAAATACTCCTGAAAGCACAAATACAGATCTCAGACTTTTTCAGCTTCTGCAGGTAGTCTCCTCACACACCATAATCTAAAGTTATTCTCCCACAGTACTTAAAAAAGACAAAAACAGTGAGGGAGGAAAATTACAACTAGAAAATCTGAACTTGGAAGTGAATCTTGCTGGCACAGAGAAATGTACATTTTATTACTTCTCCCAGCAGGAGCTCCAGTGAGTCAGATGCAGCAGGTATAATTGTTATGACGATGGTCCTCGTCCCCACGTATTCAACTGGGAGGCCAAGCAGCTGGTTTAGCATTACTGAAGTACGGAAGGAGGACTGCCTTACAGGTACTTTAGGAGCTAGCTTCTTAACAAAAATTACTCCATGTGGACTCATAACAAAGCAGCATGTACTGGGCTGGCCTATTTCAGTCAATGAGAAGCTTTAGGAGGAGCTCCAGGAATAACAGTGCACTTAGCAGCCTGCTTTATAAAGGTGGCAGGAAGCAGCATTCTGTTTACAGCCTGAATGATGTAGCATCTTTTCTGCTGAATTCTTTAAGTTACAATGTAATTAAATAGATTTTGTTTCATTAACTTCTGTAAGAGGTACTCAGTGCTTCTTACCCCATGAAATATTATGTAATTCTAAGTGCAACTGTGCCTACAATAATGATGCTCCATTGCCTTCAGAACAACTTGGTCTGAACATCTGAAGGGAGGAAGTATGAAGCAGAAATCATTTTACAACAATGAACAAGCGTTCAAAAAAACCCACGAACAAAACCTGACAAGAGTACACTGCAATTCAGACCTGAGAAAAATGAGGCCCGGATAAACATAAGTTATTTCCTGCAGCTACTGAATTTGGATAATTCGTAGAAAAAGCTGCTTTGTGACAAGTAGTCTGTATTAATGAGCTATTTATATCTGACAGAATGTGGTCATTCAAGGTTGCTGGCATTCTGAATATATTTACATCATAAGCTGTCATTAGCCTATGAGCAGTTACATGTTTGCATCAGGAAAATTGTTAGTGTTTAATTTCAGACCCAAACATTTGTATCATTTTCGCAATTGTCGCAACAATATCCTTCCACAAAGAAACACTACATGGATGTTGCCACATGCAGTAGGGATGCCAATCCATTAAAAATCTCAGACCTGTAAATGAAACTCAGTCTCGTTTAACAATCTGAGGAGATGAGACAGTTTCAGTTTCAGAACATGCGGAGGAAATATTATGAATGTTGAGTTTTATATTTTCATAGAGGATATTTTATTTAAAAGTTTCCTTCTTTGGGGGAAGGGGGTTATGAAGGAAACTAGGTCAGTTTTACCAAAGTGAAAAGACCAATCCAAATCTTGATGCATTATTAAGCTGTCCTTAGGCAGTTGTTAAAAAACAGCACAGGCCTGAAACATTGTTAGAATTAAATTAAGTATAATCACTGTAAGGGTATAATATTTTTAATTTAGGGTGGAATACTTTATGGAGGCTCCAGTTAAAATGCCAAAATATTACTTGCTCTAGTTTGTTTTTTTTTTTAATTTTTTTTTTTGTTGAAAAGAGTGATGCTGATTCTGCTTTGACAGCATCTATGTGGCTGTCTGAAAGCTGAATTAAGTTTTGGTCCCTGAGTTCTTGTCATACGAGACTGCACCTTTCCAAGAAACAACCCAACAGGGGTTACAGTTTGGGGCCAGAATCTCTTTCCTCCCTTCTGTGCGAGCAGAAGAAGATAGCAGATGTCCCAGGAAATGCGTGCTGTCGCATCCTCTGCACATATTGCGCGAGTCAGTTAAAACACTCCCGGTGTTGCTGTTAGGACACACAAGACCTCTGTGTGCCCCCTCTTCTTCCCTCCAATGTCGATTCTGTCTGGGAACATCCCTCTGACACTGTAAAGTCAATAGGAAGTTGCTTGGCACTCTCTTAGGAATAATTAGAAACAGCCTTTTATTTGCAAATAAAAATTATTTTTATAAGGAACAGAAAAAATATGATTGGATCATTGAGTTTATTTCTTGTCCCTTATACACTGCTCTGTACTCTGCACTAAGTCAATGGCAATTCTGATCTGGCATCTTTGAAGACAATGTTAGAGCTGTCTCAGCAACCGGATGCTCTGCCATCACCAAATCTTAGCAAAATACTGTCCTAAAAGTCTCTTTTGCTGCTTCTACTGCAATATATGGGGAACAAAAGAAATAGTAACATGTGTGATTAGTTAATTCCTGTAAAACCACTTGGAATTCATAGCTTATAATTTATAACTGTCTCTCAGACCTCACTGCCAGGTACTTTTGAGTTCAAAAATATGCCAAGCATTAATAAACACTAATTTCTTCGACTTTATCAGTAAGTCTGTGTATGCTACTGGGCTCCCATATTCCAAGTTTTAACAGATTCAGCAAAACCTTGCAAAATTAGCATCTGGATTAAACATGACATAACCTAAGCCTATCATGAAAGTTCATCTCAAGTGTTCCTAACAAGCTGAGAAGGAAAGGAGAAGGAAGGACACTGCTGATGTTTCTTGCTCTAAATTTCAACAAAAAACAGTAGGTAAAATGGAGTTTTAAAACAGTTTTACAATTTCTTTTCTTTTCTGAAGGCATAATTGAAAAGTGGAGATTAAGCAGCATTTCTCAGGAGTCTCATCAGTGACATCAGCTAAATGGAAGCAGGGGGGATACTGTAGCTCTGTTGAGGCAGAACCACTGGTGCAGTGGCTTCCAACAACCTGTCAGCATAAATACTCCTCGGAAGTTCACCTTGCTGCTGATTTCTCTCAAGAGGAATAAGTAGGCTTGAGATGAACTGCAGCAGAGGTTATTCTGTGTATTCTTAAAGAGTTTTATGTAGCCAAATATGATTTTGTGACAATAAATTAAAATGATAATGTGAGGAAAACAAAAAATATGCTGAGATGCACCACCAGCGTTTCACAGGAGACACCTTCTCACTGAAGTCACACCCAACGGCTGCAGTGCGCAGAACGAAGAACGTCACCTGAGCACCACTCACCAGAGAGTTTTAGTAAACATGGTACAGCTATCCAGACAAACTGTAGCATGAATGAGATATGTCATTGCTTTGATTCTATGTACTGTAAAACTTGCAGTCCTAAAATATTTATCTTTTGTGAAAGGCACAACTATGCAAGCAGAGCACAAACGTGAGTAGATACATAGCCATCAGGCAACTCTGAAAATTGATCTGTAATTAAAATCAATGGGAGAAAGCACTGATTAAAGACCAGTGATACGGTCTGGCCCCAGATTCTGGGGTGCTACATCTGTGAAATCAATGCATTTAGCTCTAGGCAGCTCAAAAATAATGTGCAACAGCAGCTGTTTTAAATCCCCTGCAGTGAAGTCATGAAAGTCGTAGGGACTTAGTAATTGCACAGCGACTTAATAATGCCTTCTCGCAGATAATGCTTGGGCGGCTTAGTAAATTCATATAATTGCCATTAATGAAGGCCATCTGCTGAGTGACAAGGTAATCATTCCAAAAGTTCTCATTCATGCCATCCAGGGCTTGCAAGCTAGAGAGTAATGCTTCAATCGCTTACGGTGGAGTTGGTAAATGAAACTTCATTTTTTCAAAATTCGCATAATTTCTGGTTACATTCATCCTAAAAATAGCACATATTTTCACACAGTAATTTTATATAAAAAAAATAATTCTCTGTTTACTGCTACCTAACTTAAGCTGAACTTTCTCAATGCCTAATACAGCAAGATAAAAAGCAGGCAGCCCGTCTTTTGAAATTTGATTTTTTTTCTGCTCTGATTTATATGCCTTACAAATCCTTCTCTCAAGTTGTCATTATAGATACAGCACTTGTAACCAGGAGAGGGAAAGCAAAATGCTGTAAACTAATTTGCCACCTTTTCATCTTTGAATGAAGCTAAGTAATGCGCTTTCTAAACAGCAATGGAGGTATTCATTTAGTGGAAATCTTAATCTATATTTTATGTGGCTTTTCATTGCTGGGACAATGGTAATGGAAAAGGTACAGTCAAAGATTCTCGCACATGTTACACAACCCCAGAATTCAGATGGGCTGGACTGGTTCAGCTAACATGATAACCCACCTCAATATCCAAAAAAAAAAAGAGGAAAAGCTAGAACTTTACAACTAGCATCCAGGAATGTAAATTTTAATGAAAAAGTACAAATCAATCCGTGGATGAGCATGTAAAAATCTGAATGAATTTGGTAAATTTACACAATTCCGTATTTGCTACTGCTAAATGATGGTGCAGTATCTCAGAGCAAGCTATCTGGAAGAGCAGAACAAGGTAAAACAGATATCAGATTAGCCGAAGGAGAACTTTGCTTCTCAGACACTCTAATGGGGCATGATGCTAATATAACTATACCGCTTTTATGACCTGAGTTACAAATCTGAGCTGATAAATCTCACTCGCTTTACTCCTATGAGTTGTCCTATTGCCCTTTTGTTTATTAATTGCCTTATTAGTAAACCCAACATACCACTTTTGCTTAGTCCTGACCAACACCTCCATTTGCATGGGCAAATGTGACAGTAGGGGACTTTTGATGTCAGGCTTCCTACTGAGCCTTAATCACAGTTCTATGCTGTGAATTATAGCAGTAAGTCTTCTCAACACATATTTCTTTTTTTTTTTTTTCCCAAAGTTGCATCTTATAATTTAAAAAGTACAAAAGCTAGGCTCACCCTGTGGAGATGAGAGACTGACTGGAACTGTATCTCTCCTCCTGTAACAAGTATTCAGCTCTCAGTGAAAAGAGAGAGTAATGCAGGGCAGGATTTGAATTCTGAGACTGCCCTTGGTGCCAATCAAGAGAGTTTGGCCTGGCGAACCTCTATTTTTACAGGAAATGGGATTCATCAGGCAGAAAACAAAGGAACTCAGCTTTCAAAAGGTCCAGGACGTCGAGGAACAGCATTATATTGGAAACTGAACCAATAAATACTAAGATTCTTGAAACACAATGAAACCAGGACTTTAAAGGATTCCTACATTAAAATCCTAAATAAGTAATTTTAATAAAAGAATTAATGGGAAATTTTGCCTGAGTGCAGCTAATACCAGATTGTTGTATCGAATACAGCCCTCTAAAACGGAGTACACCGCTGCACTGGGATATCTGAAGTTAACAGCTAAGGGTTCCAGCCAGCCTTCTGCTGTCACACACTGCAGTAAGTAATGAGCACAGTACCACCAGAGTCAGCTTTCACCATCCAGGAGCTATTTTCTGGTTCCCTAACATTTGCAAAGACATATATCAGGGTTAATAATGAAAAGCTCAGGTAGGCAGCTGAGGAAATGATCATCTAATAACACACTGCGTATCAGCAGCCCTGGATTCCAGGCATCCAGATTGCTAAGGCATGAAAATGAAAATTATTAATTAAAGGAAATAATTCCAATATACTGACTAGGATTGTTGAACTATCCTATCTAGCATATAGTGAAACTGTGTTTTCACTATCACAGAACATAAATATATCTCTAATGTAACTGGGGGGTATCCAGACCTCATCAGAAATGGGTCAATATTCTGCCACTGCCATTTTTTTGCCCCTAAGTCACTAATGGTCTTCAAATGTCTAGGATACTCTCTCCACAACCTAATTTTATAGTAAATTTAAAAGTTTTAAACTACTGAAGTGGAAACTGAACTATTTCCAAAGACAACATGTTGTTCCACAGACTCATTTCATACAAAACACACAACAGTAGAGTATTTTGTGTTGACTGCTCCTCCTTTTAAGAGACAATTTTCAGTGACCTAGTCCTGCAAAAGTGCCGTTCTGTGATGACCTGATATTTTGGTGGGATTCATAAGATAATAGAATGAAATAATGGTCATTTTTGTGTGTCTGGTTGCCACACTATATTTTTATGAAGACTTTCTGATCTGATTACTCTAGTTATTGATAAACATTTCACCGTATGTATTTACCAGTCAGATTTTCTTTTAAATAATATCAATACAGAAAAAAATGGATTTAATCTTGAAAGGGAAAATGGTGCAGCAGAGGAAAGCTGTGAGGAAAGTGAGATACACTTCAATTTTACATATATAACATACAGAAATAGATGCTTGAGAATCAGCTGGAAAGAAAAGTTCTGCTCATCAGGAGATGTCTACGTTTATTATCAAACTGTATTGTTACTCTCCTAGCATTTCATTACCGATTACTAGATGTTAACAGTAAATGAAATTCCTGAAATCTGCTGAGGTATGACACATTATCTTGTTGATTCACTGTGTTTATCCTATCTTTTGTGCTTACAGCTCTTCAAGGTTTCTTGCCAGGCCACAAGTTCACCTTGTCTTACAGTTCTCATAACTTCCTTTCTACTGACAACAATTAAGCCACTTTATTGATTCAGGTTGCCTAGTTTTATGCTACATGTGAATATACCTTCTCAGAAGTTCAAGCTTTGCCCTTTATCTATTCCAGTAATCCACCGGGAAACAGAACGCTGTAACATAGCAACAACTTTAAACCAACAGCAAAAAAACATGGAAGAGTAAAGGACTTAATGGTATAATGGACAAGATTCATGCATCTTTTGTCTGGTGACAAGGCTATAGAAGGTTAATTAATCTTTATGTACCTAGTGAGCTTTTGAAACAGGTCATTTTAAAACACAATTATTTTTTTTTTTTCAAATTTCAATTTTAATGTGACCAGACTTCAATTAACTTGTTTTCTGGTCCAGGGACCTTCAGGTGAAAAGGAAATACTGAGGCCATTACATACTTCAATTATTTCCATTCTTTTCAGAGTAAATACGTATTCTTGCCTAGTGCCAGACAGAATATTTCAGTTGGTGGTACTTATATTTAGCTAAGTGAGAACCATTAATCACCATTTCCTGACACAGCATCCTAGAAAAATGCCAAAGCAATTCTATTTAAATTTGATTCACTTAGTCACTTTAAAAAGATTTTATTTCTATGGGATATCAGTGTGGGGCTTTGAACTGGTGAGTTAATTTACTAAGTAAGTTCCCATAAATACAGTTCATTACAGCCATTTAATAGATTCCTACACATTAGATTGGAATGTGCATCATCTAATAAAATATATCATACTATTAAAAGCTAAATGATCATAAAAGTGACGTCCTGCTTCTGTAGTTAAAGAATTCCTACTAGTAGAAGGGACGAGTCACAACTAATCAATTAAACTCATCCCAACACTGAGTTTCTCTGGGACATATTTCCACAATCAAACTCACTGGAGAGGTAAGTGTCCATAATTTTGTAGACTGGAAAACAAAATGTTTATTTTTCAAAGGTTCTCCATTATTGAGTTTATAGGATTACAGGAGTCAGGCTTAACCTCTTTTAGTAGATGAAAGAACATAAGACTCAGATCTTGCATTATACAATAAACACACCATGCTGCAGATCTGAATCTCTGTATACATATAATAAGCAGTTTCTTCCAGAATTTGCATACTGATACAAAGCCTGCCACTGCTCTTTATTCCATTTTGATTACTCCTACCTCCTCCTCACATCCCCTCTGCTTCACTGTGTTCCCCAGGAGGGCTCTTGCATTCCAAACAACTCCCAGGCTTCTTGTTACTTTCAATTGACTGTTGAGCCTTTGCTAGTGAAGGTCAACAATTTTTCTCCTCTAGTCTATGTAGGTACTAACAGAGGGAAATAAATGCTAGTGGCCACACTTTCACATCTTGCACTTGGGATCAGGAAAGATAAACAATAGGAGGGAGCATTTGCAGGGAGATTTCTGCCTATCCTCAGCTATCTCAAGCTCAAATAAGCTCAGAAAAAACCTGTGCTGTTCAATAAAGTAGCTATCAGTCTTTCATAAACCCCAGTGTATGTGAAGTACAAGTAATAAAGACATCCGTGATTAACAGCAAGGCCCAGCTCAGATATACTCCAAGCCCTGGCTGCAGCACTTGGAGATGTCTAACAATGTAATGTGACCAAAATATTCCATGCTTTGCTTATTAATTTGTTTCTAAAAATGGAAGAAATTATTTTCTGTAATTTTCCAACAACCCTTCAACTGGTGGAAAATTGGAGTTCAGTCTAAATATTTGCTAAGTGCTTAATATAAGTAACTGGAAGGAGGAGCTACATGTTGAATGATCTTAAGTACTAGCAATGTATATATGTCAATTCCCCCACAATCCCTGAATGAGAGTATTTGTTACTGGGCCTTTTATATTTGAAGATTTCTTATAAGAAATTATTTACATACATAGTGGTGAATGGCATTAATAAATTTTTAAGGTGTAGAAATTTTGTTCTCTGATAGTGATACATTAGATAGACAGGTTATATACATAATGCATTAAATATTTTAAAATAAATAAATGTTTTTGTTAATGAAGTTGGTAGAACCAATCTAATTGCTCATTCATCATCACTCAATTCTTGTGTAACAACTAGCTCCAGGCTTCTTAAATTGACTATTATTTGATGTAAGAAAGCTCACAGTAATTAGATTGTCAAATGCAGGTTGTCTTTACACAACACTCCACAAAGACCTTTTGAGTCACTCAGATGATTTTGTCAAAATCTACTTTCAGTTCACTGAACTGAGAGTGCATTCGTCTAAGCTATTTTCCTACTTCCTAGGCTCTATACCTGTTTCAACAAGCTTTCTCTTTGCTTCTGCTCAGACTGTTTTCCAGAGATGAAAATAAATTTGGTAAGATTTCACTGATGATGCTGCAAAGACTGAAAGTTGCCTTTAACAACCAGAGTACCAGCCTCTGCTATCTGGAAAAAAAAATCAACCACCCCCATCACTTTTCAATGCTCAGTGGTCAATTAAAGCAGCATTTAGTTGGTTAAATGAAAGGACTAGTCAGAATATCAGCTTTTCAGGGTATATAGTGACATTATTTATTGTTGTGGAACACTATTCCCTTTAAAAAGCCTTGAAAATTGTCATTTAATTAAGTGGAAGCCTCTCTCTCTTTCACATTGAAGAATATACTCCATAAAACAAAGGATGTGTTGCATTTTGCTTATTAAACTAATGTCAGTTCCTCTCTTTCCTCCTTCCAGCCACCCAGCAGTCCATCCAATCAATGTGCTGCTGTTGCCTAGTTATCAGGAGTTCAATTCCACTACCATCGAGGGAACATTAGATTCCCCATTGATTTCAGTGAAGGAGGGTTAGTTCCAGCCAGCAGACAGATAAACTCAAACAGAAATTCTTACAGATTTTCTTATAGGGCATTTAGAGCTGCTCCTGACTGGCAGGCTAACAGCACTCAGTTTAGTGGATGAGAAGGCTGACACAACGTTGTATTAACTCATGGTTTCTAAGAAACTTCTAACAGAAGTATTGGCAATTTAACTGCTTTAAAGATACTGCTTGTGTGCGTGTAGGAAGAGACGTGCTTCTCCTCTAGCTTGACCAGAAGAAAACCATTGGCATTTATCTGCTGTGGAGCAGAGCTTTGGAAGGCCCTAACCACTGCTGGCAGGGCAATGATCACAGTTCTTAGCAATCTGACAAGGATTTCTGACACGTGGAGCAAGGCCCATTGGGACCCAACCACTGACTTCAATGGCAAGATTTCTGTCAGCTTCAGTTAACTTCAGTGCTTGCACCATTTGTCTCTCACAGCATTCTGATTTTATCAGCACATCCCTATCACACACCTGAGCTCAAAGGAGAGGCATTTAAGCTTGCATTGACCCAACTTGGCACGTCCCCATATCCCTGCACAGCGCAGTACAGGTTAGCACAGACTCTGAAACAGCAGGAGCAGAATACTAAAGTACTAATTAATCACCCTTTCTCCTTAGCAAGGCTAATTGCCTCAGGCTTGATGCCTTGCTGACGCAATTGTTCTGTGTCTGCTTTTCAGCAGCTCCAGTACTCTGCACAGTAGCAGGCAGCTGCAGACACATCTCACATCCGTCATCCTTTATACAAGATACTTGTATAAAGTACCAGCACTGAAAGGCAAATAAACTTTTCTTTTCAGGAAAGGGATGCTATTCTGAGAAATAACTAAAAATATCAACTTCATACCTCTCTGATAGCTGTACAAAACTCACTCTGCAGCACCTTCTTTAGGGACTGTAGCTTGTGTACTGGTACTTCTCCAGATTCTTGCAGTTTCTCCAGTAACTCAATTGCTCTTGCAACATCTGAGTGGGTAAAAAATAAAAAGGAATACAGTTCAATATAAACAGGGACTAATAAGTGACTAAAATGGTCACATTGATGGTCATTTTGAAATTAAAATAATCTTTACCAACACATGCTATATTAATCTTGTGTTACTCCAGTCTCAGCTAGGCAACAACACTGCTGTTCAGAGATCCAAATCTCAAAGTATGGACAAACTGCACATGTACAGACACACACACACAAAGGTTCAGTCTTAGTTGTGAACATTCTTTGGAACAAAGCTACCAGTTCAAAGTAGTTAATCCATATTAGCAGATCTAAAATATTTCTTACTTTCAGCATAAGAGAAAGTAGCACAGGAACAGTATGGAGCCTTCTTTCAGAAAATCTGAAAGAATGAAGCCCGGTTCTTATGTAAGCATGCTCAGGATGACAACACCTAGGAAAAATATTTGATCTTTTTGCCTTATAAATCTAAATCTAAATCTAAATCTAAATATCAACTTCTGATAGAGAAAGTCTTCTACAGCCAAGTAAAGTTTACTAGGGAAGAATGGCAAGTCTGCTGGAGAAAAGTAAACGTGTAAGGTTCTCATCTAGGTCTCCAAAGACCTGATCTGCCACACAAAACCCGTATGACCCATAGAAATACACAGAATAATATTTTTGGTGGCCAGAATTCTCCTTAAGCACCTGTGTATTATCCGGGGAAAGATCAGAGTGTCGCTAAAGAACAGCGCAGAGAGTTTAAGTGACTAGCCATATTGTGTGGTGAGCAGGAATCTGGCCAAGCTGAAGAGTGGTAATGCCTTCACTCTCACGTTTTTCCTCTTTAACATGGGTTCCTAATTTACTTATTACTAAGATACATACATACAAAAAACCCTCCTCCAATACCAACCCATGAGCTGCCCAACAATTCTTTATGGCTGGGGACACAAGGACACAAGAAATAGCAGCCAATTTTATGGAGGCCAGCGTAGTCAAGCAAGAGACACAAAGACTTAGACGCATGAGTGAACTGAGTGACAGACAGCCTGGTCAGTCTTCGGGATGATAGAGCTTAAATTGAGGGTTTTCTCCTCCTGTGTCACGTAATGCTATCTTGAAGCTTTTCTGGTAAATTGACTGTTAAGAGTTGAACATGACAATGCTATTGTATTGACTGTGTGGTCATTCTCACACCTTCCAATGTCTTTTGCATCACTACCAGAGCTGCTACTGGACAGTTACCACCACTCTACTGAATATAGGCCTGTATCCTAGTGATGAAATTAATGCATAGCACTAAATGATAAAACAGTATTTGAGGCATTCTAATTCTGTGCTTTAATTGCATAAAAAAACCCCAAGCACCCTCCCCCCAATCACACAACACCAAAACTACTACAATGGCTAGAAGCAACCTTATATAATTCTCTTTTCTGATAACAAAGATTGTACTGTTTGTGACTGGGAGATTATGCTAATTGAAACAGTTCTTAAAATCCTTGGCTTGTAGCAGAGCTATACTGACCAGATGTCTTATACAACAAAGACATGAGAACTTTTCTGGAAATAGAAAAGACACGGCAGAAGATGAGCTGCAACCAAAATAAAATCATAATCACATATTTGCATTTTTAAGAAAACAATTATTATCCAGCTGTATCAGTGTTAGGAAAAGAGAAGATGATACCTCAAAAAAATTGCAAATTAATTAAAAGAGGCAGGCAACCGGTCAGCATGGTAGAATGTGCCAAATAGATTAACATTCAAACTCCAAACAATGCTTTCTTGTAGGCATCTGGCAAAAGGCAGCTCTATGTATGAGAGGAAGCATGGCAAAAAGCACACAGTGTTTCTTTCAGAAGCATCTTTCCTCTTACTGGGCTGTAGTTTGCATTGCAGAGCCACCTCGTTGCTCATGAACTTTCAGATGAAACCCTAACCCCACGTTTAAAGACTGCATCTATACTTTCGCTCAAAGCAGTGCTTCAACGACTAGTGGACATCCAGTCCATGTTACTAGATCACAGCTAGTCTGAAAACTTCTCTGCACAATGCATGCGATGTGGGTGTGATTTCACTTTCTTGATCTGCCCCTGTTTCTCCACTCCACACTACCTGCTGGTAGAGACACAGCCAGTATCATTCAAAATGGATCATCTGGGAGACAGAAATTTTGGTGTGATGGGAAACAGAAGGTCTGGATTAATGAAGCAGGTTTGTGATCTGCATGTACAGAGACAGCAGCTGAAGCTGTATTTGCAAATAAAAAGAGAAGAGATGATGTGGATGTGTAGCAAGAAAGATCCATCTAAAGCACTTACTGAAGTGATGTAAGAAAGCTAAGAAGAGATGTGGGAAATAATAAGGCCATGGAAATAAAAAAAAAAATAAAAAAATTCTGGAATGAATATAACTGATGAAAGCCAGTACATCAAAGAGGATGGTTTTGAGATTTAAGGAGAGGTAAGTACATTGTTAGAAAGAATCATTTCAATGGAGCACAGAAGAATGGCAATACATTAAATAAAATATGATGCAACAGACAAACACAATTTTTAATGTTCTCAGTAATGACAATGCCAGAATGCTTTTCTAACAAAACTATTGAATCATTTAGCTTGGAATTTTTCTTTTGAAGTCTGTATCTGCCAACCAAGACTCCCCAGTTATTAGTACCAATTTGTGCAAACCAGTATATCAGACAACACAAAGCATTTAGATGATTTCTGAAGAAGCTTCAACAGCCTGCCACAACAGGTCAGACAAGGCCTCTGAAATTCATGTGATACACAATAGCTATTCACATAATCGAAATCAGACTGGGGTCTTTTCCAGTGCCAGCTCAGTTAAGTTTTTGAATTGTCTTTCCCTCTCACCACCTATACTTGTAGTAGGTCAGTGCCATGGATGACAGATTGGTTGCTATTTTGTAGTGGCTTACAAGTTTCATCACCACACCTGAAAATGCTGTGAAACACCCCCTATTTGCTAGGATCCTGAGCTAAATGATGTTCGATGAACAATCTGTACCGATTGAGAAAATTGTTCTGATCCAGAGGGAAACATAAATAGCTTTAGGTACGTTAATCAATCTAAGAGTTAAGTACAGGTCTGAACATTTCCCTAGAGCATGGACCAGACTCTAGATTATAAATATTCACTTTTAAAGTGATTATAATGCAAATGATAAATGCATATTCTGGTTCAAAAGTCTGGCATGGGTGTTTATTATGTAGTCTCATAGGCAAAGCTGGGCACACAGTTGTCGTTTGCCAATACTAGATTCTTAACTTTGTGATTAAGAAGTGGTTTCGGGTAAAGAAAAAGCAGAATATCCCAAAAGCATTCTGACTTTCCACATTTCCAGATTCATCCAACGTGCTAAAATACATGAATGCTGTTGCCCAAGTTCCTGCTTTGATTTATTATTCACCTATCGTACCTGTTAACAATAAGCAGTCTTCTTTCTTTTGTCACTATCAGGCCCGTAGCTTGCTTAATTTGGCAATGACTTGTGGGATATTGCTCATGGTAGAGAGAGTATAGAATAATGAAGAGCTTCATGTGATAAAATTACAGAATGAAAATGAGCCATGCGTTCAGGGCCAAAGCTGTTTGTTACCAGCTGATGCTTTGTCAGGAGCAAAATTCAACAGTTGGTACAAAACAGAAGATTTTGAGCAGACTAAAAATGTATAAACATGAGTGTATAAAATATGACCTCATTAAATAGGCTGTATTTCCTTCCATCAATAACTCTGAAGGGGAGACTGGAGTGAACAATTGCTTTAAGACAAGTTAAAAAGTGAAGTTTATCAGTGCATGAGAAGTGATGCCCAGGCTTTTTGCTGATGGATCAGTCAAGGTGAGTTCCAGATAAAACTGAAGTTCATGCTCAAAGAAGTGATAGGACTAGCAATGAGGAAGATTTCAAAGTTATGTTGAAAAAAAAAAGCATACAGCAGGGAATTCACCCCTATTGAAGCCAATTATTGTCATGTGTTTGAGAAGGACTGGTATTCAGTCCTCTGCTGGGATAATTTTCCTGTCCCCAATATTCCCTTGATTACAAATCTAACTAGCTTTCCTTTTAAACGTTATCACCAATCAATTGTTTTTAAATATAATTTTCTCACAAATTCCTGAAATTTCATGAAATTCATGAAATGAGTGTGTGTGTATGTATGTCTAAAAAAACTCTGGAATGATGTTAAAACCAGTTACATTCCATTAAAAAAAACCCACATTTATGTTTTATTTCTGATTAGTCCTTCCTTTAAGCAAAGATATTTTAAAAATGTAGGTTCTGAAAAGGATTCTTTTGCCTACTCCAAAAAACATTTTCCAAAATATGAACTCCATTATAATAAGATAAAACTCATGCTAATGTAATTGAAATCTAACTTCTTTTCCCACAATCGTACTCCACAGAAATTGGTGGCAATTTTGAGTAACAATGTGGGTAGAATTATTCCTCTGTATTCTAGGATGCATATGCTTCAAAAGGGATATGCACTTATTTTCCCCCTTATCATATCCAACTCTAACCATACCTTTATTTTTTTTTTAACATTTTTTTTCTGATTTTCTCATATATATGCACAATTCCTTTATCTTCCATTCTATTTAACATTCACATCCCTTTTTCTCTTCTCATCATCATGCTTGCCTACAGCCTTTCAGGAAATAATACTGTTTCAGTGTGGTGGGTCACATTACTAGTGAAACATAGAGAAGGCAGGGAACTGTGGGTGGGTGGAACGCATTTTATCAAGCGTACTCATCGAAAGAAAAGCATGACTCTCAGAAAAAGAAAAAAATCTTCATTTCAAGTGTT
Organism: Baryphthengus martii; assembly: GCA_013396935.1. Lineage (NCBI taxonomy): Eukaryota > Metazoa > Chordata > Aves > Coraciiformes > Momotidae > Baryphthengus > Baryphthengus martii. The sequence continues at coordinate 133,189 of VWZK01016320.1, read as the reverse complement.
CTTTTTGTATTTTCATTTGCATGAAGTTTCATTTGTATTGCTAATAGGACATAAGCAGGAGGTTACCACACAAACCCTGAGAGAGGAATGACTAGAACGTAGAACTAGCAAGATACCATACTGTGATATAAGTGGAACATTCCCATGCTGTACTAAATGAAGCTGGATCATGTATACATAGCCACATGGCATAGTGCAGTTGTAAAAAAAAGGTCATCTGGCTAAGTTATCACTTTGTTCTGTTTTATATTGTTTTCACTTGTTGATTCTTGTTCAAATACCTAGCAATGCACAATGTAGACTGATCTGTTTAATTTGCTGGATGTTTTGAAAAGTAACTGCTGTTTCCAATACCTTGCAATTCAGCTTTCACAGCTCAAAAGTAAATTATGAATCCACAGAAAGAATCCTGGCTGGTCTGAACTGGATGCTCTTTCACATTACTGTTAAAACTGGGTAGACCAGGCTCGAGCATTCTGTGAAAGTTGTCCAGTCTAGGGTTTCACTATGGTAGATTTTGTTTAGAGAGGTAGGTTGAAAATTATTAGGAAAAATGTAGCAAATAATTTTAGTGTGCTAAATGTGTCCCATTTAATACCAGAATCACTCTTGAAAAAGCACGTACTGCAAAATGTGAAAACTGTTATGTATCTGCCAGTGTCTAACCTGCCTCTCTTGTGCTAATCTAAGAGTGAGCTGGTCTGTAGTTCTCAAAATAAATATATTATCTTCTAATTTAAGAGATTATTAGGTAGTTAAATAGTAGCTACAATGCTGTGTGATACTAGTTTGTGTTCAAATAGAAATTACTCAGAAACATAGTATTTCTTTACTGTGATAATCACTCTATAACCATGTTGTTGGGTTGTTCTCAAAGGTAAAATAAAGGTGATCACTTGTTTATTAACAAGATACTACAGAATAAGTTTCTCATCTTCTTGAAGCCTCTCTATTAAATGTCCTGCATGAACACCACCCTTCGGTACCTCTAAGAGGTAGAGCATCACTACAAATCGACAGCAAGGATACTCGGTAAATCTCTGAAATATTCACTAGTTTCAGTACGGCATTACAGAATAATAATCCTGGCGATTTTCAAGCTCTATTCCGTCATGCTTGAAGACCTTTAATCAGGCTGAAGGTGAAGAATTTGCATGACATAACAGGTTCCTATAATTGTCAGTAGCTTTTCATTCCTCCAATAAGCTCATGAGAATACATTCCAGAATTCATACTGTTATTCTGCTAACTTTTTATCATAACCCTCAAAGCCTACATGGAATGTTTTGTTATATTTAGCAATCTTCTCCAAATGCTATCAACTGACAGCCGGTAATCAATGGTTAAGCAATCAGAATTCTCTGGTGAATAGCAAGGTTTATTCATAATTCATAGCTAGTAGCCCTAGTACATTTTATCAAACTATCTATGTGACTTCATGGTTAAAGAACCAGTTTTGGAAAATTTTCAGTGTGTATCTTTTGAAAATTTTTGTATTAGTAGTGCTCTGCTGTCAGTCACTGCTTTGTACAACAAGGCAATTCTTACTCTGGTGTCAAAAATCAGATTGTCCAACAAGCTTCCATTCACCTCTTTGGTTCCTTACTATCAGTGCTCTCCAGAAATACAAAAGATCTTTCATTAATTTAATATCTTTATTTAATCTAATCTGGAGAGTTCAGAAACACTGAAGCAAAGAGTAGCCCTTTTTTGGCTATTTAAATTGGTTACGTTTGTTTTGCCCGCAATCAGTAAGCGTAAAGGTGTACTTCACCATGGTAAATCAGACTCGATGTGCAGGGAGCAATGAGCTAAGGCGTTAGAAAACAACAAAATTATTCCACACCTTATAGTGTGTATCTGTGAGGTCTATTCAAATTAATTATAGCAAGAATAATACTACTAGCGCTTTAATACTCTAGATGATACAGGTAGCAGTTACAGATTTAATGCAGTGTCACTTTACACTCCCGTGGTTAAACGTTACTATGAATGCACAAATAAATTTAACAAAGAACAACCATACAGAGATCTCGTGATTCATCTTGTGGTGAGGGTTTCAAGCCACCACGCTTCTGATGCAGACATCGACAACTCAAACACTCACCCTGAACTGCTGCCACAGTCAATGAGGAAAAACAGACACTTTGAGGCTACAATTCATCTGACCTATTTCAGATGAGATGAATCATACTCTGGGAGTGCCTATTCCCTTTGTTGACTATAAAGGGAGACTAGATGATCAGCTCAGATGTAAATGCCTGCATCCTACATATTGGACATCTACACCAGTATGATGAAACCCACTCTTACTGTCCACATATATATGAGTGAATGACTCATGCAAATTTTTCTCCATGTGATCCGTACTTGAGAACAGTTACATTTGGCAAGAGCAGCGCTGTTGGTAGGCAGGTCCGTGCCTTTTTTTAGTTAAAGCTTTTGAAAATGCCGTAATCAATGATTTTTTTTTTCTTTTTATTCTTCTTAATGTATGAGAAAAATCGATCATGAAATATGACTGAGATCTCTGTCTGTCTCATTTTGCTTGATGTGAGATGACTGTCTCTGGTGTCACTAATGGCATATCCCCATGGGTTTATACATACATTCTCCCACTGCTTGGGGCAGGCTCATTTTCTTTGGCTACTCGGACCATGCTTTTGTCTGTAAGTTTTTATGTGTGTGAGCTGGGCTCAGGCCCTATCTGGTTCTAGTTTCTCACATACACCACAAACATAAAAGTTCTCCGCTTCATTCCATTTCTCAAGAGACAGAACCTGTGACCCTGCTGCTGCACATTCCAAGGCGGTGTTACATGCCATGAGTTTTCCCAGAGGCTTGGGCAGGAACACCTGAATATGACAGCAAAGGTTTGAGATGTTTTACAAAACAGCTTATAGAAAGGACACAGTTTATTTTCAGGGAAAGCGGTGACACCTGTCATCCAAACACAGTCAGCAAACTGTGTGGAGATCCCTCCATCCAGCATCCTCAATACCACAAAAGCCCCCTCTTCACCAATTTCAGTCACTTTTGCTGTTTCAGGTATTCTGCCTGAAATACTGAAATAGGGCCATTTTGGCCATACTGCTCCTGAATATTCTGCTTAGATTGTTCAAATGCAACATTCAAAAATTTCCCTTAAATGAACAGATAGGCTCCTCTTGTGTTCTCTGAACCTTGTGAAATCTACAATGTCTTGAGTAATCTTCACTCCACCTTCCCACTCTCCTAAATTTATGCTAGTGATTTCTGGTTTTCTCCTCATGTAAGGATTTTCATAGCCTTAACCTACGATGAAGGCCAACTGGGCTTTATTTTGGTCAATCTTCTTAGCATATTCATTACTGTACACAGATAGAGCCAGTCCTCAATTTTTTTCTTGAAGCCTTCACATAACTGATGTGTTACAGGAGCATCTTTGTCAGCAGTTTTCAGATTTTGTTTGCTTTTGTCTGTGTGTGTGAGATTGATCTACAGAGTTCTTAAAACTGTTAAGAGGTCATCAGATACTTAGAAAAAGTGGCTTGGTACTGTCAAATCTCCACTATTGCTTTTTAAAGGAATAACAATGAATCACAAAACAGTAAAGACTGAATTAATGGGTAATTCAGGATCGTTCCAACAAGATTAGTTTCATTGGCCTAATTTGAGGCTTGAAGAGTAATAATGCAATTTGGAATTTTCAAAGATGGGCATTTCAAATTAACCTTAAAACCTAATCATTTCTAAATGCTGATGTAATTTTTATTCTTGCAGATTATTACTTTCATTGCAATTTCTAAAGCAATCAGGATGAGGAGGTGCATAAATACGCACATTTCACCAGAAGATTTTGCCATCTGTGGGAAAACAAGAAATTACAGATACACCAACTCTAAATTTGACAGCACCTACTGTTTTTGTATAGAAGATATTGAACATAGTATTGATGTGAAAATAAGTTACCAAATTATTCTTTAAAGAGAAAAGAATAAAAAAATAAAGCAAATAAATGCAAAAAAAAACAGAGAAGCATTGAAAACTACAGTATTTTCTAACACAGTACTTAAAACAGAATATAATGATTTTTCCTCTGCATTAGAAAAGGGAAGGTAAAATTCCCTTTTCTTTTTTTCCTTTGTATATAATGTTGACTTTATACTGCTTAATCATACCTGCTCTTTGTGATCATAGCTATGATTTATACCCAGCTATTCCCGGCTGAATAGAACAGATGAGACATGATTCTGGTCCTTTTTTGACTAGGGACAGTCAGCTACACATATGATACAAGAAGACAAGTCTTTTAAAAGTTTATTTTGTATTCAAATAAATATATATATTACATATAATGAATATGTAAGTATCTGTTCATTCCTTAAATAAAAAAATTAACTCTTGTTTCCTGTCAGAAGTGGGATATTTTGTAGTTTCAGACTTCGTGTTATTTATTTTAATTCTCAGCCTTTCTGTAGGGAATTTTTAAAGAGCGATTTCAGGTGTTCAGAACGGTCATTTGGCTATACATGATATGTAAAATGATGTTCTATCTGACTTCCTGAAACCATGAAATGATAAAAAGAAAATCCTTCGAAGCAAAGCTGAGAAATTCCATATGGTTAACAGACCTGACCTTAATTAATTAAGTTCCTAAAAACTCAACTATACGAAAGCACGGAAGATGTCTACTGCCTCCTGTAGCCATAAAAATCACTCTCCACCAGCCTCATCTGTCTCCTGATCACAACATCACCCGATCTTGTAGGATCAGTTCCGCTTCAGCAGACACCACTCACCAGGCTGGAGTGGAGCTGCTTTAAACACTAGACAAAAGCACACTGGACACTTTGCTGAAACTACAAATGTAAACATTTTTGAGGTTCTGATCATAGATTAAAAAAAAAACAACAAAGGTTGGTACATTAACATACTCCAAGGACCCTACTTAACAGAATACTTGCTTTTGTGTTTTAAACCACAAGCATATAGAGAAAAACAGTAAATTCAGTGAAGGAAATAAATAAATGTAAAAAATCACTAAGCTGGAGAACCAGGAAACAGAAATTATTACAAGGAATAAGGTGGAATAAAGAAAACAGGATAAAAATCAACACACTTTTCTCTTAGCTGAAATCCATTCTCTCACTTCCCCGTCTAAGCAAAAGCAAGTATTTTTGTGTCCTGTGTGCACATTACAAAACAAAAGTATTAGCCATATGGGCAACCTCATGCCTTTCCCACTCTGATACTTTCAGCATGTGTTTTCAGTTTGCATCAGAGAGGTTTTTGTTGGCAGGGAAGAAGACAGGAAGAGGGAAAAAAGGCCCAAACAGGTGTCTCGCAAAGGGAGGTAAGGTTAACTTAAGGATGCTAATTCTCCTTCACAACAGGCACTGTGCTTGAGCCAAAGCAGTAACTCTCACTTTCTTCTCTGCTCGTATGTCATTACTAGAGTCTCCTGCTGCCTCTCCCCAGTTCTCATAGCTCCAGCTAATCTTAGTCTTAAATCTCTTTCTGTTATTACCAGAAAGATAAGAAAGATGGCTGTAGGCTACTGGCAATTGTACATGGTGACAATACAAATTGTCACTTAAGTCTAGCATCACGATTTTATCTTCTGGTTTTCTAGGTGGTTCGAGACTCTGGTGAGACACTAGTGAAAAAATGTCATTTGTGCAATACAATGGATGCAATATAGTTGCAACATAGATGACTTTATCTGTAGGCTCAGGTACCAAGAGGAGAGTTAATATTCTCTCTTCAATTTTAGTGGATTTAAGGAGACTTCTTCTGCAGATTGAATCCCTCTGGTGGCTGGCTACATACTACATTTCTCAGGAAATGAAAAACCTCTGTTCTTTGAAAGTGTGTGTGTGAAAAGTTACAACAGCAAGAAGAAAGCAATATAAATAAAATCTTTGTTAATAAATCCCTGCAAAACTAGGCAGTACAGATAGGCTGCTGGTAGATGTCAACAACTGACCCCTGTTAACTTTCAACTTTGAAACAAACATGATCTTAGAAGAAAGCTGTGACTATGCTGAATTGCTGTTGCAAGTCATGAGCAGAACTTTGAAACAGAAAACCCCTGGGAGAAACAGAAACCTCACTGTCACCTTTGCAGTACCGTTGCTTGGTGTCCTACGTGTTGAACTATGCCGAGAATAAGAGCAGGAGAACTGGAACTCATCTCAAGTTGCAGCCTGATTTCACAAGGTGTCTACCTAAGACACAAGGGGCACACCTGGCATACTTTGACATGGTTATCCTCTTAGGATGCAAAAGGTGCTGCATAAATTAGCAGAAACTCCAGAGCTATTGCTATTGGGTTACAAGACTATCAGGCTGCAGAGGGGATCAGACACACAGCCACCTCTTTTTCCAAAGACTGCTTCATAGGTTTTTAAAGCCATTGTATCCTCTTCAAGATTCTCTGGTCTGGCTCTGTGCAATGAAGAACAGCTGCAGTTGTGGAGTCTCCTTCTCTGGAGACATTAAAAATCCACCTGGATGTGTTCCTGTGTGACCTGATCTAGGTGATCCTGCTTTGGTAAGGGGATTGGACTAGATGATCTTCTGAGGTCCCTTTCAACCCTTAAAATTCTGTAACATTCTGCGATTATCTTTTTGTTCCTGTGCTGATTCTGTAAATACTATTTGACATCAACACTGCTGCAAAATCTATTAAAAAGTGAAGAGGTGATGGTGCATACATTGAGGGGGAAGACTGCTGCTGATGGCCAGGGTCATCCACCTAATCTATTTCAAGTACATTCTTCCCCAACGCTTAACTGATTGTAGAGGGATTGATACCTTAAGGTCTAGGAGATTTACTCTTTTTCAGAAAACATGGCTGAAAAAGAAAATTAGAGTTAGTGGATATGACGGAGTAGTGATTAAACATGGGCCTTTATTGAAGAGAACCAGTAAAAATGTAATTTTGTTCCAGAAGAAATAAATTAAGAGCCTATTTTGGGCAACAATCTTCCTTATACAATTATCCATGTTTATACAGAAATAAAATCAATGCTTTGATGCCTGGCATATTCATGGATACTTCGTTGTTCCATCTTTTACATAATAAAGACCAATCCTCCCCCGATCTATTCTCAAGACACAGTTTTCTAATCAAGATTTTTTCTCTCTTTTTCTTACAGTTATTAATGAAGTAACACTAGGGTAGCAATGCATTATGAGAAACGATATTCATTTCCTGGTAACTTAGCCGAGTTGCATTTGAGAAATGTTGAGTTTATTTACTCACTCTGTTTTGGACCCTTGGGAAACAAGTTCTCAAATATGTACATAGATTTCCCTCTGTATTTAAAATATCCATGATCCAAGCTTGTGGTTTAAATACTCAGGAAAACATTGTTAGTATGTAAATGTGCATTTCTGAATCCAGCCTTCTCATCTGAATAGAGAATTAATGGTTTAATGCTTCCCATTCAGAGGCTGACTCTCTAGCAAATGTCTCAAAAGAAGATTAAGCTGGCTGAGATTAACTTTGAAAATGCCTGGACTGATACATACATGTACAGTTTACAGCACTGTAGTAAGTATTACTTTTAAAATGTTAAAAATGCGTCTTGTGAAACAAAACTGTTCACTATAGAAGCCTGACTTAAAAAGCTACAGCTATGTGCTTCTCAAAACACCATCTATCTGCCTTTGCTTGGTTTCCTCTTAAATCCCCAGCTTCACATTATTTGTGCTTCTAATGAGTAACTAAAATCAACAGTTTTAATTTATATTTCAAATTCTATTGCGCTACCTACAAGAACAGTATTTTGTATCTGAATAACACAGGCCAGTCAAAACCTTGTATTTACCTCTTTTTGCACTTGCATGGGTGTCATCTATGTTAAGGAGAGATGGGCACGTACATGTTCTGAAACAGCAAACTCAAGGGACGAATTATCCTCTGCACAAAGCTGATGACTTTAGCAATTTGACACATTTTAAAAAAAAAAGTGTCTGTTTTTTAACATCATCAGAAGGGTCGAACTCAAGCGATAGGATGGAATTAAGCAGATTGTTTACTTACAATTACATTAAGTATTTAATCCTTTTTTTTTTCTGTAGTTACAAAAAAGTCTCAGATACCAGCGTGAAACTGAAGTTTGTAGGATCCTATACAGGGACATTATTTATAAAACAAATGCTTCTTTCTCAACATTATCTGTAGATAGAGAGTATACCTTCACTATGTACAAAAATAGCATTCCTTGTGCTTTCTAATCATTAACAATTTTGCAACATGTTGCAAATGGTCAATCCCACCCCTGTGCAAGAACTTGTCAAAGCCTTCACCCACTTCACCCAGCTCCAGAAGCATGTCGCCTTTGAGGGATCAGAAGCAGGACACATGCAGGTAAGCTCAGCTTACCACTTTCTTCTACAATGGATAAATTCAGATAGACTAAGACAATTACTTCACTGCTACCATGTCTAAAGAACATTTTCAGCCTGACAGAGCAGGAGGAACACAAGGTCCTTGCATAGTCATTGGTCGGCCACGAGCCTGGTTGCCTCACAAACATTTCCTGACCACGCATCCAGCTTCTGCAGAGATACACCTTATTATGTTACGTGTTCCTGAGGGAAATGTGACTGCAAATTTAAGATATTCTCCCTCTGTACTCCACAAAGGTAACTTAATGTTAAAAGATGCCACAAGTTGTGTAGAAGCTGTTTCCATGTCTCTGCATACAGGTGCAACTTTCTCTCAACTTCCACATCTCCATGAGTTGCTCTGGGCCGGAGGACATGGCTCTCCTTGGGAGGGCGAGGCTGGTCAAAGGGGTGTGCTGTCATGGGCACTCAGCCCACTCAAAGCGCATCCAGCCTTTGCACAAAGTTCCCGTGCCGCCATCTGCCCCAGCACCTCTTCAGGTCAGGCTTGTACTGCCAGACACATTTAAGATGGACGTGTGCATTAAACTTTTCAAACAATGTATTTTTACAGTGCTCACGGAAACCAAAGATGACATGTAGGTAGTAGGTACGTGCTCCTACGCCAGCTCCAGAGCTCCAGGAAGCATGGCTAAACTGCACACTTAACTATCCAACACTTCCACTGCATGGATTCTCATAAAATATCCCAGCCATCACCCATAAATCACCATCTCAATTTGCTTACCTTAATCTATCCCTTCATAAAGAAAAAGCATTAAAAAATAAACAAATGTTGACACACTAAAAAAAGCCCCAATATTTCAGTCTGTGACCAGAATTGTCACTTTTCATCTGTTCCTACAAAAAACAGGCCTTTTTTATTCTCTCGGAAGAATGAATTTGGTTATTTATATGTCCTCAGTCAGCACACCAAGCAGAGAAATGTTAAAGTGTGCAGCACTTGCAGCAGTATGTTTCAATTTTAGCATGCTAGGCTGAAGAGCAAGAGAAGACATCCCCGTGACAGACAGAGAGCCAGGCAGGGAGCAGCACATCGCTTAGCACCGCTCCACGGGGCTTCACCCCATGTGAGAGATCAGGCCTTATGCTGCTCCTCTGTCAAGGAGTGTATTTCACACTTCATGAATCTGATTTTCTCTTCACAATGAGTACATTATACTTTTTTTCCCAAGATAATATACATTATACTAATACACGCACAGTTTACTGCAACTTATGCTCGATATAATTTCTGTTATACACATACGGGTGCAGATGGGGAAAAAAATCCCCATTTAAGTAGGCTATGAGGATGAAATTATAAGAAAAATGACATGAAGAGGACAGGAGGAAGGGAGGAGGAGTACTCTAGCATGTACCAATGTATATTAATGGTCAGGCGCCACCTGGTACCACATCTGACAGCTTGTCTACCACCTCTAACAGTCGATGGCAATTCCAAACCCATTCATATTCTTATTCATCATCACAGAACATGGTGCTTTATAAAGGATCTTCAGGAAGTTTTGGGACATCCACTCCACTGGAAAAATTTTTGCTTGAAGTCATAAAAAAGCAACTGAATTCAGCTACGCATTACAGCCAAACAGCAAGAAGTCTTTCCAATTTCCAATGATATATTTGAAAGCAAGAGAAATTTGGTTGTCAATAGCTATGACCTTGTTATGAAACTTCACAGGGATTAAAATATCAGCACTGTATATTCAGTCTATTCAAATTTCTTCTTTTATCCTCAGTCACATGAAGAAGTGAAACCATCAGTGACATGAATAGTAACTATATAAGGAAAACCATAATAGGACATGGATTATTAACAAAAGACAGTTGTAAGCCCCCCTTCACAGGAAAAGATATTCCCTCGCTCTTAATCATGAGATGGTCTTTGCACAGGCTAATTGTGTAGTATCTTCAAAACCAAGCAGAGCTTTTGAAAAGTGACCGTTTAAAACTGTCACTTTCATGGTCCTATGCAGAAGGAAAGTGGCATTGAGGTTTTATAGGAATCTAAGCAAATACATGGTCAGTTTTCTTTCAGAGAAGATGTTAATCTTGGAAGGAAGAGTACAAGCAAAATTCAAGGTAAGAGAAACTTTATGACAAAAATTGCCAGACATTTAGTAAAGCAAAAAAAAGTTCAGATCGAGAGGAACATCTATTATGCATAGCAAGAGAGATGTCTGCTTCAATTTGCAGACTTGCATATGACCACTCCTAAAATGAGTGCCGAGGGAAGCACAGAAATCTATTCCCTCCCAATGTATTTCTGGAAGCATAATGGTACTTCCAGAAAATGCTTCCATCAGACTGTCCTAACACACGCTTTAAGTGATCTCATGCATAACAATCTTCCTTTAAGTTCTAACAGCTCACAGTGTGTACCTGGGGCATGCAGGAATGCACAAGAGGTCCTCAAGAACTGCAGGGAGGCTACACTGGTTGGGGGAGATGACACTGCAATTGGAGAAGAGCAGAATGTTGCTGCTGGATGTGTATGCAGCATGTGAGACAACATCAAGCAGGCCAGGTGCTGATGATCATGGGACAGTAGAAGAACAGAGGATGGGCCTTTCACTGCAAGAAAGACATTGAGTTGCTGCAGCGAGTTCAGAGAATGACAACCACGCTGGTGAAGAGTCTGGAGAACAACTCCTGTGAGGAGCAGGTGAGGAAATCGGGATCGTTTAGTTTGAAGAGGCTGAGCGGAGACCTTATTGCTCTCTACAGCTACCTGAAATGAGGTTGTAGTGAGGTGGGTGCTGGCCATTTCTCTCAAGTACACAATGATGGGACTAGAGGAAATGGCCTGAAGTTGCACCAGGGGAGGTTTAGATTAGGTATTAGGAAGAATTTCTTTACTGAAAGAGTAGTCAGCCACTGGAACAGGCTGCCCAGGGAGGTGGCAGAGTCACCATCCCTGGAGGTATTCAAAAAACATGTAGCATGTAGATGAGGCACTTCAGGACATGGTCTAGTGGGATGGTAAGGTGTATTTTGTGGGATTTTTTGTGTTGTTTTTTTCGTTTGTTTGTTTATTTGGCTGTTTTTTTGGGGTTGATAGTTGGATGCGGTGATCTTAGAGGTCTTTTCCAACCATGACAATTCTGTGATTCTGTGTGATTCTGTGATTAGAGGAGGAGATTGGGTTGCTGAACGGTGAAAATAAGTAAGGGTTACAGGCAACGCACAAAGTAATGGAGTGAACTGAGCTGAGGCTTTGAAAAGAGTAAGGCAACAGAAGAGGGCATGCAAGGGAGCCATGGGGCTCTGGATAACACAGGGGAAGGCAGCAACTGCTGGTCACAAGGTAGGCTGAGGAGATTGAGAGGCAAAGGCAGCACTGCCCGTCCCATATAGGGAATGACAAGATGCAAGATGTGACGAGGGGCATGCCAATACAAATAAATACTGTTGGAAAATGCCAGTTAGCTGCAACCAGAGCTCTCTGTAACTAAAATCAGTGTCAACGAGTTCTTACTAAAGACATACCTGTGGGAGAAATAAAAAATAATTGTATAAGTGTTTTAAAACATTTCTCTTTTATGAAAGACAGCACTGTAGCTTTCTGTCTGAACCCGGATCAAGGTTCTCTACACCTTCAGGGTTTGAGCTTTGAATTGGCTTTAAATTTCCCCCAGTTAGTTCTGACAGACACTGGAGATTACTGATGGAGTGGTATCGATTCAGGATGCAAGATGTTTGCAATTAAGATAGGAAGGGTGCACTTTTTTACAGAGAAGTCTTACTTGGCTGTTGGAAGACACCTGGCAGGCAGGCTCTTCTCCCTTCCAAGGCTTCCAAACGCTGGGGCCATTCTCCCTAAGCAGTATCCACACAGAGCTCCACTGCCCTACGTTTCTTTCCTGAAACAGTTGCTGATTCCATCCTCTGTTCCCAGCAGAACACCACACAAAGGTCAGGTAAAAGCCTTTGAGATTAAATTGTAAGTGATTAAAATTTTCATTATTTTGTGAACTTGTTCCACATATTAAAGAGGCCTAATGGAACTTGCACACATTTGTGCAGGTAAAAAGGCACATGATGACAGGAATTAAGGAAATTAATTCCTGTGCTTTGGACTGAAGTAATCTTCCAGAATGTAATTGGCTTTCAATCATTCACACATAACATGCCCTTCACCTTTAAATGGTAATTCATTTTACCACACAAGTTTTGAATTCTGTTTGCGTCAGGCTTTAAGAAAGCTCCCATCTCTGCGCTAGAATACAACATATATGTTTTGTCCAAGACGAGACCACCTCAGAGTGTAATTCAGATTTCTGATGTTCATATGTATATGACGTTTCACTGTTTCAGTGACCCTTAGCAAGGGCAAATGCAGGACACTTCCTGGCCAGAGATCAAGCAGCAATTCCCCCAGCAACATAAGGTTACTAATGCCACCTCTGCTGAAATGCTCGCTATATTCTCGCCACGCTGAGCTCTCTGTGGGACAGGGAAAAGGGGATATGGGTATATAAGACTTTTCAGGGCTGCCAGGGCTGCACCTAGATCACAGTAAAGCCATGCAAAGCACAGAGACAGTAAACATAGCTGTGTCTGCTTTAACAAAAGCAACTGAAATCTGGAAAATCTCACCATGTAGCACCTTCCTTCTTTCATGGCTGTGAAAGAAAGACGTGAGAGGAAACTATGTGTAAGCACTGGGCTTATTCTAGGTGCTTCTGGGGTTGCTTCAGCCCACCCTCTTCAGTTGATGGAGCTGCAACATGTTATAGGACACAGTGTATCCCTCTGAAGAAATAACCTTCTTCAGGCCAGGTGCCTTGTCTATATTTTCCTTTTGCACATCACATCCTATCATTCTCACTTGCACTAACATCAGCCCTAGATGACAACCAGAGAGACTGTAATGTTGGCACCTATGCCAAATGGTTAGGCATATCCTGGACACAGACAACAGATGCTTATATTTAAATTGGGACTAATTTGCTTTTTTTTTTTTGTATTGTGGATTTTTTAAAGCATAGTTTTAGTAATGAAAAGGAATGTGTAATACTGAAATAGTAATACTTTCCTTTGAAAAGCCAGGTTTGCTAATGGATTGCCATCTGTTCAACCCTTTGCCAGGAAATAGATTTGTCCTGCTTACTGAAAACAGTATTAGGGTGAAACTGTAGATTACACAGTGAATTTCCAAGCAGTTTAATTTAAAGTGCATGCTAGCACTTTGTTATTTCAGTAAAAATAACTTTGGATTCTCCTTTTCTGTTAATACTGGAATTTAAGCCATCCAGCAAACTGCACTTAGAGTACTTTGACTGCTGTTTTGCTCTCAGTTGGGTGCCAGAAAAGGTGCCTATCTCTCCTTTACCATTTTGAAATCGAACTCATCAGGTTTATTTTGTATAGGATGCACAGCAAGAAACTCTCATCTTGTTTCAAAAATCCCATCTTAATCCTCTGAAAAAAACAAACCCAACATTTAAAAAACCACGGCACTGGCTTCAATCCTGCTTTCAAGAGTGTAAGATTTGTATGTGCGAGAAGCCTCTCAGAGCCTCTGTCGGCAAGTTAGGAAGGAGGACACCCTGGCAATTCAGGATGCTGTATTGGGAGCCGTTGGATCTCTCTAACCGATGGAGGCAAAGAAGCAAAACCACTCAGAACAGTAAGTTACTCTTCTCTGTAACCCACAGAAATCTAATAACGTTTCTGCTGAACCTTATTACGGGCACAAACGCACTGTGAGAGAGAGGTCTAATTTTCACAGCCTGAAGGCAAAACTTGAATTTAACATAACTTCCAACATTTCTTACAAATAATGTAATAAACCTCGCTAAGGTTACTGACACAGCCTCAAGGCCAGCAAACACCAAACGCTTTCTCCACCCGGACCGAGGAGCTGCCTACGGGAATACGCAGACGCGCTGTTTGTAGGGTAACATCACTAAACGCCAGAGAAGGGCGAAGTTGCAGCCCCCCGGTGCGCCGCATTTTGCCACCGGTACGAGCTCCCAAC
>VWZK01016320.1:0-118205 GCA_013396935.1 Baryphthengus martii | reverse complement strand
GGCCGCCCCGTCGCGGGGTTGGGAGCTGGTTAGCCGCAAGGAGGGGACGGTGTGTCTGGGTGAGGCGCTGCCCCGAGGGCTGGGCGCAGGGAGTGGAAATCCACGAGCGAAGCCGGGAGAGGAAGTACCTGGCCCCTGTGCAGGGCCTCGGGCAAACGGACACGGCCCGTGGTGGCCCTTTTGGACAGACCATACTGTTGGCCTCGACGTCATTCTGGCCATCACCTCAAGAAACCCGGCCATTCTCAAGAAACCAAATATCCTCTTATGAAACACACCCAACACATCTCTGCAGTGTGGGGTTGAGCCCTCACATTTGCAGAGTGAGAGGTTGATCACAGAAGTGTGGTGGCCACCTCTTGTGGATCAGCTGCGGCTGGGTGACTTTGGAGACCTTCACGGGAGACCATCCGTGAAGGTGGAGTTTCACACTGGAGCTCTGCAAGGTTTGCCAGCAGCGCTCTGGTTTTCTACCCTCATCATTAACATTAAGTCAAAGAACCTAGTTAGCTGCCATCCAAGAAAGGTGAGGCAGAGTCCCACAGAGTTTCTCCTGCCTTCCCCATGGTGGACAGTAGTGTACAGGAATGACTCAGTGAAGAATGATGTCCTCTTTATCTATTGCCCTGTGTAGTACCTGCAGTCTTGTGTTTGCCCCAGGAGCATCACTCCTAAGGGAAAAGTAGCACTCTTCTCCTCACCTGCTGAGATCTAACAAACCGCAGACTTGAAAGTACGGCAGTTAAAGATTGCACGACAATAAAAGCTTTCAGCTGCATCAGTGTTTAAGCACTAGTATAGATAATTAGGGAAGCTGTGGAAATTTTGCCATTAAAAGTTTTCAGAGGAGATTAAAAATACATTAGGTCATTTTAAAATTAGAGAAGTTTAAATAACATATATGAACTACCCACTTCTTCTGATAAACTGAATTCAGCACAAATTTCTCTAATTAATAAATGATAGAGAGTAGCCCATTTAGGTATCTTGACAAGAAAATGTTTCAATTGGCTAAAATATCAAAGTTGGGGAATCAGTTCCTGGCAAGCAGTCAGTTTTAAAATCAAAATTAATGTAAGGATTTTTATGATGCAGTTTTTATGTACTTGCATAGCAGCTGGGTTGACATAAAGTGTACCAGCTCCTCTTAAGTAGTCACATTACTGTATATTGGATTCATAGTCCCAAACAGAAAAGAAGTATACTTTTGGAGTGATAACAACCTAATGTGACAACTCTCAAACTGTTATGACACTTGAAAAAAAATCTATTACAGCTATAAAAGTGTGTTTAAATAATATTTAAAGCAAGGTGCCAAGGTAATTAGCCAATCAAGTTGCTTTCCATATAGGACTTCATAATCCTTAGACTTGCTCTTTTAAAGTGCCATCTTGCTAACAGACATCTCGAAGGAAAATACAGTTATAACAGTAACTTTTCTGTCAATAAATAGGTAGCGTTAATCCCAAATACATAACTTTTTAGAAACACACAACTGCAGAAAAATCGATGTTTGGGCTTGCGCAGGATGCCCATGGAAGGCAATAGACTCCTGGGTTTATCCTTTTTTATCTATCACTGGCCACATTTTGTGTGCTGTGCCACAGGGGCTGATTGACACTTGGATGAGACAGTTGAATGGGAGTATTAGCTGCACTCAAGGAAGATGAAAAGCAGCATTTGCTGAAATTAAACATTTCCTAATCAGTGTAGCTGCGTAGTTAATGCTCAAGACCAAGCTGAGGAATACTTAAAAGTGTCTGAACTGGGAAGACTGCAGAAGTCATCCAGCTGAATTCAGCAAACTGGAGAAAGGGGGTGGAATGAGGCAGGGAGCTGTGCCACAGCTCTTGCTTTGCCAGCTCCCAGGAGAAATGGTGAATGATAATAGCAAAAGTTAGCTGTCAAAAAGAACCAGTGCCAACCAGCCCACTGTTGTGGAAGGTGGATTGTTTTAAACAGAAGCAACTGCTCTGATTCTCAGTCTTCTTGTTGATTTCTCGGACTGTACTGGAACTTTTCATTCCATATCACATGATGTTTACTGAACCAGTGAAACTAGACTGAATTAACAGATTTTATATTGTATGGACTAGAAACGGGCTTAATGACACATCTATAAAAAGTAATCAGTGGTCAGGTGCCCGTGAACAGGGCTGTTGCTAAGAAGATGCTTGGAGACTTTTTGTGGCTAAATTTTTAAACAAGATTTAGTATTTTGTTCAAAGATCTAAATTGTGGATGTAAAGACTTCAATGGCTATGCTTTTAGAAAACACAGGTTATTAAAAAAAAAAATCACCATGAAAGTGGGTAAACCTTGAAAGATGTTGTCCAGAGAGGCTGTGAAATCTCCATCCTTTAAGATTTTCAAACGTGACTGAGAAATGACCTGCGCAACCTGCTCTTCCTGTGAAGTTACCCTGGCTTTGAGCAAGAGGTTGGACTGGGAGTTTTTCAGGTCCTTTTCGACCTAAATTATGCTATGGCTCTGTAATAAACTGTCAAATTACTGGTAAGAATTATCTTAATATCTAGATTAAATTGTTACATTTAAAAAGCAGTGTGTTTTAATGCTGCTGCAAGCAAGTGATGAGGAACGCAATGGTGGCTTCCGGACTGGAGACTGTTTTGGGGAGGGATGTTCTTACGTAGCAGGCTCTGTGCGAGTACTTGGTGTGATGTTGTCAAAAGGGCTAAAGCAATCTTTCAATGTATAAACAAGGAATGGCAAATAGACCCAGGGAAACAATCTTTATCGTGTACTTAGCATCTATAAACAACTAACTGGAATAATGTGTCCGGATCCTCTTGGAGAAGATGCTAAGGCACATGGAGGACAGGGAGGTAATCCAAGGTAGTCAACATGGATTTACTATGGGCAAGTCCTGCCTGACCAGCCTAGTGGCTTTCTACAGTGAAGTGACTGCGTCAGTCAACAAGGGAAGACCTATAGATGTCATCTATCTGGACTTCTGCAAGGCCTTTGACATGGTCCCGCACAACATCCTTATCTCTAAGTTGGAGAATTACGGGTTCAATGGATGGACTGTTCGGTGGATAAAGAACTGGTTGGATGGTCACATCCAGAGAGTGATGGTCAATGGTTTGATGTCCAGATGGAGGAACATGACAAGTGGTGTCCCTCAGGGGTCTGTGTTGGGACCAGTGCTGTTCAATATATTCATAAATTATATTGACAGTGGCATTGAGTGCACCCTCAGCAAGTCTGTGGATGATACCAGGCTGGGGGGTGCAGTGGATACGCCAGAGGGATGGGATGCCATCCAGAGAGACCTGGATAGGCTGGAAACGTGGGCCCAAATGAACCTCATGAGGTTCAACAAGGCTAAGTGCAGGGTCCTGCACCTGGACCGGGGCAACCAGCATTATCAGTATAGGCTGGGAGAGGATATATGGGAGAGCAGCCCTGTGGAAAGGGTTTTGGGGGTGCTGGTGGATGAAAAACTGGACATGAGCCACCAATGCACAATCGCAGCCCAGAAGGCCAATCATATCCTGGGCTGCATGAAAAGAACTGTGGCCACCAGACCTCACCTGGAGTATTGTGGCCAGTTCTGAAGTCCCCAGCACAAGAAGGATATAGAGATACTGGAGTGCGTCCAGAGGAGGGCCACCAAGATGATCAGGGGAATGGGGCATCTCTCATATGAAGACAGGCTAAGAGAGTTGGGGCTGTTCAGCCTGGAGAAGAGAAGGCTCTGGGAAGACCTTACTCTGACTTTCCAGTACCTGAAGGGGGCCTATATGAAGGCAGGGGAAGGTCTATTCAAAAGCGCTTGTATAGATATGACGAGGAGCAATGGGTTCAAGCTAGGGAAGGATAGATTTTGGTTGGATATTAGAAAAAAGTTCTTTAACACAAGGGTGATAGATCACTGGAATGGGCTGCCCAGGGAGGTGGTGGAGACCCATCCCTGGAGTCATTCAAGGTCAGGCTTGATGATGCTTTAAGCAACCTGACCTAGGTAGAGATGACCCTACTTGTGTAGGGAGGTTAGACTAGATGACCTCTGGAGGTCCCTTCCAGCCTGAAACATTCTATGATTCTATGATCTGGTATTTACCTTTCAAGATGGTAAATCAGCTTTGATGTGAGGTTTAAGGACCTCAGTCAAAGCTTATTGTAGAATCATAGAATGGTAGGGATTGGAAGGGACCTCTGGAGATCATCGAGTATCAAAGAAAAGGGTAAGAAGGAACCGAATCACTGTGTGTAGGTCCCCGTACATGAAAGAGGCATAATAGTGGAGGGATTTATAGTCTTTAAATTTATAGTCTTATGACATAATGTGATCCCATGACTGGAAGTTTAACAAATTCAACCTTGAGAAAGGTGTACTATTGTAGTAATAAGGATAACATAGGGACCAATTGCTCACTGTTGCTTGAAGTCTTAACAAAACTCAGAGGTCTATCTAAAAAGGCTTGCTTTGATCTAACTTCTGAAAGAAAATTAGAATGGCCAAGGTACTCAGGAGGTCAGATGAGATAATGACTGTGATCTGTTACTCTCATGACACTTATGCCCCTTTGACTTCCCTCAAGAGTTGGTGCTACAAGGGCCAGAAAACTACAAAGCACAGTGCAATATAACATGTAAAACCCAGCATCACTCCAAATGCACTTATTGGCTGCTGAAGTGAGACATCTCCCCTTGTCCTAAGCTTTGCATAGGATACTTATTTAAGATGCTGCCCCGTGACCAGAATACTGTGGTAAATGCAGATATTTACCGCAGTGCCAGAGCCACCCCTATCAGAGGTGTAAAACCTGTTTATGGTGGTCACAGAGGTGTGTGGCAAGAGTCTATGCCACAGTGGCACAGCTAAATCTGTGTTTGGGTTACAAAAACAACAAAGTTTTATGCTTTTTGGTGTATTCTGGATAGTAGTCATTTGACTAAATGTCCTGTCAGGGCTAAATTTCACCTAGAGTATTTACATTTGGGTTCCTATGTACATTTTCCATGGAATTTGAGTTTGCTGCAGGAATTTTCTCATCCAGCTTTTTATTGGAAGGTTTGTTGGGAAGCTGCTTTATTTCACCCCCAGGCCACAAAACAGAAAATTTTAATTATATGATATAGTTATATCTCATTGATGCCCCTTTATGTTAAATGAGATGTGTTTTTCCACTCTTCTTCTGTCTACTTCAATATTTTGGGTATTGCCACATGCTCAGTTTGCAGGATGACCAGCTGCATCAGTCATTCCCCCATTAAACATAGTTTGGATATGTTAGTACATTGTGAAACTCCAGGTTATTTCAGAGAAGATTTCATGTACAGAGAACTTTCAAGACCCTAGATTACCTCTTAGGATGGATTCAGAATATGCATTCAGGTTTTTTTGTGCATCACTTGTGCTTCAGCACAACCAAAAGCAGAGATTGCAGTAGTATTGAAATACAGGCAGTGAATTCTCATTGGGTTTTTTGAGTGGCATTTTGCATCTACAGGGGCAAAAATCTTTCAGTTTTTGAAATCCATTGGTTATTTCCATGCAATTTCCATGGTAGAACTTGCTATTTGAGAAATATAATGGTTTAATAGCAGATAGTTTATTCGACAGAGCACTGCATTGGTTACCCATGAGAAATGTGATGTAGTGCTTCCGGAGAGCTATATGCATTACTCACAAGTAGACTTCATTTTGTCCCAGTAGAGCCACGTCATCTCAAATGACATCTTGGGTGAGCTGGAAAGTCCTACTATGGGTGCATGGCTGTGTATAGTTTGATATTTTTCCACTATACTACCCTGTACCACAGGACCATACCTTCCTATATAGTCCTATATAGGATTCATTTTACATTCTAATACTGTATAATGGATTAATTTTAGTAGATAGTGCAATTACTACTTTCCCAAACATTGGAAACAATTTGGCTTTTAAAAATACTTTTTTTTTTTTCTGGTTTTGTTGAAAATTCAACTGCAGTTGACAACAGGGAGAACAAGATCAACTTTACTGAAATTCTCCATGGGCTACATTGAAATTCAGGTGGAGGGTCTACTCAAGTCCACTGAATTTCTACCTATAGTCTTCAGAAGCCTGTAAGTCTTTGTAGTCTCTTTGAAGATAACTACTGGAAAAGCTAAGAAAAGCAAACCTGTTGCTGGTAGGCTTATGCTTGCTGTTTGGGGAAGTGGACTGTGCTTTGGTGGGCAGGGTCCACCCTTTCTTTTAGGCAGGGAGGCAGTTTAAAAGCAGTTACAAATGAGATCTTGAATCCATGATCACCTTTGGATACCCTTGAAACCTGCAGCTTGAATCTACTTCTCCTAGTTATCACAATTTACTTATTTTGATTGTTTTAAGGATCAGATCTCAACTTAAAGTTTGTCAGTACTGAGGCTCTTTGAGAAGAGTGTGAATTATCCTGTGTGAGGCCACAGACATCTTTAGTTAATTAGTTTCATGCCAGTTCAGGCTTCATCTGCAAGCCCTGTACCTGTAGGCTTAATATACCCATAATGCCTGTTTTTCACACAGTGCTTTTAGTTATTTGAACAACCAAGCAAAAGCATTGATTTGCTCTTCTCATAGATCAGCATAATGAATTATCCACCTACCTTCTTTGTCCAGTCTGTTAATATACATTTTGGGTAGAATTTTTGGATCAATATAATTTCTTAACAAGAACCCTTAGAGAGAAAAAAAAAAAAAAAAAAGAAAAGGTAGACTTGTCCATGGAAATACGTTTATTGATTTTGCTTCACTGGATTTCTCATTGTTTCTATCAAAACATCTCTATACAGAATGATGACAGAGAAAGAATATGTGGTCATGAAATTAAAGGAAGTTAAGCAGCAGAACATATACATTGTTTTAGAATTATCAGTGGTGAACTAATAGTGATAATTACAAGGAGGTGCATAGTCAAGTATGTGGGTGTAGGGGAAAAAAGAAGTGCAAGGACAAACCGTGATTCTATGACATTGCCACAACTAATTAATTTGGGAGTGTGAACAGTGCAACAGATACCACTGGCTCTCAGCCTTGTATTTCCTGAAACTGTTAGACTTGTGTTAATTTTCATGTGAGATCAGTGACATTATGATATGCATCTGAAAATGGGTGGGACCTTGATTACAAGGAGTTATTGTAATTAACCCTGATTTTAGTATACTCTGTAAGTACCTTTTTAAGCCATAAAAATTAAAATATGATTAAAAAGCCCTTCTGGGATCTAGAATGCATTTTCAGATTTTAATTGGGAAGTGAATAAAAGCAAGTGGTTTGCAAAACTAATGTATTTATAGACATAGGAGATTTAAGTTAAACTTAACTATTATCTGAAATCATCGATTATCTGATTAAACTACACAGACCACCAGGTCTGTCCATCTGAGGATTAAAGAGCACCAACAAATCAATGAAGAATAAAAAAATGACAACTTGGAGAAAAAGCATTGTGACTAAAATGAAACTTGACAGTATTTCTGTTTCAGTCCCGCTTTTTATTAAAAAAAAAGGAAAATATTAATTTTATTTTAGCTTTCAGAAGACAGATAATGATTGTACTGAAGTTTTCCTCTGCTTTTTTTTTAGTAACATGCTCACAAGAGATGACAGTATTTAAGTATTGCTGAGGACCAAAATGTCATTGCCACTGGTGACTGCTGTTGAGAATTATACTTTGTCTTCAGAAGGAAAGAGAGCCAAGGGGAAATATGATTAAGTTGTCTTGCTCTAAGAAGCAGTTTAATGGTCGTCTCTGCATCTCCAATCAATATAACTTCAGAGCTGATCTGTGTGACATTGTGAACAATTAAATCACACCTGGTCATTGTAATGCAGTCATGCTCACTTGCCAAGTTACTCTTATTTCCTTGTGCATCCCAGAGGTAAAACTAGCTTCAGGGCATGTGTGGGGTTTAGATATGTACAGATGCTGATACGACTGTATGTAGCCCCAATATTTTAGTAAACCTGTCTAGAGACTGTTTGAAGTCTTAGTTCCTGAGCTGTAGTGTCTGCAAGACTAATCCTGCAAACATCTGGGCATACTCTTATCTTCACTCTCATGGCAAACTTACTTGCTTCAGTGCAGTTAACTAATGTGAGAACACGTGCCTAAGTCAGTTCAGAATCTAATTAAATGACATATACAATAATTTCCTCATGGAAGACCTTCAGGGAATCCTGAAATGTACAGATTTAACATTCTTGGCTCATTTTTTGGATAACTTATTTTTAATATTCAAAGGAACATTTTCTCTTGGCACTACACCAACAACACATGCTGTTGTCCATCTGCTGAGAGCCCTCAGATGACACCATTCTGGTAAATTTGCTCTTCATTCACATTCAAAGCCATAAAATTTGCATTCAAGTTGACCCATGTTCTGATCCAGGCCAGAGAACAAATTATGCATATATATTTTTTTTCACTCTAATGACTGCAGCACCATCAATGGTTTGTATCTAACTTTTAAAAGAAAAACGGTTTAAAGAATAATAATAAACAAATACTGCTAGAAGTAACATCAGGTCACAGGAGTCTTGTGCCCTGCTTTCTCCACGGCTACCGATGATGAACAAGACCCACTGTAGCAGCACTCCTGTTACATCCACATCTATCAGTGAGCCCCCAGCTTTTCTCCAGGTCTGTCTTGGTGGCTGCATGAATGGTCAGAATGAACTCAGCTCGTCAGTGGCTGCAATGAGCCTGTAAGTGCTTCATACTAAAGCACTATTTGATAGTACCATCTCTCTGCATTGGCACAAGAAGCCAGCTTTTGTGGCATCTCTTTGCCTAGTCAAGCAAATTCCTCTCATGAACATATTAATTGTTAATTGTGCCTTAGGAGCAGTGCTTGGAGGCAGTGGCTCTGGGCATTGTGACCACTGGATAATTGTCAGCTTGATCCGGATGATAATTCATGCGAGGGCATCCCAGGCTGCACACTGTTTGTGTCTCCCTCAAGAACATGCTGAGTCTAGCAGTGATTCACAGGCCTCTTCAGTGTCCTTCCAGGAATGCTCTTCTGCTGTGACTTTCTGTGAAACTCTCGATTCCTGACACTGCGTATACTGAGAAATAGGAGACAAGGCAACCACTCCTAAACTGGTGAGTGTTACATGAGTTGGGAAATTATACTGGACTCAAGCGTGTGCATAGGGATCAACTCAGCTTTACCTTGTGGTCTGGTCCCTGCAGTAGCACAGAGAAGGCCTGATTTGCCAGAGAGTGATATGGCAAGGTGAGGGAGAGAAATTATCAGAGAGAAATCATGTCCTGGCTTGATTCTGCTCTGCATATTTTTTTCCAATTCTGTCTTTGTCCCTTGACTTAAGTAGTACTTTTTTTCTTTTTTTGATACAATGCCCTCCTGTACTTTTACCCACTTCATGTACTGAATTGCACTTAATGTGCTGAATTGCCCTAGATGTGTTGAAGATCTGCCCTAAGTGGTTGATTACCTATTACACTACACAAAGATATCTGAGTCTACTTCAGCTAGTACAGCCATGAAGTTGACAAAATTAGCTAATGAAATCAGCAAAGGAGCAGCACTGATTATATGGCAGGGGAATGAATCCTCATGATCCTTGAAAAGGTTAGTCTGAGGAAAAGCAGAAGTGCTTCTGATCTTAATTGTCACCTTTTCTTTATCTGGAAAATTTCATACTGTGAGAGTAAGGCTTTCATGTCTAGCTCTTGTCCAGCACCCTTCTGCAGTTAAACTTGCATTTCACTCATCTACATCAGTGGAATACATCTAGTTTTCCAGTCCAGGATCTTCTCCACTAGATAGAGCCAGTGATCTCATCTGCTATCTGCCAGTGGGTACTGGAGGTGCACCACTGAAAATGAGTCAGGATGAGCCCCATATGCAATGACATGCATAGTTACCTGGGCCAGCCCAGTACTGTTACTATAGCCTGTTCCTGCAGTTCCTCCCATTGTCATGTGAGCTGCTCTTCTTAGCACTTGATATCTCACATGCTAGGAGAGAGGGAAGAATTTGGTAAATCTGGGTGATCAGAATAAGTTTGGGTCCAGCAGCTCTACCTCCTATCTCCAGATCCAGTTTGGCACTAATAGCTGGGGAATGTCCCCTGACCTTCCCTACCTCTCTGAGTTACTAGCCAGAATGGAGCATGAGACCTGTACAATTCTCTGTTATCAATTAAAACAGAACTAAATAAACTTTGCTGAACCCAAGAGGACTTCATAGGGTTGGACATCTCTGTGTTGCACTCTCCAGCACTGTGTGTGAAACCTTAGTGTGCAGTCAGTGTTTGACTTGGTTATGCACCACTAAGGCAATGTCAGTGCGTTTCAGACGGGGAGAACTGGATGACAGAACACCGAACAGCCCAGAAGCTAAGACAATAGAGAGAGAAGGGCACTGCTATCAGGAGGCTGTGGGATGGGAATTTGCTAGACTTGTCATTTTTTCCTTTGCTCTCTGCCTGCAAAAGCTCTCCGTTCTACAGTTTATTCATTTTTTTTTTCTCCTTCTGAATGAGACTGAAGACTATTTTGAGCTTGGGTTCTCTGGCAGCAAGAAGGGAAACTTTATCTCACAGATGGGCCAGTGAGAGATTTAAAATATGTTTTTTTTTCCCTCCAGAGATACCTGTGGATTCTCGGTATCCATGAAAAAGAAAAGCTGTGTCTGTTTTCCTCATTTGTGAGGGATTTCAGAACTGGCTTTATGTAAAAATGCTGAACCTGACTGCACTCCAGGGTATTTCCAAGAGAACAAGACTGTTATTACGAACCGGTAACAATTTCAAATAAACAGGGGATTTCAGGATCTTGATTCAGATTCATCTTCTGGTATGAGATTAGAGCCATAAGGTGTGGAGCTGGAAGGATTTTCCCCTCTCTATTCAGACCTTGCCACACCATCCCCCATCAATTATGTGTGCTTCATATTTTCACTCTGTGTAGCTGCTGAAGGAGAAGCTTTTCCCACAACACACTGCTTGTCTTCTGAGTCAATAATGTAGAAGCAGAGCTGGCTTCAAGCATAACCAACTTGGGCAACAAAGTAAAGCGAGCAGCACATAACCTATCCCTGCCCTGTGGCTGCCTTTCTGAACTCCATGGCCACGCTGAAGGTGAGCTCTCCCTGCTTAAGGGGAACACTGCCATGCAGTGAGAGACAGCAGTCCTGACTGGGCTCTGACAGCCCCTCTCTGTGTTATATGACAAAAAGCTATCTGCTGGCAGACTAGATCATTCCTTCATTTAGTAGAATAAAGTGTTGGAGCTCATCACCTACCCACAGTCTCTGGAAACATTCCTGGTCACTTGGACTTGCACTGGCTCACTCCACTTCTGTGGCTGTTGCTCTGCTAGTGCTGTGAAACTGAGTATTATTGTGACACTGAGGTCTGGAGATAACAATTTTTTATTCATTTTTTTAAAATTTTCTCAGCTGTGAGCAAGCTCTGTATTGAAGGAAATGATACAGTGCAACATGGGAGACAGTATATGGTCCAACCATAAGGCTATATGCACAAGGGGGCAGAGCTGAGCTGCAGTGGGACCCCTCACTTTTGGTTTTTACTAGGAACACCCTAAAATTAAAGGAGAATGTCCCTAAACAATTTGGGAAAGCCCGCAGGAGTAATGAAGCAAGCTAAATTGCTATGTCACAGATCACAGAAGCTCCTCCGCTGGTCCTGCCTGAGTTGCCTCAAAAGCAGTAATATCCTCTTTGCTCTTTGGGATGATAGTTTTTCACTTCCAGGGACCATGCTGCTCAAAATTCACTTGTTGACTGACCTTCTCCTTTGAGGGAGATTCCCACTAGGACAGAACAGGGCTACTAGCTATCTCTTTTTCTGCTGACCCATGTTTCTGAGCTATAGGATGGTCTATAGCTGGTCTAGGCATTTGATAAACCTGTTAAACCTCGAAACATTTTGCAGGTTGGAAAGAGGTTATGGTTCAAAAGGTCTGGCAACAACAAGTGGGGTTAAAAACAAACGCTTTCTTAGAAATAAATCAATTTTAAATCTGTTTGTATGTCACAATAAATATCCCTTCTCTAGCTGTGTCTGACGACTTGATGCAGTAAGACTCTCTCTGGAGACCAACTGAAAGTTTGATTCCCTCCCAGTTTCTTTGATAGACATGCTATTATTCCTTTTTCCCACCTACTTCCATTAAAATACCATGTTTGATATATCTAGAGGTCCCAGCGCTACCACTCTTAATGCCTGTGTTGGTATTTCTGATAAAAGCTAAAGGCTATTTACATCCATAAATCTACTATAGTGTATTCAGTAGAGTATTTAAGTGGATTTTGTGCTGTGAGACTGGCCTGCTAAGGGGCTTTGTTAATAATAAGTGCGGAAAATGCTTTTTAACTGTGTTTCTATGGCCTTCAACCCCTGAGATATGAAGTCTGAAACCACTTTAAGTGATACATTCAGGAGCTGAGTTGCTGTGTAGATGTATACTCAACAAATGAACTGCAGTGAGGCGTGAAGAATATTTTAGGATCCAGTGCTACAAGATACTGAGCTGTGCTAATTCCCTTGAAAGTTGAGTAGGGCAATGCTTCTGGGGAGAACTGTTGGTCTTTTGAACTTGCATTATTCAAAGCCACTCCTCCTGTTCCCCCATGCAAATACAAATTACATGGAGTGCAGCTAAAGAAAATACAACAGGCATTATTTTACAGGCTAGCTAAACAAAACAGCATTGTGGACAAGAGAAGAAGAACAATTACCCTTTATGCTGAGCATAGCAAGTAATATTTGAGACATAATTTATCAATTGCATTCATCATTTTATAGGGTTGATATTATTAGGAATGGATTAAATTATTAGCACCCACAAGGATAGAAGAACTGAAGAAATCCCAGAGGCTACAGAAAGCAAAGATGTTTTGCCCATCAGTGGGTTAGTAAATATTTCAATACAGAGATGGTCAATACTCTAGGACAAAGTAGAACTGCAGGTGTTGAGAATCTTCTGGATGAGGCTTCCATCACCAGCTGTTCGGCATTTTAAAGGCATTACTTCATTTTTCACTAACCCCAAAACAAAGTGTAGCTGTCACTGGAAGGCATTTTAGCTTTGCATCAGAATAGGAAAAAAGAGAAAAATGATTGTTTTGTTCAGATGAAAATGAATGTTGTGGAGCCCATTTAAGCCAAGCTTCAATTATCTAAAAAATGGGAATTTAAATATTTTTACCAGTGCAATGTCAGGACACTGCAAGCATTAAATGATATTCATTAGGGACTTAGTTTCAGTCATATAGACCAGCATAAACAAAGATGGGCACATTCCAGATGTTAGATGTAGCAATTTAAAAGGGAAACTGTTCCCACCCCTACTTTTATTACAACTACTTTCCTAATATAATGAAGTATTTTCAGGAAGTGGGATTATAAATCAGCTACAAAGCTGGCCTTGTTGCTCAGACATGTCCAGAATACAAATATTGTATAGCTTTAGAGAACAGATGGACAGAGTTTTCAGAAATTATAAACATCAACTTTCTGCCATGGACTGGCCAGTGTCAGGCCTAGAGGTCACATTCAAGTTGCTCAGAGTTTTCCTGCAATATTTGGGTCTAGCTTGACTCTTCAGTCTCATAGGCCTTCCTGTAAGGATCCATCCTTGGTCATTCAGTAATCCAACTATCTAGTCACAGGAAAGCACGGCTACAGAGGGCTCCAGCACATCATCAGCAAAGGAATGAGACTGAGATTAATAATACTGAGATTAATCTTGCTTACTTTAAAGCTCTGTTTCCTTCTGGATTGCAGGGATGAGGCTTGGTTATCTTGACTGTTGGCATCACTGTGTCAATGACAGATCACACTTGATTACAACCTTCTGATTATTTGTGACTTTTTCTTTTTTTTCTTTTCTGACAGGTATTTGGGGATCAAGAAACACTGAATGAATCCAAAAGGATGCTTTTTGGTGCAGACAGACTTAAAATATGACAGGAGGAGGATGTTTCAAAGGAATTAAACTCCAGAACTATTTCCTCTTCTTTTACTCCTATCTGAACATAGCAGAGCTTCAGCTTTAGCCAACTGCTGTAACATTTGAGACTGTTAGACTTTGGGATGTATCAAGAAGCATGCATTATACTGCTGTCTTCACATAGCCTATGGGAAGCAAGGAATGTCTATGTGAAATGCTGTGTATTTCATCCTGTCATCAGTACGACAAGGTTCCAAAAATGTGGGACTGGTTGGGGAAACGCTGAGCAAAGATTTAAGAAACTGCACAAATAACGGCTTTGGAAGTGATGGGATCACTCTGGGTTCATTCTGGGAGGATGTGAGTAATTTCTGAAGTCTTCCAGAGTAAAAAAAAAAAGTATCTTGTGACCTGTTACAGTAAAAATTGCAAGGAAGTGCTTGTGGGGCTTTCTCTAATTATCTTTGGAGTATCTATTAGCAACACACATCTGTTTTCAATCTCAGGCAATAGCCGACTGATTTGGTATACGCACCTTTAAAACATATTTCGTGTTTGTAGCCTTTTAGCACTGTCAGCCAGATGACATCATCTGTCATCTTACATGCAGCTTGTGATAGCAGCTACTGAATTGGTGCCTTTTCTTTCATGCTCTGATCTGTTTTCCACAGGCAAGAGAGATTCATCATAATTAGCAATTTAAGTCCCTGCTCTTAGTAACCACTCACAGGATTAGAAAAGACAGCAACAAAGACATCTATTATTTAACCATAGTTTACCCTATTGTGTTCAGAATAGCTAACTACAAAGAAAAATGTCTTTTATTTTTCATTAACACAGAGAATAATTTAAGCATTGCATTTGAAGTATGTGAACTGCAGTGATAAGCTAACATAAATATTCAGTATTTGAGGACCCAGGAATCCCAGCAAAGGAAGAAACTCTTTGTCCTTACCTTTCACTGCCTGTAATCAGTTCTCCTTGCTGGGTGAGTGCTTCTGTTCTTGGTGATTGGCAGAGCAGGCCGTGAGGCTGAACTGTCAGCAAAATGACATGAATTACACTGTCACCCCTCCCTTTCTTGCAGACCCCTTCATCATTTATATCTTAGTTTTGAATGTTGTTATTAGGTCTGACGTTTTTGTCTTCTCCAGATCTTGAAGAAAAGGGTACCTGATACTTGGGCATACTGCATAACAATGTCTTCCCCTTAATGCAGGAGAAAGCCCTACATTATCATTTAAATTCTTTAAAATATATTTATATAAGTAATAATTATTTCTGTTAGTTTGAAAATGGCAACTATACTTTTCTTCCTTTTAATCTGTGATAGTGCATTCATGCAATTTGTCTTTCTTCCAGCCATTCACTCCTTTGCAATCTCGACTATCTCAGTCTGTTCCCAATGGGTTGCATCTGAGTTACAGAATAGGTGCTTGAAGTCCCACCAACTTGTTTTACTCAAAATCTTGTTATGGGAAAAAGGGAGGACCTCATAGGCAAAGCCAAGAAGAACTTTTTGTTAATCTCATTGAAGTCTCAACAGTCTGATCAGGAAGGTATCAGTATCCCAGGTCTTTTTGTAGGATGGGTTTGATGCTGAAGTTAATGGCTTCTTTCTCCTCACTCCAGGGCTCATTTTCATGTATTTGCCAACACACACTACAACGTGCTTTTTCTTCATTAATCTGCAATGTGGCATTACATCTGGGCTTGCAATATATGTTCTGGTTTACATATGCTGGATATGCATAAGTTTTGTTAAGCCCAATGCTGGTTTTGCACAGCTCCCAACGTTGCATTCCGTTAATGACCAGTAGCTGCTGGTGAGTTGTTCATAGCCTGGGGCCTCCAGTATCACCATGTGTCCACACTTTCAAGGTCCTTGCTGTCATCTCATGCTACATTATCTTAGTATAACAAGTAGTTCACTCCTTACAGTAACTGTTTGCTATTATCATCTATTAAGCACAGAAATATATGAGAAACGTACAACAGTATTTCACCACACAATTGTACACTCGCTGCTCAGAACACACCTGAGAACTGAGAGGAATCTCAGATCAGGTGTGGGTTGACCTCTTGCTTTCCTGGGTCCAATTCTGTATGTGTGTTTTGAGAATATGTATCTATCAGGTTGGCTGTCAAGACAAAGACAAGTGAGAAAATCCACTTTAGTATGTGAGGAGGGCTGACTAGAGAGCTCTCTCTCTGTGTTACAGGGTTGCATATATGTACATGATTCCTGCTTGGTACTAAGTCCCACTTAATCTGCCCTTTGTAAACTTATTCCCTGAAGATTTTAGAAGTCTTTTATAGCAAAGACCACAGCTATTATAAAATGCCTGCATCATAAAATAACTGAGATCTCTTGCATAGTGTATTGGGGTATTATTTCATAGTGTAAGGTAGATCTTGCGTGAGGTTTAAACGAAATGTTCAATGGTACACTGGTTATGGTTGTGCAGGTTAATGTGTTCTTTCTCGAGCGGTAAAGCAAAGCACAAAGGACTGGAATTGGTTCTAATTTTCTTTCAAATATCATTTTTTTCATGAATATACATTTATTAAAATTAATAACATTTCATTTCTACTCCTTGCTAACTTTTCCTTAGCTTTCAATACTTTTATGATCAAAGTTACTGCTTTTTCTTTTATTGTCAATTCTGGAAATAGAAGTTTGGTAGCTTTACGTTTTCTGTATTAATTGAATACAGGTCCCTCTAAGTCCTGATTGGTAATTCAGTTCTTATTATGAGGGAGCAAAATGTCATCTTCTTATTGGTCCTATTTATATTATTTCCTTGTAAAAAGTAGCTGTATTAATTATTGTGATATTTTTAATCTTGTGTATTTCAGATGAATGCTTCATTGAACTATTTCATTACCAAAGTATTTCATTTTTAAAAGTAAAGGAACTTGTAACATAAAACCTCCGTATGCTGTCTCTGCTTAACATTCAGATCCTGCCTGATCATTTCCTGGCAGAATTTATAATAATATTAAAAATGAGTGGGTTTTGAAGTTATTTTATTAATATAATGAAAGCAAAGTACCAAACATCTGAAGAAAACCTTCTGATAACAGGGAATTTTCTGATAAAAGAGAGGATGAGTTCTACGTATGTTTGCATGGCCGTGAAATCAGTATGAATAGATTGCTACTAAGCTTGTCTCTTGAATATATCCAAGTTTTATGTTCCATCAAACACTTATTTCATATAGAACTGATGTTCTTTATCACATCAGTTCACCAAAGACAGTTTAGATGCAGTATGTACTTAAACACAAAACATTGGCAGATGTAATCTGAAATACATAACATTCCAGTTTTACTCATTGCTATATTTACTGACACATTGCTGATGAAGTTTTATCTCAGTGATTTGTATGTGATAAAAATCAACAAAGCATTTTTGAGGGTTCTGAAGGTACCTGTCAGAGTAAGTGTTTGCAGATGGCAGGAGGATATTGAAACCCTGATCCATCAGTTGAGGATGATTACATTTAAGTGCATAACATGGCCATTTGCCTGAGCCCTTATTAAATGACCTAGATGCCTGACAGCAGTCCTCAAAGAAAAAGAGTCCCAGTGTTTGTTTTTCAGATCACTTCCTCAGAATTGCATAACACCTTGGTGGTGGTTTGTGGAAAGGGTTAAGCCTACCTTTCACATAAGCTATATATTATTTTACTTGGTTTTTTACATGTTAATCTTGCAACCCTTTTAAAATTGTGTCCAAGAATTACTAAGAGACTTCTGCTGGGCTATGCAACAGTGAAAGAGAAGATATTAAAACTCAACTAAGTACATGATTCTATGGATCAGCAGAAAAAGCAAAATATTCTCACAGGTCTCTCATAGACCATTTCTTGCAGTTCTAAAAGCATGGTTACATAGGAACAGCTCCTGGTGAATGTATATACCTGACGATGATTTAAGTAGTTACTGGCATGAATGTTCTCTAAAATTAAGAAAACCAAGAGGTAAATGTCAGGAAAAGTGTTCTTACAGAGGAAGAGACAAGGGAAATGCTATGCATGGATGACATGAGCACTGAGTAAGAAAATAAAATTACTTCTCCAGATAAGAAGAGTTACAAGGACCATAGCTGTCTGTCAGGCGAGAATCTAATAGCAGCATAAATGAAAGCTCCAACAGCGAAAAGTATAGTGTTGAATTATTCAACAAAGACTTAAACCCTATGGTAACACAGAATAAAATGAGTCTCCGCATAAAATGATACTAAATTCAGCATAACTGGGGTCTTCTGAATATCTTTCCTGTTGAAATATAGATGTGTACATACACACAGTTACATGTGACAGGTGAATATACCACACAGTCTGTTCTACTAAAATAATTTCTGTGATTTTATTTAGTACAGTAATTGAAAAATAAATTTACAAATACTGGTCCTGAGACCTGAAAATACCAAAGCAACTTCAGAAAGTGCTGGTATATGTTTGAAGTGTGAAGTACTGTAGAGCAGCACATTTCTTCTCTATTCAGTACTGACAAGACCACACCTGGAGCACTGTGTTCCATTCTGGACTTCACAGTAAAAAAGAGACATGGACATATTGGAATGAGATGATGATATGGAGTCTCCATCCTTGGAGATATTAAAAGCCACCTAGACATGGTCCTGGGCAACTGAATCTAGTGGACCTGCTTGAGCAGATTGAGGAGATGCCTCCCAGAGGTGCCTTCCAACCTCAACCACTGTGTAACTCTACTAGTTAAGCATAGCTATAGGTTTGTGTATTTGCATATATTCCCCTGCAGAACATGTTAACAGTACTGCTAATTCCAAATTGACTAGTTTTGCATTGTTGAAGACACAAAGAGCATTCAAAGGAAGACTTTGCAACTGGTAGTCATGAATTATGAAGAAGATGCACTGTAATTTAAGACATATACTAGGAGTGTTTTGAAGGACACAACATGTAAGAGGAGAGATATCTGATGTTCTTTAACTTTCAGAACACGAGAAAACAAGAAATCATATGAGAAGACGATAATAAAATCATTGCATTAGAAGACATCCATTTAAAAAAAAATACTCTTCATACAGCCAGCTGTCTCACTGATTTGTCATCTAACTTTTTGTTGTGGTTTAAGAGTTAACAAATTGGGGTCGGGGGTAACTGTAGGACCTTGAGGGGTCAGAGGGCAACTGGTATTCCCGCCTCTTCCCTGCCACACTCTATAAAATGACAGGAAGTTTGGGTTTTCACATTAGTTTCTTTCTCCCTCGGACTGTGGTGCTGGTGGGACCGCAATCTAGCTCAGCTAGGCCTGGCTCCACATGCTCTGCACAATCCATCATCATCCCAGGACTGGTTTTGTGTATTTTTGTATACCCCCTTCCCTTCATATTTCCTTTTCCCTGTTTATCTGTTACTTACTAAATTTTGTTCATAGTCTTAACTTCCAAGTTCGTGTGAGGCGCTTCCTTCCTCATTCCCCTTTGTATCCTCCCTTGGGAGGGAAGGGGGAGGGGGAGAGAGAGCCGATAGGAATCCTGCTCGGCAGGTTTTGCCCTGAACCTTAAATGGAGACACCTTTAAATAACTAGACTATATTACATACAACAGTAGGCTTCTGCAGTGCATAAGGCCCTCGGAAACCAGAGTAATTTTCCTGAACTGTGAAAGAGACACACCTACCTGACTTTATTATTAATAGGTATTTGCATGTCTAATCTGTCTTGCATTGTACAGAGATGTCACTCTACTGGAGTGGCAAAGTGTAAAAACTAACTGTATTTTGGAAGAAAAACTGTAAGGTTGATCTGGCAACCCAACTAAATTCTTTCAGCTTCTGAGTAATAGGCTCAGCCTGATCTCAAAGGCTGCATTTCAATCTTTTGATTAGCAGAGCTTGAGAGCACTTCTTGGCTGGCAAATTAAGCCACTATGGAGAAAACTTTGCATTCTGACTCATAAAAGCTCTTTGCAAATATCATTAACAGGTTTTGGAATAAATCCTACCTTCATTTTTTTGTTGTGTTTTTTTTTTAACTCCAAAAAGGATTTCACATAGCAAGGTATTTTGTACACATTATCAGTTGTTTGATGTGGATAGTTTCTCATAGGACACAACTATCATGCCATAACTTGTCAGTTTTTTTGAATAAATTTCTAAATTTAGATTTTTTTTTTTTTACACTGTAAAGGTACATTTTCAATGTTTTGGTTTGTTGTTTTGGTTTGGGTTTTTTTTTGTTTTTTTTAAAGGGCAACTGCAAATCTGCTGACTTCAGTATTGCAGGGAGACCTGAATACTGCACAGGAGACCTGTGCCATGGGCAACACTATTTACAGCACATACTAAGTTTAGAAACGTAACAATATAAAACACAATCAAACTATATAAGGAACACAATTAGAGGTGAATGCTTTAGGACCATCAGATTGGCAGACTCAATTACATAAATGCAGATTCCTGTCTGCTTCATTATATTCTATACAACTGTTAAGTCATAAGGAAAAATTCTGCTTAAAAAGACTCCTCTTCATCACAAATCCAAGGATACTTTTGCAAATTCTGGGTAATAGAGAATGAAGCACTTGTACAGATAAACATCATAATTAATATTTATTTAATGAAGAAAGAGTAAAGTAGTAAATTTAGAAAAGCTACTTTTGAAAAGAAAGCACAGCTTTGTGCTGAGAGTTACGAATTTCATTAATTTCCTGTCAGGATTTTATTTTTGTAGTAGTCATTTTTACTCACGAGTGGGTGGCTCTTGAGATGAACAGCTGAAACAATTTACCTGAGAACCTTGAGCTGAAAATTTCAAGTGTAAACAATAAAAGAGTTTGATAAAGAGAAAAGAGTTCACCAGAAGTATTGCTTTGGCATACAGCTCCTTTGGATTCAAGCTAGTCAAGTTTTTCATCTGTGGTGAATGGCTTCTTTTGTTTCTAAAGGAAAAACTAGAAAAAAAATCACATGGATGTGGTACTTAAGTACAGGTGGTGGTACAGTGCTTTTGACACTAATTATTCGTGCAAATTGTTTATCGTGACTAGTACTGTGAAGCATTGTGTTATGCATTTAAGCCAGTTGACCATAGTAGGAAAATGGCAGTCCTGATAAGCAGCCAAAGGAAAACAAAAACTAAAACACACAGGAAAGAAAGAATGACATACACTTCCACTTACAGCAGCTTAATCTTACTGTTTGGAAGGCTGGAACGGCCTTTTCATAGTAGCGATGTTAGGTGGACAGATGTTAATACCCTAGACCACCCCAGTCATACTGGACATACGGGTCTGCTGCCAAACTAAATAAAACCAAGTAGGAAAGCAGCCTTGTTTTCTTGTCCTCCAAGAGAAAGACAGAGGAATTTCCTGTAACATCCTCAGGAGTTCTGTCTTTACTTCCCATCTTGCTCACATTCAACCTCTCTTTTTGTAAGTTTCTGCTTCCAAATCACAGTATTTGAAAAATCTAGCTAACTATTTAAAAATCCTTGTCATGGAAAAAAAAATCCCAGATAAAACTATTTTGTTTACTTTTATATTTTTTTCTTGAAATTCAGCATCTGTAATGTGTATCCTGTCTCTTCTTTATCAGAGTATCACTTATGTTTTTGTTTTATCTTGTCTCAAATCTATTTATTGCTCACTGCAATAGTAATCAAGGTCTGACTACATTTATATTGACATAGAACAGGTACAAAAGAGAGCATGTATGTTCTACAGAACCGTTAAGTCACATGGAAAAATACAATTCTGCTTAAAAGCACTACTCTTCATTGCAAATTCAATATCTGTTCAATGCATTAAATGCTGTTACCTTGTCTATCCACAGAAAATGCTGTTTCCTCATAGATGGTCTCACTGTTACTCTCCCAGCCCTTCACATCCTCAGTAAATGGGAGAGCAGAGGCTTCTATGTCTCTACTGGAAATATTCTGGAGATGCTCAGACATAGCAATGGCCTTTGTGTCCATGCAATCCCCACGTTACTGTATATTTGCAATGTTTATAATGCTGTGCTCTCCTTTAAATGTTTCACATTCCTCTCTGAGAATTTCAGTGGAAAAGCTGAGTAAGCATCTTTTTGTCAATACTATGCTACTTGTAACAACTTTCTTAGAGATGCTTTTACATACATTATATCAACTGTTCTTGGTTTGCAGAATCCTGTGAGAAAGACTGAGAGAGGATAGACTAGTATGATTCACAAAGTAGGCAAAGTTGGCCTTTTGCAATGGGCAATGTTCCTTTCATATGCCATGCCTAGACTGGAACTCAAGCCCTTAAAAGTGTGAAAGTGAAGTAAATATTTCATCTCAGTGCAGACCTGATTCTGAGATCATCACTTGCTATTTTGCAGTAGACATTTTGGTTTTGGTGCTTCTTGAATATAAATGTAACAACACTGGATTACAGTATTTTCTTAATGAATAGAGGTACTCTTTTGTAATGTATGTGATCACTGAAATAATACTGGCTAAATCATCTGGAACTGCTATAGACGTCACACCCAAGATTCTAGGTTACAAGACTCGAAACAGCACTCAGTAATATGGAAGAGCCAGAAAATAAAAAGCAAAAAGAATTACAGGTTTCTAAGTAATGATGGTAAATGATGGGGGTGACTTCTGACTTAATGCAAACAGTGGAAATCTCTTGCACAAGATTCTTATTAAAGTCCAAACTAAGATCGGAAAACAGAGAGAAGAAATGCATTATTTGAAAAATCTCTGTTTCCACTCAAGAAATACAGCAAGTATGTGCTTACTGGACACTTTTGCAACAGAATGCGTAAAATCATTTGAAAGGTTGATAGGACGACATAGAGATAACTTTGCGCCGATACAGAATTTTAAATGAGTTCGATATTCACAGTCATAGGAATAAAGTGATAGCCGTTATATGTGGTTCTCAGAAGAAGTGAAAAGTAAGGTAGAGAGCATTTTCTCATAGCAATTTGGGCACTTTTGAACTCACAGAACTACTACTAGTAAATGAATTAAAAACAAAGTTGTAATTGCTGTCCCTGAAAATGGTCCAAAACTGTTAGATATTTGAAGCACAAGAGGAAAATATATTCTTACTATCCCAAGCAAACTCTGGCACATAACACACCTTCATGTCCTTGATATTTATGATTGAAGATTTTTCTAATTAGCGAAGTTAAATGAAAGTTATTGGAGTGAAATGAGTCATTTCATGCAAAATTTTAAATTTCCTTCATTTATACATTTTTATAGCCTCATATTGAGTTTAATCTGTTGTGCTTCATCACTGGAAACTGCCAGACCCAGAAGTACGGAAAGACTATCTCTGAATAAAGCAACATTTAATATTTCAAGGATGTGTAAGACGATTATTCTTTTGGAGCTTTTCACTCTGAAACAATGTTCAGAAATCCTAAAAATTAAATAATTTTATGTATTCAGGTCATTAAAGGGAGGATAGTGGGGATGGAAGCACTCGAGTGTTGATCTGAGGCCAAAAAAAGCCTGACCGTATCATCATATATCTGTCTAGACAATGGGATGAGTAAGTATTTGGTGTGAGTTACTTGCAGCAGTGCAACTTCTCCCTTTCATACATTAACAAGGAATATAACTTTCTGTTCATCATGAATATACTTCCCAACTAGGCCAACCTCGTAACTGTAGCCTTGATTGAAAATGTTCCCTGAACAGTTGGAGAAGGGTAAGCTTTGCTGCCCTTAGTAGGCACTGCTTAAAATGTTTCTCTTCCATATGCAGGCTGGGAACAGGCACAACTGAGCTGGATGAGGGTCTTTCCATGAGTATACTCTGCAAGCTGTAAAAAAAAAAGTATGTAATGGAAATTTTAGGAACTAGTATTCACTTTGCCCAGTGGTCTCCTTGAACTTACCGTTTCATCTTTGCATCACCTACACACTTCCATTGCCCTTTCTTGTTTCAATGAGAGAACAGAAGGGTCTTGATAGAGTTATAAAATCTTGCAGCTTTACATCTGTGTGGCAGGGCTTGAGTGCTTTGAAAGATGACTTAATGCTAGTTCTAGGTGCTTGAAGTGGAAATACCAATCTTTAGGGAGAAATGGTTTCACTGTCTTTTAATTTAAAAATAAATGAATGTAATTTAGTTAGTCCCCTTTCAACACTCCTTATATCATTACTATATCATATTGCCTTCTGTGAAATTACTGACATTATCTTTGATGTCTAGTGTACTGTTTGAAATTCTTTCTTTCTTTCTTTCAGCGAGTGAATGAAAATTCAGTACTTTCTTGTTCGCTTGTTTTTGCAGAAACTTACTTTCCTGATAGTCTTCTAGGACAATGCTAGAAACTACCTAAAAGATATCTTAGCACTCCAAAAATATTTAAGAGATTCAGGTGTTTGAGTATTGGTATGATAAACTGGCTGAATATAGAAACAGCAGAATGAAGAGATTAAACTTACTGTGGTTTTGACTGAAAGATACTATCCTGTGATTAAATTTCATTTTAAAAAGTACCCAGTCTGTATGAGTCTGTCATTTTTGCATGAATCCCACAGAATAGTGATAACATTAGACTGCCATTTCAGCCTATACCCCGTGTTAGCCACCTTTTGTGGATCTGTGCTACTGCTCGTGTCTAAATGTTCTTTTTCATTCACTCTGTATTTGATAACTGTAGACTCAAATGGAGCTAAAAGCTGTTCATGTAAAGCCTCCACAATGAAGTATGAATAGGTTTTGAAGGAGAAAATCTATCATACAATTCCATTTTCTCTTTTTCCAGTTGAGAATAACTGTAAGCAACACTCTTGTTGGTGCTATTACAGATACCTAGGTTCAAAACAACCTATCTTGCTTGTCCTGATTTTCTCCCTTATGCTTTTGAATTTGATAACTTGTTTTCTTGCATGGGCAGCAGTGATACTGAGGCTGCAAAATGTTTTCTGCTTTAAAATCTGATTTCAAATAACGATTTTGTGACTCATTAGCTCTTGGGCTGTAATTTTCTATTTCTGGTTTCTAAGCAAAGAAGAATCTTGTCAGTCTGCATCGAAACAGCTCAATTATTTTTGAGTCAAAACCATGTATAGAAAAATATTGCCCCAAAATATAAAAATCCATATATTCTTCAACAAATGCTACTCGGGGAGACCAATGTATTATCACAGTGTGAATATAATACCTGTATGAGACTTTGAAAATACAGAAATGAGCTTTCTTTTGGGGTTCCTTTTTTTTTCAGTTCTTTAATAAAACTTCAGATATCCACCTAAAGAGTGTTATGGTTGAGAGATACGTGAAGAAAAGTGAACAATGATACCTGGTCCTCAGGCCGGCTGTTATTTGATGAGGCTGCCCTACAAATATGGATGAAAGTGTCCCTTGTGCTGTTACTGTTTGCCACAAAAGGAGCTCTCAGATCAGGTGCAGTGGGCAGCCTTTTTACTGCTAAATTTTTCATTGTAGCCATGGAGCTAATGGTGATATGTAGGTGTGTGGGTGGGCAGAACTGAGACGAAGTATCAAAAAGCTGGCTTTGCAAGAGCATGTGAAAAACTGATATATCATAAGATTTTTTCCATCCCAGAAAAGTTGGTCTTATGAAGAGGTGAGAATGAAATGGATCCTTAACCAGATAGGTGTTTTCTTTCATTTTCAACACCTATTACCTATCTTTATACTCTACGTGAGTGTACACAGGAACATCTAAGTAACTTAATTACATTGTCCATTCTCTTATATACTTCTAACAATTTTCTTTCCCTTTTTTTTCATTTTTTTTTAAGTGATTATACTGTTAGTTTTAGAGAAAAAGAAGTATTTTCTTAAGGCTTGAGTTTTGATAATTCTGTGAATAAGTAGCAGCAATATCAAAGCAGCAGGCCACTCCACCCTTAGAAACACATCAAAAATTTCAAATGAGAAAAACAGTATCTGAAAAGTTTTTGTATTTTTTAAATGCAAATAAATTAAAATCTAATTAAAGATGTATGGTTTGTTGACACTTATTTCAAAGCTAGATTTTATGCTATTTTCAAATGCAAATCTGAAATAATGCCTGGTCTTTCTGATAACTTCATTTTTTTTTCATAAGGATAATGCTGATCATACTTGTATTGATTTGGTATATGCAACACTAGTATAAGTGATAGTTTTGTATTTAAAATAGTACAGGAAAAGTGCATGTTTTATATCATTAAAATATTTTAAACTAATTTTGATACAGATTTGTATATGACAATTTTTTTAAGAGTCTACAGCTGTACAATATTTACTTTAAAAAAGAGCTACTCTGAGTCTCTTTCCGTATCCTGATTACCCTAAAGAGGAAAGGATTGAAGGGCTTCTGCCAGCAAGGGTGTTATGGTGTTTCTATTTTCCTCTGTCCACTGTGTATGTGCATCCTATTCTTGTGCTGAACCAAATGTAATCTTTAAAAATAGACTCTACGGATCATTGCTGGTGTAGGAGGGTCCTATAATTCTATAGGAAAGAATCTCATTGATGCAAATGAGCACGACCAAAATCACAGGTGACCCACCTATGTCTTGCATACATCTACAAGTAGATCAAATGAAGCTCCCAAACCTGACAGTGGCATTATGGTAACTGGGAGTCTGCTGAGTACTCTGAACTCCCAGGTGAGCATCCAAATACTGATATCGGTGACCCTAAGAACCTATTGCTCAGTTCTGTCCCAGCCCTTTGTAGAGCTATGCGCTTTATGGTCCTCACACATGTGCAACTCTGAGTTTTCTCTCAGATTCCAACATACGAAGTATGGGACTTCTTACAAAGGCCTGCAGCTACAGGACAAGAGCTAATGGCTTGAAACTGGAAGAGAGTAGATTTAGACTGGAAATAAGAAGGAAATTCTTCACTCTGAAGGTGGTGAGACACTAGAACAAATTGCCCAGGGAAGCTGTGGATGCTCTATCACTGGATGAATTCAAATCCAGGTTGGATGGGGCCTTGATCAACCTGGTCTAGTGGGAGGTGTCCCTGACATGGCAGGGAAGTTGAAACTAGATATCTTTAAGGCACCTTCCAACCAAATCATTATATGATTCTGTGAGTATGCATTTTATGACTAATCAAACACAAATTTTTAGTTTTGTGCTTCAGAAAGGCTCACACATTCATTAGAAGTGCTCGTATCAAAATTATCATGGGAACCAGTAATTTTTAACTATGACAATAAAACGTATTGCTGTGAAATGATGCAGGATACTCAAAGAAAAAAACCAACAGTTTATCTAATTTGATAAGAAAGGCACAATAACATCTTGTTTTCACACTGGCAGAACTCTACAAAGCAGTATCCTATATAATGGTAGTGCTTTGGCCGTAAAAGTGAGCAAACTGGAATGCACAGTTTGACCATTAGTAGTGAGTGCTAGAAAGTGGAGCTCTCTTGGCTAGCACAGTACACCTGAAGTATTGCTAGGGAATAGTGCCTTGGAAAGTACCCAGATTTTAAGCTGAGTCTGAGACATGAGATGAAAGATTATGACCTCTGATTCCCAATGTTTTGGAGAAATGTGAACTTTTTTCAGCAATGAGCTCCACATAAATCCTGTATTTACTCACTGCTAGGATACACCTCACATTTGAATATCATGTCCAAAGTAGAAAAAGAGATTACTTTCTGTAGATGGACAGGCTTTGCATTTTCATATTTGACTTAAATGAAATCTTGCTGATACTAGCCAAAAGCAAACTTGATTACATAAATATCCTCCTGGTCACATCACTTCATCAGGGATTTTTTTAGGAATAATAAATCTTTCAAAGATAGCCTACAAAAATGTCATGTAGAAAAGCAGCAGATGATTTAATATGAGTGAAATAATTGCATGATTGGCTATAAAACTATCTTAATATAACATTCAACTTTGCAGTTAAGCATTTCTCTCACAAATAGGAATCAAATTGCATCAGCTTAGATACTAAAATAATAGACTGCAACAAAAATCCCAGTAAATTCTACAAGGAATTTCTTTAAGTTTATCTCTCTATTTGAAACTGTATTTCAGAAAAAAAATATTTTTGATTGTGCTAATTCTCATTGTGGTTGGACATATTTTTGTGGTATGTGCTGATGGGTGGCTAAATTTCTTTTTCTTTGCTCTTAGGAAAGGGAGCCAGGTGTGCTGCCTCTGATTGCCTTTTGTTCATGCCTGCACAAGATTGACCAAGTTTCTCCTCTGTATCAGATCAACTCAATATATTCAATTATCTGTTACCTTAATTACTGACTTCTTGGGCTTTAACTGCCTGATTTGTCAGAAAAAGTTCTGTTTCTCTCTTCTTTGCCCCTTTCTTTTGTTCTTCCATCAGAACCAGGAGGGATCAACATATCACTTGGTTTTTGCATCGTTATCAACACTAGGACAGTTAAAAATGCTCTGTTACTGAAAAGAGCCCTGGTTGATATAGAACCAGCTTAGTATTAGTAAGAAAGGAAAGCGGATAATAAATTAAAATCACATGAAGAAACTGCCTTTTGTTATCAGTCTCCCTTTAAAGAACTGCACTGAAATAAGACCTTTATTTACTAGCGTTGTAATTAATGTAAACAAAATAACAGAAAATGCACAGTCTAAAATTAATAGCTGGTTTTCTTTTTGTTTGTCAACCAGAAAAATATTTCTTAAGCAATTAGAAAACAATTCAGTACATTCAAGTCCTTAAATTATTTTGGCACCATGCCTTCTTTACACTGCACATTTGAGCAGCGATTGAGTGCCAGTTGGCCAGTAGTGCATTTAGCTGTGATTCATGGCCTTGAGCAGCACTTCTGTTCTGTTAGAAAGAGGAGGTAGGTTGGTATAATTATTTTAACATTTTATGCAAAGCCACAGCCTGAAGTTCAAAACTTTTGTAACACGTTCAGAAAGAAATTCAGCATGACATATTC
Source organism: Baryphthengus martii (assembly GCA_013396935.1). Taxonomy (NCBI): domain Eukaryota; kingdom Metazoa; phylum Chordata; class Aves; order Coraciiformes; family Momotidae; genus Baryphthengus; species Baryphthengus martii. The sequence goes on along the minus strand of VWZK01016320.1, from coordinate 89,383 downwards.
TGTGGCAAATAATACGTGGAATTTCACATGACAGATCAGACCTTGGGCAAGCAAATGGAATTCCCTTTAGATGATGATAAAGCAAAAGATATGCTCCAAGGTGCATTTAATGAATTTCAGCTGCTAATAGCAATTTAATACTTGGGACCAGGTTAACGGTAATCCAAAGTAAGATTTCTTAAAAAAATGTGTATTTTAGCTATTAAGGTTCTCAGCATCAACTTTTCTCATTCCCATTGTGCCCTATGACTTGCTCATTTAAATATGACCTCTGTTGCCCAAGACAGATTGTCCTATTGTAATAAAAATATTGTAGCAATGCTTTACTGTTGGTGGTATTTATAAGTATAGCCCCGCACATATCTTACAACTGATTGCCCCTATAATTAGAACACTTGTGATTATAGGTTGTTTATAATCTAACATGTGACACACAAATACTCATTTAATAACTGTTAAAATCCCTGATTCCCGGATAAGAAATAGAATAGAATTTTGGAGTGAAGCTTCATGTAGAAGTTCTCGTGGATTGTGCAAGAAAGTTGCATTCTTGTGACACCATATTCTGAGTATTTTTCAATTCCCATTATTTAATAGAGCTGGTTCTGAGAAAAATGATGGATCTGCCATCTAGATTGTGATTGAATGTTCTTGACTTAGATTCTTGTTGATTGCATTAAATGTATGCAGAAGCAGAAGCTAGTTAGTATGACAACTGAGAAGTCATTTGTCATTACAATTATCCCCAAGTCTGGCTGCATTGTTGTCAGTAGTCTGGAAGGAGGGAGAAAATCATATATCAGAAAGCACTATTGATATAAAACCAGCATGAAGATAGAAAACAAAGCAGCAAGAGCTATTTTAACTTTTAGCATGAGCTTACTGAAATTGTCTTGATGTTAGTGGCACGCGGTAATTAGGGAAAGTGGCAAAGAAACTCAGGATCTTGAAACCTGTAGCTAGAGGGCACAGTGATCACCATGCTGCTGCACAGAAGCAATGGTTAATAACTCAGTTATTACCTATTGATCTGGAAAGACTTCGAATGGAGATAACTGTCAAGACTGCCTTTTATAGAGGAAGAGGCTAAAGCACAGAGTTTAAATGACTTGCTAGCACCTTGGAAGAAAACACTGGTCTCTTGAGTCCTATCAGTTGCTTGTTTTTGTATTATTGATATTGCCATCTCTTCTGGAGCTCTCCAAAGGATTATCACAGAGTAAGGCTGGGTAAAAAAAAAAACACAACACCTTTTGAGGAATATGTCTCACATAGTTCTTTTCATAACCACTTCCAACAATGGTAAGGGGCCCTGGGGCTTAAAGTCTTTGCTTTCTCACACACAATGCAGAAGCTCTGAAAGTCATTCATCTAGGTCCAGCTGAGGGGGAAGTATCAGAAATTCAAATGCATGGTAGATGCATGACATTCCACTGTGAATGGCTATTAGCTTGCTAGCAATTTTGTGAGAATAATTCAATTTGTGGATTCTATGGCCCTGGGCTCATTTTGTGTGGCCATATATAGCAATTCTGCAGCAGCAATAGATGGGAGTAGCACCCCCATTGGCAGCTTTCTTCTACTAGAAAACTGGTATTCTGTTCTGAAAGCATTTTTTCACAGAGATCATAAATTTTTTTTTTGTGGGAACTGTGAATGGATCACTGTACAAATCCAGCCTGTAAATTACCCAGCAAATGGGGTGATCGACAGGACCCTCCATGTTGGGTTTTTCTGTTGCTAAAGAGTTAGCAACACTATGGTGCCTCTGCTATACCTTTATCACAAGCTTTTCCAGATCTACTTAAAATGAGAGGTGACAGATTATATGACACAGATGTCATTACTTAAACTGATTTTCTTTATGTTCACTTAAGTAATTTCTGTTGGATCAATATAATAGTGATGTAGAATAAAGGCCTTTCTCTGCTTCCACTAGATGCTTAAATAAACAAACCCTCATTATTGGTCAGAAAAGATGTAAAAGTAGCACACTAGGTCTTGTATTACAGTCAAGTAATAGCCATAATTTCCTTTTCCTTGCAGTTTTTCATGGCATTGTTTCTTTAGATGTGCAATGTCTGCCCCTGCTGTGCAAGGGGGAAAGAAGTATTCAGAGACATAGGACAAGAGATAGAGTACCCTCAATCTCAAAGTGTTTTAACAAAGGATTAGAGAATGAGACAAAGAGCTCTTGGAAGTAAAAAGAGGTAGGCACAGACATCGATGGAGGGTGGATAAGAACAGTGTATAGGTGATTTCATTCTGTTCATTTTTGTTCATTTGCAAAATTGTGGGTCAAAAGAAATCAGGAGAAACTTCAGTGAATTTAAGAAGAGCTGAAGATACAGCATTCACTGTGAAGCTTTCTGTCTAGCAGTCAGTGGAGATAAACTTTACATTTCAAAGACAGCTGGATGAGAGGCCAGATTAACAGCAGAAATGAAAAAAAAATTTTGAGCCTGCAGTAATGCAGGATCAGAAGAGTTTACTGTGATAGCATATTTAACATATTTTAGAAGCCAATTGCTGGCACTACCGAGATCAGAGAAGACTTCAGGAATCCTAAAGTAGAGCAGAAATAGAGAAAAACTTCAAGAAATCTCAAAAACCTCGTAGGTGAGTGACTGAAAGGAATTAAATATGAAATAAATCACTGGTGTGAATATGTAGATGTTAGTTTTGTGGCAAGCTGGACATTCTAATTTTGCATTTTTTTAGTCAAAGTAAGTTATTGAGCTCTGTGAAAAAACAATTAGATAAAATGTTGTGAAGATTAATTATAAATTTAGCACTGGGAGAAACAATAAACATATTATACCAAAAGAAATAAATAGCTAAGTGAAATCTGCAATTTCCTGAATCAAAACAATAGAAGTAAACAAATTGTAGAATTATGTATCTAATTCAAATGTGAATATCATAGAATCATTGATTGGTTTGGGTTGGAAGGGACCTTTACAGGTCACCTAGTCCAATGACCCTGGAGAGTGCAGGGACGTCTTTAACTAGATCAGGCTGCTCAGAGGCCAATGAAGCCTGACCTTCAATGTCTCCAGGGATGGGGCCTCCATCACCTCCTTGGGCAACCTGCTCCATGTTCCGCCACCTTCATAGTAAAGAACTTCCTAACGTCCAATCTAAATCTACCCTTCTGTAGTTTAAAACCATTGTTCCTTGTCCTGTTGCTACATGCCCTTGTAAACAGTCCCTTCCCAGCTTTCTTGTAGGCCATTTTTAGGTTCTGGAAGGCTGCTGTAAGGGCAATATATTATAAGGTAATATTGGATTTCATTGTGACTGTGTCCATTTTCAACAGACGTCACCATGGCAAAAGAGCTGCATTTTCCAAAAGTTAAAACATGACATAGAAAGAGCCTGCTAATACATGGAGATGTTACATGTAAAAGATTCAGGGTAGGGTCAACCATCTCAGTGTTGGGGTGTAGTTTGTTGAAATGCTTAGCTACAGTATGATTCATTTAGAAACATAGTAGGAATAAAGGTATCCTATTAAAAATGAGGCTCATCATGGGAGGACTGTCTGTTATCGTAAGCTTGGAAGATATGTTTTAGCTAGGGGCTTATATTAGTATTCAGGCACTTGTGTTATATTTTTCCTGGTTTTACAATGCTGTCTCCTTGAAACTCATTAAAGCTGTTTCCACAGTAGGCTAGCTGCCCAGGCATGAAAAATCTAAGGAGTAAACAGAATATTTATAAATACACAAGTGTCCATTACATGAAGTAGTAAATTTAAAGATAATTAAAAAGCAAAAACAAAGCACAAATACCCTCTCAAGCACATACAGCAATAACACAACCAGTATGTGTTTTTCTTGTAAAGGATTCATTAGAACATAAGTCCTAGAACTGAGTGAAATAAATAACTCAGCCTGATTTATGAGCTACTATTAATCATCTCTAAATGACAAGTTCAAAAACAAAAAAGAGGATTTATTTGTTATTACTTTGTGCTTTATTTAACCATGAGATCCATGCAAAACAGATGCAAAAATTCTGTACCGTGTATAAACGAGGACACATTCAAACATGACTGTGTTGTACACCTTTTTACAAGGCTGTTGAGAATTCCAGTTCAACAGACCATCTAAACATACATCCTTCCATTTAAAAGTCCTCAGGTTCAATTGACAAGTGCAACTACACAAGGGCTATATGGGTTTAAAATTTTTTCAAAAGTTTGAGATGTCTAAATCAATGTTTAGGTAGATGAGGCAATTAACTCCAAACTTGAAGCCTGAACTTCCTGTTTACAGGCTAGGGGAACACTACAGGTGGTGTAATTTGCAAAATGAACCAAGAACCTCCAACAGTGTCTTGCATGTGTAAGTGTGTCTTTTGTGGGCAAGGGAGTAGGTGAGGAACGGCTTTATTCCTTTTCCCTTTTGTGGATTTTATATTAAACTTGTAGAATGAAACCAGAAATCTCCTCCCCCAAGCTCAAGAAAATACCAAAGGTTGCAATAATGCCAGGAGGCCTGTGTGGCTGAAGAGGGAACTCTTGGCCAAACTCAAAACACAAAGCAGGAAGCATACAGATGGTGGAAGGAAGGACGAGTGATGTGGGAGGTATACAGAAACATTGTCCAAGAATCCAGGGATGACGTTTGGAAAGCTGAAGCCCAAATGCAGTTGATTCTGGCCAGGGATATCAAAGACAACAAGAAGGGCTTCTACAAGTACATATGGGACAAAAAAAAAGACTAGGGAAAATGGATGCCCAGTGCTTAATGAGACAGGGCACCTGGTCATACAGGGCATGGAAAGAATTGAAGTACTAAATGCTTTCTTTGCCTCAGCCTTTACTAGCAAGACCTGCCTGCAGGAATTCCAGGTCCCAGACACCATGGGAAAAGTCTGAAGCAAGGAAGATGTACCCTTGATAGGAAAGAATCAGGTGAGAGCAAACTTAAGTAAACTGGATGTACATAAGTCCATAGGCCCTGACAGGATGCACCCACAAGTGCTGAGGGAGCTGGCTGATATAATTGTGAGGTCACTCTCAATAATCTTTGATCAGTCCTGGCAACTGGGAGAAGTGTCTGAAGAGGAGGAAAGCCAATTTTTCCGATCTTCAAGAAGGGCAAGAAGGAGGATTCAGAGGGCTACAGAGGGTCAGTCTCACCTCCATCCCTGGAAAGGTAATGAAACCGTTTTCAGGGTCATACAGGACAAGAAAATTATCAGGAGTAATCAGCATAGCTTTACCAATGGGAAGTCACACTTGGCCAACTTGATAAACTTGTTTGATGAAATGACTGGTCTGATAGATGAGGGGCTAGTAGTGGATGTTATCTACCTAGACTTCAGTAAGCCGTTTGACACTGTCTCTCGTAAGATCCTCAAAGACAAGCAGTTAATGGCTGAATGGCCTCAGTAAGCAGACAGAGAGGTGAAACTGGATGAATGGTCAAGCCCAAAGGGTGATGATTAGCGACTCAAAGTCTAATTGGAGGCCAGTAACTAGTACTGTACCCTAGGGTCAATACATCTTTATTAGTGATCTGAATGATGGGGCAGAACATACCCTCAGTAAGTTTTTGGATGACAATGAACTAGGAGGGCTGGCTGATACTCCAGAGGGTCATGTTGCTCTCCAGAGGGACCTCAACAGGCTGAAGAAATAAGCTGACAGGAACTTCATGAAATTCAACAAGGCAAGTGTCAAATTCTGCACCTGGAGAGGAATAATCTCATGTACCAGTATGTTCTAGGGACCACTGAGATGGAAAGAAGCTTGGCAGAGAAGGACCTGGGATTCCTGGTGGACACCATGTTGAACATAAGCCAGCAACATGCCCTTGTGGACAAGAAGGCTAATGGTGTACTGTGCTGCCAGCAGGTCAAGGGAGCTGACCCTTCCCCTCTCCTCAGCCCTGGTGAGGCCACACTTGAAGTGCTGTGTCCAGTTTTAGGTCCTCAATACAGAAGATACATGGGCATACTGGAGAGAGTCCAATGAAGGGCCAGTAAGATGATTAAAGGACTGGAACATCTCTCCTATGAGGAAAGGCTAGCATATCAGGGGCTACTGAACATGGAGAAGAGAAGGCTCAAAGTGATCTCATCATTGTATATAAACATCTGAAGGAAGAGTGTATAAAGGATGGAGACAGGTTCTTTTTAGTGGTGCCCAGTGACAGAACAAGAGAAAATGGGCACAAACATCAGGAAACAGTTTTTAAATGTGAAGGTGACTGAGCACTGGCACATCATTGGAGATACTCAAAATCTGTCTGGACTTAATCCTGCTCTACTGAGTCCAGGTGGCCTGTCTTGAGCAGGAGAGTTGGACCAGTTTCGCTCTAGAGGTGCCTTCCAAACTCAACTATTCTGTAAATCTGTGAAATAATCGCGATGCCTAAGACTGGAATGCAAACACAGCTGCTATCTCAAATTACTGTCCTACGCTTTGACAACAAAATGAGGCTTCTTCTTCCTCTTGTCTTGACTCCGCTTTGCATTGCAGGGGTTAGCTATGGCAATTAGAAGAGAGGAGATGTGGGCTGGATTAACTTCAGACTGGCAAAGGAGTGCTTTAGTTATTTTTGATTTACAGAAATGCAAGTTTCTTTAATTGACAAAGATTTTCCTATATAATTGTATCTTCACTTCAGACAACCCCAACAACAAAACAGAGAGCCAGAAGGAAATAATGAATAGAAATCTATGCCTGAGTTCTTTTTCCCTCCCTGCTTCTGAAATTTAGGCACCCATGTCAACACTGTGGCTTGATGCTGCCATGGATTTTTGACCCTCAGATCTTGTCTTGGAAAATCAATGTGTGCAAAACCTCTTTCAAGTAACTAAAGAGACCTCATTGTTTGCTGTTAACGGTGGAAGAAGAGGAAGTGGTGCTACTGCCCACAGCCTGGGTTCTATCTTTTTAGCCTGCTCATACAGCAGGAGATAAAGTTAGGGAGAAATTCAGATGCCGAAGTTGTGTTACCTACTGCCTTTGAGAAGGGTCTAGGTATCCTATATGATCGGTGTAGTGAGTAAACATACTGGGCAATACGGTAGCATAGTTTATGATATCTCAGGGCTTTCTTTGATTGCTCTCTTGAATTTAGATGCAGAGATTCTGCCTAAATATTTATTTAGTTACATAACTAAATACTTTCTTATATATAAGCTTTCTTGTTTGATTTTGGCTAAGAAGAAGTGCCTGACTGTTTTTAGTTTGTGATGATTGCAAATTGGGGAAAAAAAATCATTATGGCTATTGGACCTATATTCATGTAATACTGGAGTAGTTAAAGTTTTACTTTACCCTAGTCTAGATGTAGTTCTAATGCATACAAACTCAAAGGGCTACTGAGAAAATAAAATAATTTATGTTTATAGGATGATTATAATCCTCAAATGAAGCGCCATTCAAGTTATTATTTAAGAGAATTATAAAATTCAGCTAGCAATATTTTGACATGTCAAATGCACAGTTAATTTTGGATATATATGGAAAGTACCTAGAGGCATATTTAAGCCTTTGTATTTTTCTCTACACTGCAAGGATGACCATTTGCAATACATCAAGAGTCAGAGCTCCAGAAATGAAATTGACTCATGGAAATCAAAAAAGAAGAAAACAGTTTGGGCTTGACTGTGCAAAGCTCTAAAGAATAGTGCATCTACTAGGCCAATGAAAATGAGGTGGTTTTTAAAACCTCAGAAGACGAGAAAATAATGCCAAAACTGAACTCTGTTAGAAGACCCAAAAGATTAGGGTAGCTTGAAAAGAAAAGGAAGATTAAGAGAAATTCTACACAAAGGAATGGGTGGGATTTGATCATAAACAATTCTGCCATAGGGAACTTTCTGTCTGTAGCTTCAAGGGTGTAAGGAATATGGAAAGTGGAATTCTCAACTCTTTGCTTTGTTGCTAAGTTTGTGAGAGAGAATGAAATTTTGAGTTAGGATAGCTTGTTAAACTGAAGTTTACTAGAGTCTGCTTTTTTTTTTCTTTTTTTGTTATGTAACACTACCTAATCCTTTGATATAGATGTACAGAAAGAAAGAAAAATTTGATGGCCAATACCTGTTTTAATAGAGTAATTCTTCCTCTGGTTAAGATGGAAACAAGTTATAAAGAAATCTAGTGCTTGTGATTTTGCCACTTGTTTGTAATCTATATGTTACAATGTCTTTTCTTCCTCATCATTGCTTTTGCAAAATGTGCACAGATTTAGAGGTAACTTTGCTGAGGTGAATTGTCTCTGGCTGGAAACCAGGTGCTCACCAAAGGTTCTCTATCATTCCCCCTCCTCAGCTGGACACTGGAGAGAAAATAAAAAGTTCGTGGGTCAAGATAAGGACGAGGAAGAGATCACTCACTTATTACTGTCATGGGAAAAATTAGTTTAACTTATTACCAATCAAATCAGAGAAGGGCAATGAAAACCAAACCTTAAAAATACGTTCCACTCACCCCTCCCTTCTTCCTGGGCTTAACTTCACTCCTGATTTTGTTATCTCCTCCCCTACAGTGGCACAGGGGGACGGAGAAGGGAAGTTGCAGTCAATTCATCACACTTTGACTCTGCTGCTCCTTCTTCCTCAGGGGGAGGACTCCTCACACTGTCCCCCTGCTTCCGTGTGGGGTCCCTCCCATGGGAGACAGGCCTCCACAAACTTCTACACGAGTCCTTCCCATGGGCTTCAGTTCTTTACAGTTCTTCACGAATTGCTCCAGTATAAATTCCTTCCATGGGGTGCAGTCCTTCAGGAATAGACTGCTCCAGCATGAGCTCCCCACAGGGTCACAAGTCCTGCTAGAAAACCTGCTCCAGCATGAGCTCATCTCTCCACAGGTCTACAGGTCCTGTTGGGAGTCTGTTCCAGCACAGGCTTTCCATGGGGTCACAGCCACCCTCATCCATCCACCTGCTCTGACGAAGGGTCCGTCCATAGGCTGCAGGTAGGTATCTGCTCCACTGTGAACCTCCATAGCTGCAGGGGCACAGCTTGCCTCACGATGGTGTTCATCATGGGCTGCAGAGGAATCTCTGCTCCAGCGCCTGGAGCACCTCCTCCCCTTCCTTCTTCACTGACCTTCATGTCCACAGAGTTGTTTCTCTCACATTTTCTCATTCCTCTTTCCAGCTGTAATTGCTGTTGCGCAGCAACTTTTTCTGCATCTTAAATATGTTATCACAGAGGTGCTACCACCATCACTAACTAGCTGAGCCTTGGCCAGTGGTGGATGCATCTTGAAGCCAGCTGGCATTGGCTCCATCAGACATGGGGGAAGCTTCTAGCAGCTTCTCACAAAACCCACCTCTGTAGCCCCCCCACTGCCAAAACCTTGACATGCAAACCCAATACACCTGCAAATACCCTAGAAGTCTTGAAAATGTATACAAAAAATATTCAGCATATGAAGAGGAAGGATTTTTTTTCCTGAACTATCATCACTGAAATTACAATGGAATTATAAGGAGCCTTTATACTGAGGAGTAAGGCTGAGAATAATGGTTGTTTTGAGCTGTTGAGTCTACAGGCAAGCCTGTTGCTTGAATTTGCATTACAGGTATTGAGACAGAAACCAGGGGGGATTGATCCTTACCCTAGCACATCCTTGATCTGACAGGTGGAAATAAATCTATTGGTTGATACCGAGACGATGATTTTCTTACATTTGGAGCTGCTAGGAATATAAGACTCTTACTGCCACAAATTATCAGACAAAGTTTATGACAAAATATTTTTTCATCTGATTACTTTAAATGAATTTAGTTCTTTAATCCCTATATTTTACTATCCTTTCTGTTTAGCCAGGTTGTTTTGTTGCTAAAATGTAAAGAAATGTGTTATGATTGGAATGTTTTCTTATACATGGAGATTCTTGGATCTGAAGATTTGTAAGGCTGGTAAAACCCCATAACAAATTAGGTAGCAATGGCACAGAAAACAACCCTGTAGTTGTCCTAAAAAAGATAACCTATATGTGTGCATGCTGTTAGATTTGTTATTAATCATTTTTCCTAGTGTTAAAAACCCTGGATTGCCAGAAATAGAAAGTAAGGGCTGATCAAATTAGACTTGGAAAATATCCACAATAGTTTCATATTCTTTACAATAAATTCTTTCTTAGTATTTAAAAAGTAGCTTAGGTTGATCAGAGATTGTGTAGCTCCCAGGATCTAGATTGTTTGTATAGGCGTTAATACTGAAACTTGTGATGTTTAGTTATGGTGAAATTAGCAAGCAGAAATAGCAAGCTTTCCTATTTTATTCATGATGTTTTATCTACTGTCTTATCTGTGTTAGTGCCAGAATGAGAGGACATAGGTTTTTAGCTTCTGTTTTCCAGCCTTACCTATACTTAACTGGAAGAAGACATTTAATAGCAAACCATATATGGTGTAAAAATGGAGCAAATATTGTTACTGGGAAAACAGAATCCTGTGAGTTCATTTTCCATTAAATATGTTATCTGTCAAGAAAATGGGTCAATTTTTTGGGAACTGAATTTTACAGAAGATGCCATCTGCCTTTTCCAGTTGTTATAAGGAAGGATGCTTTTTTGTTGTTTGTTTTGCATGAAACATCAGAGTTCTATAGAGGGAGAGCCATCATTCAGGGCGGCTCTTTACAAGAAAAGAGACTTTTTAAAACATCAAAGAATTAACTGCATATAAAAATTATTTTCAGCTGTTAATAAGTCCATGTAAAATTTTTATGTGAGATGAAAAGCAAATTATTTTAAAAAGTAAGGACTCAGCTTTTACTCAAACATTTGTTTTATATTTACCATCAGATTTAAAGCCTGGACATTGGTTTCGCTGGTCTAAATATTCCCAGAGACCAAGAAGTCAAACTTTGGACTCTGTTTTCTAGAGACTGTTGTACATGGACATGACAATTTAAATGGGCTGTTTGGGGTTTGGCAGTCAGTAAAGCAATCTTTTTGAGTACAGCCCATAACATTTGGCTCTAAAATTCTAACAAATTCCCAAGCTCACATTGAATGCTTAAGCTGTCCTCTGTAATGCACATATATATGTTTCACATAAATATTCATTAATTCAGTCTTCTCAAAGATTGTGATAACAACTACATGGCTTAAGAAGAGTCGACCAAAGATCTAGATCTTCAAAATGAAGGGGAAATTTACCCTCTGCTATTAAATGACACAATCAAATGTCTTTCATTACATAATTCCAAATACATATACTGGAAAACTGAGAAAGAACCAGCTGAGTGTTCTTTAGATTTATAAGTAACCCAGCTATCCCAGTGAGCTGAAGTACTGAATATAAGCCCGCTAAAGGCATTACTGAAAAATAAATCCTGAAGGTCCAATATTGTGCATTATCTAATCATGTGCATAGAAGTCATTCACTGCTTTCCCTTAACAGGAGTGAGCAAATACTTGAACATGCAGTGTGGATGTTGAAATTCGCCCCTTTGACCCTGAAAAAGCAGAACTGTATGGATACCGTGAGTAAACTTCAGGGTGCTTGGAGGAGGAAAAGTAGAAGATCAGTGATAAGGCAAAAGACCAGGTTTCAGTTTGGGGTGTCTGCCTCATTGAACTCCACTTCTGTGATACTGATTTGACAGAGAAATTGTTTTCCTTGCCTTTTTCCAGATCTAGAGGGCTTACTTAAATAGGTTATGTGATGGAGAAAGATTCTCCATTGCCTTTTACCTTGAATTTCTCCTTGATGTGTGAAAAGTAGGATAAGTGTCCATGAATCTGCTATACTCATTTTACACTAGTATAAATAGCTATAGAGACTGCAAATTAATAACAAACAGTAACTTCACGGTGGGCATGTAGCTTCTGCTCCAATAAGTGATTTTGGGCCGCTAGATCTAGCAAGTAAAAAATTTTACCTTGTAAACTAAAATCCCCCTAGCCATGAAATTTAACTCTGGAATTGTATTTTCGAGGGTGCAAATGCAAATATCCGGCAGCCTTGTTCAGCACCATAAGAGAGTGAGGTCATAGGAAAATGTGGGCTTGAATACACAACTGAATGTAATTGGACATATGATTTTGCTGCTGACTTACCAGCAAGAGATTTTCTGCTCCATATAATGATTCTTGGGCCTGAACACATGCCTATTTTTCTTATTTAGATTCTTCCAGAATCCTGTGACATGCTAATTTGCAAGATGAGCTATAGAAAAAGCTATTTCCAGAGATTATTACTGATGTTATTTGGGGCAAACTGAGTGACAGCTACTATTTCTTCCCTAAGCTGCTGTGAAATTTCATCCATTCTTCACCAGCCTAAGCTGCTCAAAACAGGGATCATTCAAGAAACTTATATTTGTTGTATGGCTCTGGATGAACTTGCATTCTTAAAAAGTGCAGCACGTATTAGTAAATAATAGTTGTAATGAAATATGTTACTGACTTTGCACTTAGTCAATGTAGGTGTTAATTTCTGGTTTGCCTGCACAATAATTCTGCAGATAAACTAAAGCAGCACGTTGCCACAGTGTTGGAACATTAGCTTTTCTTGCCACGCGGAGAATATAGTTAGGGCAATAAGGATCATGAAATATGTCACAAGGACAAAATCCAGCAACTGCTGAAAATGGGATTGCAAGAATGAAACTTGAGGAGATAACCAGAAATGGAACAGACTAAGCCAACATCAGTTATACAAGAAGAGGCCCTTCAGTATATGTGAGTATGCTGAGCCATAAATAGCCATGGCCCAGGCTCCCAGGCAAGTTTGCTGCTCTTGCAATATGACTGATAGTTTCTTGCAGAGGGTATCACAGGTGACAAGATAAATACTAAAGCTGTACCAACTAACTCCTTGCTCCTCAGAGTGTCCTAGGAGTCTTTAGGCCAGTCAATGGTGCAAGTTCTGCATTCTTCATGCACCCAAAGCTCTCACGTGAAATGCAAGTTTTGAGTGAGAAGGCAGCTCAGTACTAGATTTTAGGTATTGTTTTAAAAATCTCAGGCATGTGTGTTTTTCTTTCCGTGTTTAGCTACATACAAGCCATATGCCCCTCATCCTGCCCAGCCTCTTCAAGACAGGCGACAGAATCTCTGTACCTTAGTTCCAGGCAATTCTGGATATTCTGGGAAAAATCAGCTTTCCTGCTTTATCTTAGGCAAGGAAGGTTGAAAATAGGACTGAGAATCATTGCAATTTTTAAGCGTAGAGTTCCTCCAGCAGTGACTAACTTCTTCATACTTCTTGGGCTGTATTATCAATTGGAAAAAATGTTGCTGACAATAAATATTGATATAACAGGTAATTTTAAAATGACTTTATTTTTATGCCAATAGTGACATGAACACTTAGACTGAGGGCTAATGAACTCTTTCACAGTTCTGTGAAAACACAACTTTCTGGGTAAAAAAACCCAAACAAACACTTGCAAAATCTATGGTTATTTTTTTTAGGAAGTTCAAAAGGAACATTAATAAGAATGCCAGTGCCTGAAGTCTTTTGTCTCCTTCAAAGAATATACATTCAATATCAAAGGTGTTTGTGTCTGTGATGGTTCTGATGATCTAGAAAACATTGGTAGGGGCATATCAAAGAAACAGGAATTGCGTTGGACAAAACAGTAAATTTTGTTCTTGTAGAGACAAATACTTCATAATCTGCAATTTCAGGAAGCTGGGCAGCTCAAGGACATGGATTACATAAAAAACAAAGTTCAGTGACATTTTTATAAATTTACATCATCAAGTTTGTAAATAAAATCCACAATAGCAGAAATGCAAAGCAGAAGCTAAAATTCTTCTTGTCCTCCACAAAATTTACCATGGACTCTTTTCCTCAAGCGTGCCTAAATACTAAAGAACATACCATAAATTTTGCTTTTGCATGGATCTATTTTGCTTTCATGTGCTTGATTTGTTAGGTGGTGTGTTGTTTTTTTAATATTTTTTTTTTTAAATAAATTAAGAAATCTCCATTATCTATCTGGTTTTGTTTTTCACATTTTCAAAGTCTTCTTAGAACTTAAAAGTATGAAAATTCATTGCCCAGCAGGCTTTTATCACAGCTGTCTGAATATCTGACTCAGATTTATCAGTGTCTCATGTGAGTAAGACTACTTACATGAATAAAACTAAGCGTATGTCTGAGAAGCTTTCTGAAACAAAACTTAGGTCTGGAAAAAAATGTATGAAATACAGATTGTCGTGAACTGTAAAACCTCCTCAGGGAGGAATCAAATGATAATATCAGTAATAATTGATACTAACTTCACATTTTCATCCCAGAGGATCTCTAACTCATTGTCACCTGGATTGAGTCAGACTTTCATGTCAGCACTTTCTAGAAGTCTGTAAAAAGTGGCTTCCGCCTGGTGAGACAGATATTTTAGCAGTTTTGTGAGATCTCCTTTTCAGGAGACAGAAATAAACAGAAGGTCATGAATTCCCACCACTTCAGCAGGCAGATGGGTGCTCCACCACGGACACGTTGGTTTCAGCATTTCATCACTAAGTGCTGCAAACACTAAGTCTACCTAAGACCCCTGCCGTGAAGGCATCTTTGGGCTGGAAGGCAGCAGTCAGAGTGGTGAATACAGGTCTTTCTATGGGGGGGGTTTGTTTGTTTTGGTTTTGACTGCTTGCTTTGCTTTGGTTTTCCTTATGATCAGATCTTCCTATTGCAGAAGAAACCATGCCATCTTTTATATTTACTAAAAATAGCCAAAATATCTACTTGAAATGTTCCATCAAAACATGTATTTTTTCAAGTAATAATTTAATTCTTTTGAATCCTGTACAAGATTTTTAGTGGAATTCAAGTAAAATTGTGGTATGTTTAATATTCTAAGATTGGATATTAAATTGGAAGAATAATTATATCTACTCATTGTATCATTACTACTACTATTTCCATCACCTTTCAGGAAATTCAAAGTTTATTTTGACTCCAACTTCACTGTGCACACTACTGCATATTGTAGAAAACTGTGATTGCCTCTATTTCTTAGACATCAATGGCATAAAGACTATGAAACTTATTTGTACAAGACTAGCACTTCTTTGAGATCAATAAAGTGTAAGAGTTGGACAAAAGGCAGCACAGAACCATAGCAAAGTGACTTAACATATGTACTAGTTCTTTAACTACAGTTTTACTTTGTGCTTACAGAAGGGCTCTAACTGAAATTTGAACTGCTGAAGTTTGAAAGTCTTGTACTGTAGGACAGTCAGAGCATTTTGTACACAGAAGATGATGCTTACAATAATTTTTGGCTAATCTTTTTTCAACGGACATATATCTTCAGACACGTGTGCTTTACATAAAATGATACAGTTGTGGAAAAAACACTGTTTTAAACAAAAGAAAGGCTTCAGATAAATTATTTTGCAATTGTAGAGGTAGCCAGGTCATGTTTCACAGTTTCTTGTTGTGAGATCTATGCCTAGAAACATACATATGTTTTTCAATGAAGTCTACAGCTACAAGGGTAATTGCTACACATATCACTTAATGTTACTGCAAAATTCTTTGTTCAGTGTGAATTTCCAGAGCATTGAGTTTTGCAACAAAGAAAAAAAAAACCTTCGAGGGAAAATTCATCAATTCAGAAACTATAATGGCATTTATAAGTGAACCTTAAATTAGTGGCATACAATTGGGAGAGCTAGCAATCCCTTTTCCACCCTTTTAGCTATCAGTATGGGCTGTGATGAGTATAATTAATGAAGTACATTCCACAGATACTCATTAGAAACATTTCTTCAGGAAAGAGATATTACGATGTTAGCGAAAATAGGAATTTAATGCACTTCGTGTTCCAATTAAGTTCATTTGAATCCCTTAAACCCCTGGTGTATCATTTCCAGTAGGACGTATACTCAAAATGAATACCAGAGCATCTACTGCTGCAATGCTAATTCCTTTGCCATATACTTACACCTTCACATTAAACACACACTATGGATAGATTGTGAAAATGGTTAGTGTTGACCTTCAACGCCACAAGAAATACAAGGCATCATCAGACACAACCCATTAGGTGTTTAAATCTCAGGATATTTCTTTGTTAGTGCCTACAACTAACATGTTACAGAATATACATACCTAAATATTTTATAGTTAGTCTGGCCTCAACAGCTTTCTCCTCAATAGAGAAAAGGGAGATGTTCTTCCAGCTCAGAGTGCTATTACCACCCAGAGGCTGGTTGCATCCAACTGCTACAGGTCTGTTCCTAACTAGAAATTAAAGCGTTGGTGATTCGAAGAAAATATCTTGTAAGGCAATTAATATGAAGGGTTACTGCTCAGGAGTGGACGTAACATACCTTTAACAATCTTGATTTGGGGGAACGTGCTTCACAAATCGGGCTGAGGCAATTGATACCTCTTGTTAAGTCCACCAGTTGCACGCCCTAAAGGCCAAGGCTGCGTGTGCTGATTTCTGAGCAGGCACCAAAAATAAATTAATCATGTTTCTATAACATTTTTAGTCAGAATGGTTCTTCGGGCACTTTTGTACAATGCCTGCAGTAGTACCAGGCATCCAGCAATGACATTTGAGTTCTAGGATGTCATGGTGTCACACTAGGGTATCACAGTGTCTATAGTTTCTGCAAGCTTCCCTCTTTATTTTCTTTATATTTAAAATTTTGGCTAGTGGACTCTATTGACAGCAATTGTCCTGTCACAGTAGTGAAAGTGTGTGAGAAAGCACTGAAATAAAATGATTACATTTGAGAACATTTTTTTCTTGCTTTGTTGGCATGCTGTAGCCTTTATCTTGCAGTAGGGAAGATTTCATAAAACATCCACTTAGTCCTTCAGGTGTTTTAGGTTTTGGGGGTATTAACTTCCTTTAGAAATAAGCCTCTGATCCTCAATTTGGACATTTTGGAAATTGCATTATGCTACTCAGGGCTGTATGTTATTGTGGCACTGATGAGAAAGAAAGAGAGGTGAACTGCAGCACAGAGTGGTACAGATAGTTCACACAGCACTGGGCAATGCCAATAGCCTCTGGAAGCCATGGGAAACTGTCAAATAATTAAAAGGTTCTGATGAACTTCAACCCTACGGGCCAAATCCTCAGCTCTTTTTTTTTTTTTTTTTATCCAAGACGAGAGATTTACGTTGTATATTAAACCTACTGTA
Organism: Baryphthengus martii; assembly: GCA_013396935.1. Taxonomy (NCBI): domain Eukaryota; kingdom Metazoa; phylum Chordata; class Aves; order Coraciiformes; family Momotidae; genus Baryphthengus; species Baryphthengus martii. The sequence continues at coordinate 72,284 of VWZK01016320.1, read as the reverse complement.
GTACATAAACAGTCTAGTTCCTCTCATCCCATTTTCTTTTATCCGTAATGTGATATATTGTTATGATCCTACTGCACTAATTCAACAACACCCAGGTAACATATGCCCAATTTAACCTCGACTGTAAAACATATTACGGAGTTCCCCTTAGCCATGACGTCTTTATAATGTGATTGCAGGAACAACTTCCTGAGAGACCTGTAATGGACACATCTATTATGGCATTAAAATAATTTCATAAGGCACAAAATAACATCTTTGACGCTGGTGTATGTCTCAGCTGACTTGTGTATTATAATACTCTGAAACACTACCACCGAAATTCAGGAAGGGTTTGTAAATATATGCCAAGATGTGCAAGATCCACCAGAGATGATGGACGTCCTATGGAAAACAGAATAAACACTTTTTTTCCTAGTACAAACAATATGCCTCGTTTGATCACAGGGAAGTTCTCTCAAAGCAAGAATATCTTTCAAAATAAATGCTTGAGAAGTATTAGAGACACGTCATGCAAATCATTAAGTCAAAAACAACTTCAGGTTTGCGATCTTCTCGTTTTCAGACTCTTTCCGCCGTCGGTCGNGCGCCGCCTTCTCCTCCCAGGCGCTGGCCGAGTACGAGGAAGTTTTCAGGTCCTCCGTGGCGGAGCCCGAGAAGGTTTGGGGAGCAGCCGCCGAGCAGATCCAGTGGTTCAAACCCTGGGCGCGGGTCTTGGAGAGCGGCCGCCCGGAGACCACCTCCTGGTGAGACTGCCCGTGCCCTCGGTGCGGTGGAGGGGCCGGGGCGGGCACCGCGGGGGCTTGGGGGTTCAGGGAAGGGCTGTGCCGGGTGTGAGCGTCGTAGGGTTAACACGAAACTACAAAAGACCACCGCAGCATGTGTCTGGGGTGGCCAATGTGCTGGTGAAGCAGACGGCTGCAGAGTGTAGAGGAATTTAATGATTACACTTGGTAAAGCTTAGTGATTAAAGCAGTGTGGATGCACGTGTTGGGGTGAGAGGGGAGTTTGTGTGCGGTGTGATACACACATGTGTGCTCCCTCATCTGACCTGACCTCCTTGGGGCCTGGTTTGGGAGCAGGCTGTTGTGAGCACGGGAAACGGGGCATCCGGTGCCAGGTGAGGTACATGTGTGAAAACAGAAAACAGCGGCTTTCAGAGTTGTTTAATCTAAGTGGGTTGTAAATAGGATGTGGTTAAGGTAATGTTTGGTAAAAGCATTGACATTGCAATATATATATATATGTGGTGAATGGCAAACTGCCATTCAGAATATGATACACTTCTTATAAATTACTGGATAGGATTTTTAAGCCTTTCTTGAAAGGAGATTTTCCTGTTAAAATTTTGTGTTGCACATCACTTCTCTTTCAGCAAGTTTACATCCTGCTCTTTGGTCTTCTCTCGAGGAGAAGCTGATGTAGGATAAAAAAGGCGATGCAGGATGCAGGTCATCTTTCATACATTGACCTTTTTTGCCATTTTTGTATTTTTTTCTGGTTAGATTTTAATTTTAAAATACTAATCATTCTCAGAGTATAATTAAAAATATTAAACACTCTCATATCTGACCAAATGAAGAGATACAGAACGAGTAGAGTGGAACTTGCTTTCTGACTGCTGTCTGATGTTGTTGGTGGTACCTCTAGTAGTGGAAATTGTTTGTATGTCTTAAACTGAATGTTAGGCAGCACTCAGTGAGGATTAAATTTCTTTATGTCAGCAGGGCTGTGTAACAGTCAGAAGTCTTCAAATGGATGGTTAGGGAGAACTGTGGTCCACTGACCTTCATTTCTTGGTCCTGGCACTATCCGGAAAGGGCAAGTTGTGTTGCCTGCATAATGAAAGATGAGTAAAGCTCGCTGGCTGTAGTGTTCCTGAACGTAATAGTGAAGAAGTCAGTACAGTGGTTACTTCTTAAGAACGAAAGAATTAATATAATACATGCTAGTGAGCGTGATTTTGCCTTCGTAGTCTGTCAGACAAATGTGGTTTAATTTGCTGTGCATGATAAGCTTGCTTGCTGAAAGCAGCATGGTTTGTAAAGTATTGTGACTTCTCAGATGGAAGTTGTTTGGTCTTACAGCATAGATCATTGGATAAAGTTTCATGGGCTGAAATCAGACTTCACTTCCAAGGGTCTTTTCTAACCTCACTTCTCACTTGCATCTTTTTCCCTCAATGGAAGCAGATTGTCACAGACTGAAATTATCTTCTTCATGTGGGCAAATACCTGAAGGGAGGGCATACAGAAGATGGAGTTGGGCTCTTTTCAGTGGTGCCCGGTGGCAGGACGAGAGGCAGTGGACAAAACTGAAATGCAGGAGGCTCCCTCTAAATGTCAGGAAGCACTTTTTTAATGTGAAGGTGACTGAGTGCTGTCACAGAGTTGGTTGTGGGATCTCCATCCTTGGAGACATTGAAAAGCTATCCAGATGTGGTCCTGGTCTACTGGCTCCAGGTGCACCTGATTGAACAGGTTGGATAGACCAGATGCCCTCTAGACATCCCTTCCGAACTCCACCAGTCTGTGATTCTGTGGGATTATACAAAGAGAGAAGTCTCTGAAGACTCAACATCAGGCCATAATTATTGTTTGGATGTCAGACATCTGTTGCTCTGTTGTGGATAATAAAACATAAAGCATTTCAAATTTGTTCAGTCCTCTTAATGTCTTAATGTGCAACATAGAATTTTATTTCTTCTTTTATTTAAGTTCGCTTTAAGTGGTAACAGGCTGTGTGTGATACTAGTGTAATACTCCAATGCCTCTGAAGTCTCAGGTGGTTACCAGCATTCAGTGTGCTTGGCAGGATGGCAGATACATAAGTTCTTTGAGGAAAAAATTGAATATAAGAGAGGGTGAGGACACAAGAGGTTCTTTCAGAGGACATAGTGAAGGCAAAACAAAGAGGATGGAATGAAGGTGAGGAAGAGGCCAGGCTTCCAAGTAAAACTCAGCTTAGTGGTCTGATGGGGTAAAGATGTAGTTCTAATTTGGAGGTTTATCTAGGAAGCAGGTTATGGAGACCTTAAAAATAATATTGGGAAGTTCGTATAAGTGCTTCTTGAGTTAGAATTTGTGTCCTGTTTTGGAGATGTTAGGTCAATTAATAAATACCGGTTTATTTTCAATGTCTTTGGTTTTGGTTGCCAAACATGAGACTTGCAGAACCAGACACTTTTCCTATATTTTCTGGTCTCATTTATTTCAATTGAAGAAATTGAAAGAGGTGGTTGACATACTTAAAATGTAGCTATAAGGCAAATGCCAGTTTGTGCTCTCTGAATACTATAAGAGCACGAAAGAAATGTCGCCCTAGTGCATTTCCTTTAGTTTTTTCCATTGAAAGTAGTGGTGTTATGTCAGTGGGTTGCAAAGTGATTTCTAGAAGGTATATGATGAATGTCACCATCCCCCACTGCTGTTTTGTTGGTGCTGTTGGCTGTTCGATGGCAGGTATGGAGCAAAACATAATCGGGTTTTGCCCACATCAAAAATAACTAGAAGAGCAAAAAAGCATGAGTGGTCAAGAAAAGAATGAAGGAATTGGAATTGTTTGGTGTAGAAGCCAAAGGGGAGATGCAAGTTTTAAAACATGTAAAATTTGGCTACAGATAATTTGGCTACAAAGTTGAAAGAAAAACTGTTCTCTGAAATAGCTTTGAAGAGGTGAAAATCAGAAGTCTTCAATTACAACCAGGGAGATGGAAATTTTTGACATTGGAAAGAAAAGTCTTTTTAGTGTTAAAGGTAGTGAAACACTTGAACGGATTATTTTGGAATCTTGTGGAAACCCAATTAGGAAATTTAAGTAAGTATTTCTTTAGGAACGATAGCAGTCTTTTCCTAACACGTGCAGACAGAGGGCAATTTTACAAGTTATATTTTGTCTCTAATTTTTTCAAGACTTAAGCACAATATAAGATCATCTTTGAACTTTAGGAGCATTGCACAGATTGTGATTCAAATGTTGCTTACAGTTTTAAAAAGTGTGGCTAGATCAATTAGCATAATATTACTTCAAAATATCTGATATTGTCGTGGTTTTGTCTAACACTTTATTCAGCTTCTGTTCTCACTTCATCTAGAAAAATAAAAAATAAAATATCCAGTTGGTTCCTGGGAACCCAGCTTGGAAATGTTTATGTACCCTGCATGGTATAAAAGGAATTTTGCAATATGTTGGTTTTTTTTCAGTTATGGTGCAAAACAATTTTATGTAGTTTTTTTTTCTTTTGCGTATATGCCAGCTTTATTCGGAGCCTTGACTTGCTTTCCTTTTTTATTCTTAATTATCGTTTTCTGAGCCATTGAAGACTAAAAATTTTCTCTGAATACAACCACTTTGATTCTTAAGATAGATAGTGTTGGAAATTAAAGCATGATTTTTTGAATATTTGAGTGAAATGAATTAACGCATAATTATGTATTGCCTTCTTCACTACTGTACTTACATCATTACTAGCAAGTAGGCTGTTGCCACATCCCAAAAAATACTGAATGCAGTAAAAAAATATTCCCAGGTCATAAATAGTAGATGTTAAGCTGTACTTAACAGGAGTTCTGCTGTGGAAGACCTAACTCACTGGCTTACCAAGGGTAAAACATGGACAGAAGATCGGTGCTTTCATGCCCTCTTCTATCCCTAAAAGCTCAATAGAGTAGCCATTCTGAATTCTGATTAAAGAAGTAAGTGCACATGCTTGAGATTCCTGTTTGTGAAATAACCAAATCTTGGTGAGACCTCAGGGCCAGGGAGAGAAGGAGGTTGCTGAGCCCCAGTTATGAAGAGACAGTAATTCCTAGGTGACTGCAGATCCACCTCTGATCTTTCTGCAGTCTATTGGAATATTTTCTTTTTGATCCTAGACCTCTGTTTTAAATAGGAGCATCTCATTGATGTCCTTATTCCGAGACTGGGTCCAGGTTTCATGCTGCTGTTTCTTTCTAACTAAAGCCTGTTCAAACAAATCAAAGTTCCTCACAGATACTCATCATCTTGGGAATCACTGGATCAACAGAAGCTTGCGTCAGCGCAGGGCAGCTTTTCAAAGCCAAGCAGCTTTTATGTGTCAGCTGGAGTAAGGTATTTGAGCTTGTCCTTGGATGACAGTAGAGAAGTGAAAGTTTTGCGGTTGTGGTCATGGTAGGTGCATCTCTGCTTCTCTGATCCCATGAGAGCCTCCTTCCTTCTGAATGGGATAGCATCATCACACTGTCCAGATACTGTTGAGTTTTGTTTCAGCCTGCGGTCTCATCATTTTCACTTACTCGTTCACAAAAAATTGTTAAAAAATTATATGGCAAGATTGATGTTGCTGTGTATCTTTAGAAGAATCCAAGATCTGGTGCTTGCTCATGTTTTGACTGTTCGTAAGTGATTTTGCAATAGTAGCCTGGGTATTGTGCTCCCTTGTTCATATCATCCTACAGTAATTTGATATAAAAATCAATGGATGACCTGAATCGTGCACAGCTTTTGTGACAGTAATTTGACAGTTTCTCTATATTGCATGAAACTACTCCCAATTCTTTATTGTTCGTAAGTTCTTTTATGGGAAAGGTTTTGTAGTACAGAATGTTTTTGTTACATTCCTGGTCCCCCCCTTTCTCCTTATTAATGGCGTTGTAAAGAACTCGAAATTAAAGTTTGCTGCATCCTAAGCATCCTGACAGGTTTTGATATAATAATTGCCATTCTTTGACAATAAAGACTATCCTATGGCATCTGTGCATATGGAATATGAATATGGATATATGAATAATATATAAAATATTCTAGTCTAGAACATTACTAGACAGAAAAGGTGAAGAAGGGATAACTTTTTGAACTAAGAGGAGGTTACTTTAGGCCATCAGTTTTTATTTCTGGTTGCATTATAACAATACCTTATGACAGTAGAGCATCCCTATAGAATTTTTTTGAAAGGTTCAACTGTATTTTTTCTCTATGTTGCTCTTCTTTGTGATGTAGAGAGGTACGTGTAGATAGAAAAAGCAAATACGAGGAGCACTATTTACCATGAACTTCTGTGTCGTCTCGTGGTTGGTGGAGTCGCCTTTGTATCTGGTGCCTTCTGTATTTTCTTACTTGAGGCACTTGAATTTTCTTTTTTATTTTTTTTTTCTGTGTAAAATGACAATAAAAATGAAACCTGAGTTTGTGAAGTGGTTTTCTTTAGTTAGAAGATGAGAATTTTCTGTAAGTGGCTATTGAAGAGGGGATGACTCACATCGCTTTACAGGGGATTTAGTCGCTAATGTAAAACACGGTAATGTCAAATGCATTCTGAATGTCAGACAAATTTGTAAGATTTTTTTAGCTGTTTCATTTAGATACAGATGCCTGTCTGTTTAACTGTTATTGCCAAGCGATGAATATTTTGAGCCCTGAACTCTTTCTTCTTAAAAGGATGTGTGTGCATGCCAGTACAAAGTAGTGTAATAACATAATTTCATAATGCCAGATTATTTTATGTGAATGTATGCTTTTTCTGAGAAACCTTAGCTATAAAACTCAGAATGATTGATGCAAACTAAGTTAAATCAAGACTAAGTTTAGCATATTCTTAATTAAGTCAAATAAGGTACAGTCACTATTTTCACTAATAGGCTTATTTAGCTCTGTGAGTAAATTATGAGGTTAGAGAATAAAAAATTACTTTCTGAACTAAGTATAATGTCTTATGAACTATATTTTAACTGAATGCTCTCGTTCCTTAAAAAAAATACATAAAATGTAAAAACCCAGTTTTATTACTTTGGAAGACTGGCTGTTACGTACTTCCAACTTCTTTTTTAGGTTTGTAGGTGGAGAGCTGAATATCTGTTACAATGCCGTAGATCGTCATGTAGAGAATGGACGAGGAGACCAAGTTGCCATTATTTACGACAGTCCTGTAACAAACACCAAAGAGAAAATAACGTATAAGGAACTTCTTGAACAGGTATGTTTGAGAACAATTTTGTTATTGAGAATGGGCAGTACATGTCGCACAGCGGGTTGATACTAGAGAGGTAGAAATGGTCTACCTTGCTTGTTTATTCCTTTTGCTCTGCTCAGTATTGATTTATAAGCTGTACCAAATTATACTGCATCTAAGAGGTTTTGATCTTCCTCTCGTTATTATTTTTCTTCTGCAGTTTAATAGGTTTTTTTTCCTTGTTGGTTAAATTTTGAAGTTTTCTCTATTGGATTTCTTTGCCCTGCCCGCCCTGCCCCGGTTCTTATTCCATATTTTGAAGATAAGGTATTAGTCATGTCACTTGACTGTTGCTATGATGAGCAAAAATCCAGTTCAGTAGAAATGAAGATGCTTGCCTTGTCTGTTGCCGTGCGTGGTTGAGCCTAAAACCACATTAACAGGGAGGAGTTCTAAAGAAAGCTGCATCATCTGCCCCACTGTAGGCTGCAGTGGGGGTGCTGGTGGCCCTGCACTAGTTTTCTGTCTGGCAAGTCTGTGGATTTTGACTTCCTCATCATCTGAGACATCTTACCACCAGCTGGGGTCCTGAACTCCCAGTTCTGCATCAGCCCGTTCAGCTTTACTGAGTGCGTGAGGGTGGGTTGCTGCCAGCAGGGATGTTTGCAGTCTGCCCCATTCAAGGTTCTCTGCTCTCACAGCTGTCAGCTGTGGTTTGCCCTCACACTGCTCCTCTGTTCAGCTGCCTTTTCTCTTCTACTTACACGTAACAGTTGCAGTTAACACTGAGTACAAAGAAATGTTGGAATCAGGTTCATATTCTTCCTTAATGTATTTCAGAGTGCAAGATGCATTACAGTGAATGGAACACGCTCACTTGACCTCAGCTAGGCGTGTAGTGTCTGGAGTAATGTGAATGTATGGTTTAAAATGTGAAATGAGGTTCACAATACAGTAATTTAGCTTGTGAAGGTTTTATTCCATTGTTGCAAGAAAAGATAAGTCATACAGCTACAAGAAGTTAGAAACCTGTGCAGCACTCTACCTTTTAAGGAAGATAGAGAAAACATTTACACCTCACCAGTTTTCTGATGATTAACCAAGTCCAAAAGGGAACTTGGAAGTTACCATACAGTATGCTGGAGTTAGAGCTCTTTAAGAAATCAGAAGACTTTAAAAGGCCCTAGCTTCTTATTTATTATTTTATAGATATATATTTTATATATAGATAAATAAAATATATATAAAATTGCAATTTTATATATACAGTTGTCATGTGCCGTATATAAATATCATACATACACAAAATATATGTATGAAATCAATTAATACCTACATACACAGATAAAAAGACATACTTGTTTTATTTTAACGATGTAATGCAACATTTTAATGTAAATTATCTGAAGTGGACTCTGTAGAAATTTCCTCTGAAAGCACTTGAAAAGTAGCCTTTGTTTTGCTTTTTAAGATTTATGTTGATATTAAGTCTCGTAAATTTGTGTCTTTGTATTCTCTATAAGCGTAATAAATGTTTTAGGATGTGGCAGATTTATGCAGACAGAAAATTTTGCTAGTTAATGTACGCATTTTCTCTTACAACAACGTTACCAAATCAAATATAAGAACTGGTTTAGGTTTTCTGGCAGTATGTAGGAGAACTCATTCAGAAGTTCATTATGATCTTCCTGGTAGCTGAGTCCCATCTAAATGTTATTTTTGAATTCTCTACAGTTTGCCCTTCTCCTTAATCAAAAGTGAATGCAATTGAAAGGCAGGGTTTGAGATTAATATCTTGCCTCTTGAAGCTTTCTAGTCCATGTGTGGAATAAATTTACCATGGTTTACCTGGTAGCTATTGGACAACTGATAACAAAGCTATTTGCAAAGAGATCTGCTGACAATGGGAAGAGGTGTGGGCTGGTGTATTTTATGTCAGGGTTTTCTGTAGGTGCTACGAGAGACTTTGGCCTACCCAAACCACTGTGGAGCGTGGGTGATGATGTTTGGCTCACAGCCCTCATTCACTGCTTGTCAGTGTGTTTTTGGTTTGCTCAGCATAAGCTGCCAGTACTGTATCTTGTCATTTTGAAATACTTCTAGTTCTCGGAATGTCTCATTATAGATTGGTATGAGTGCAGACATATGACCGAAGCTGATGAACCTCCTGGTCAGGAAAGGAGCCTTTTGCCTTCTTTCCTGAGTTTCTTTCCCAATTTGGTATGGGAAGATGCAGAGTTTTATAGCGGATTGGATTATTTGTTCCAGGGACAATCTCATGGTAAGGATGAAAAAAATTACGTGGGTGCTTGGCTGGAGGTAATGAGGCTCCTTGGGGACGGTGGGATAGCCTGAGCTATGTACTCAGGAAGCCTGTTGTTTTCGAATTATTCCAGTCCTTTCCGCTTGTTGTATTGCTGTTTGAGTCTAAGAGCTACAGTGATACTGCTGCAATTTTAAAGTTAAGCACCACTAAACTATGAAGAATTGAGAAGAATGTTGGAAGGTTGTGGATATTTAGTGCTCAACCTTTGGGAAGTTTTTTTTTTTTTTCCCCAAACTGGAATAGAAGGATTACGGAACAAATTCAGCAATTATTTATCGATGTAGATCATGGCAAGATCAGTTAGTGTTGATATTGTGCACAACTAGACTGTCTTCACACTTGGAAACTCTTGAGAATTACAGTTAAAGTGAAGTTGTACATAGTGCGGACAGTTGCATTTTAAGTATGTTAATTATGTGTTGTTACAGATGAAATCTTCCAAATGCAGAGAGGAGGAATTTGGCAAATTTAAGAAATAACAGTCTTCCAGAATGTACTGATTGGTCTTTTTTCTTTTCTGATGCCTGTTAACTGACCTTTAAATAAGGATTGAAGCCAGTGGAATGGGCATGTCGGTGAAAGGTTTCAGTATGCTGTTAGAGATTCTTTAATTCCTGTAGTGAGATGGCAGGAGGAGGTAAGGGAGACACATATTCTGTTAGAAATATTACTGAATCTGTGTAGTATTAGGGAAATATAAAGATACACAGAAGAAATACGGAGCAATGGCGTCTGTTAATTGTGTTGGAAAATACTACTATTTTCAAGTTAAGGCAAAGGTTGTTAGGTAGGTGAAAAAATGCTTTTGTTTACATTATTGAGTGTGTTGTCTAGAATGTGTCACTTGTTAAAAAGAAGTCTGAAGAGTTTTAGAGTCATATTATTTGCAGTTGACAATGCTTGACAGATCATGTACACAAAAGCAGTATGGTTTCTCTTTGTGGTTCTTTTCGATAACAGTGGAGTTTATTACAGCACTGAATTCTATATATTAATAATTTCTGAGTGGAGTAACATGACAGGATTAGTAAAACCAACACCACCGCAGCCTCTGACAGCACTGAATGTTACAAAAACATGGATGAGAAAGAAAGGCTTCAGGTTATCAACAATGGGCTATAGGATGTAATTTCTTCTGTAGGAAGGTTTTTTTTCCGTAATTACCCACCCTAAGAGCATCTTCTTCCAAAATAGCTGTATTAGCCATTGTCGGTTTGGATTTATGTGTGTATCAGTCTCGTTTTGCTCCTATCTCCTGTATATGACTTCAGGAACCAACCAGATTGTTTTGTTTCTAACAGCCTTTCTTGTTCTTCATGCTTTACTCTGTCTTCTTTACCTTCTGCCTTGAAAAATGACCAATTCCTTTTTAGCTAGAAATAGTGACTTTCATTTCAAGATACGTTTTCTCAGAGTTGATTTAGAATCAAAACTAGAATGTGGAAAGAAAATGCTATTCAGGCTGGCAACCCAACTTTTTAATCTCTTTGATTAGGCAACATTGTCTTGATAGCACTATGTGTTAGACTTCTTTAATGCTTGGTTTTCCTTACCGTATTTAAAGCTCAAATGTCATTCTTCAGTGCATGTCTGGGAAGATTTAACTGTGATGTCACTGGGGTAGCTGATCAAAAATATCAGTATTAATATTCTTTATAGGATGAGACTAATCAGGAATTTACAGAGTGACATCTTGTGTTTTTCCCATTCCACACAAAACCCTGTAAAAGTCTGAAGAAGCAGCTGGAACTTGATCTCCCCTGACTGAAGATAGTTACACTGCAGCATGTCAGCATCAGCGATGCCTACAGTAAAGTCCAATTTGGTGCATCTTGGGCAGATGAGTGAAGCAAAGCCAGCTAACTACTGAGGCTCCTGACATTTCCACTATAAACGGTTTGTGGATTTTACTTTGGACTAGGTTGAGTTTCATCCTTTGAACCAGATGTCTCATAGCTTACTTCAAAGCCATCTGAACATAGCTATCCCACAAATCTTTGCTTCCTTGACTTGTGGATTGCTTTAGGAAGTGCCATGCTCACCCTTCATCTCTCTCACTGCTGCTTGATTTCTCTCCTCACTCCAAGTGGATGTTGTTCAAATAGTGGCCTTTTAGGGGAGCTGTGGGCGTCTGAGTACTTCAGTTCATAGAATCATAGAATGTTAGGGGTGTGAAGGGACGTCTAGAGATCATCTAGTCCAGCCCCCCTGCCAGAGCAGGATCACCTAGGGCAGGCCACACAGGAACGCATCCAGGTGGGTTTTGAAAGTCTCCAGAGAAGGAGTTTAGCTTGCATTGAAGGACTCCTCACTGGTGAGATCCAGTCGTTGCTCAAACCAGAAAGGTTTGAAATTCATCTTTTGAGCATTCTGAATGGATTCTCTGTTATTGGCATGGACCAAAGCTGCTTTTTTGTAACTACTAGGGACAGCTGGGTGATTTACTTCAGAACTGCAGTACTTCTCCAAACCTGAACTGCTAATACAGATATAGTATTTGTTTGGTGGCTGGATTAAAATAAAGCCATGCTCACTGGGGTCTTGCATTTGATTGGAGTGTAGTTTAAACCCCAATTTTCAAAGGTGAAAGCCTACTTGAGTTTCTTCTTATATCGCTTGGTCTCAAGTGATTTTTTTACTGAAGTGTCAAATACGTTCAAGTGCAATCTTAAACTTGAAGAGAAGTAGAGAAATAACATGCTTGTAGGAAAACAGCACTGTAAAATATTGAGTGATATACTGTCTTAATGTAAACTATAAATGACAACACTATAACAAAGTGGAAGGTTTCATGGCTTTTAACAGTTTAATGAAATGTCATGACTTGCTCTTCTCTTCCCCCTCCATTTGTTTTTTTTTTACAAAAAGAGTAATTACGTGGATGTTTCAGGGCTTCTACATCAATCTTGAGGGCAATGTAAACCTGCTATATGATGTTCCGTAGCCTTCCAAATAATTGCAGGTAAAGACAGGGGTTTATTATGTAGTCCAAATGTTCCCTGGCTGTAAGAAGCATGAGGAAAAGGGCACAAGAAAAGTCATAGATACATATTCTATTGGGTTATTGTCTTCAGTGACATTAAACTCTCTAGGTGGGGAGGTTAAGTGCAGATGAGTGACTAGTGGGTTTGCATGGAAGATGTATGGTTCCTATCTGCAGTATGCTACATACATTCTGCTTTAAGTACAATTTACCTATGAAAGATTTCAATAAAAATGACTTGAGTACATGCAAATCTTTCCCTACTACAGCCAAATACCAAAGTTACATAGTTTGTGTCCGGGCATCGGGAGTCTTCTATTACAAAATTAGTAATTACAATCTTTAAATGATACCTTTCTCCTTTAGCAGGCAAACATATTTTTCATCATCATTTATTATTGTTACTTTATAATTATTAATGATAATACTCATCGATTGTGTTTAACTACTTATTGCCTGCTATCCGCATTTATGCTGACTATAAAATTACTCATTACATATTGTTTTCATTGCCTCTGGCCTTTTTAGTCAATACTGTACTTGAGGGTGTCACAAGCAGCAAAGATAAGGATTGCGTTTCTCAGGTCTTTGAGGTAAGGTGATATTAGTTCCGTGTTACAATGAGTTTGCAGATTTTAACATTTTCACAGTAGAAAGTTGTATTAGGTTTGGGTGAGCTGGAGTTAAGGTTGCCCAGAGCAGCTCTTATGGTGCTGGGCTTTGTATTGGGAGGCAGATCAGATGCCGGTGTTGTGGCTTCTGCTGAGCAGCGCTCGCACAGCACCAAGGGTGGCTTTCCAACATCCCCCCCCCGCCCCCGAGCCCCGAGCAGTGAGATGGGGTGGGGAAGATCTTGGCAGGGGACACAGTCAGGACAGCTGACCCAAACTGACCAAAGAGATACTCCACATTGTGTGACGTCAGCTCAAATATGAAAGGGAGAGAAAGGAGGAGGAGGCTGGGGGCATCTGTTTGTGAAGACGCTGGTCCTCCAAAGCAACTGTTACGCGTACCAGAGCCCTGCTTCCCAGGAAAGGCCAGACATTGCCTGCTGATGGGAAGTAGAGTATAAAATCCTGTTTTGCTTTGCTTTGTGCGCGCGGCTTGCTTTTTGCCTTTTCCTATTGAACTGCCTTTATCGTACCCCACAGGCTCTTCCCATGTTATGCTCTCCCCCCTTGTCACGCTGAGGGAAGTAGGAGGGAGTGATAGAGTGCCTTGGTGGGTACCTGGCACTCAGTCAAGGTCCACCCACCACGGAAGTATAGAAAAGGAATTTACCTTTGGAAGTAAAGTTGTTACCCTTACAGTTGCTACCTAGATTTAATTACAGTCCTACCTAGAAATGACTGTAAATGCCAGTGACATGGCAATAAATTCTAGTTATGTACATGTACAGGACTTGCTGATTTTTTTTGATAGCGCATGTCAGTTTCCTAGAATATTATTAGGAATTAATAAGTCTAGAATTCAAGATATTCCCATTTGATAATAAACAACATTTAATAGAAGAGAAATCATATACATACCTCAGTTTATGTGAATTTTCAGTTTGATATGGTGATGACTTTGCTGAATAAACATTCTTTCTTGCGGTTGAAAATAGTAGCAGGGATTTATGCAGTGTTTATAAAAAACATGGAAGCTATGCCATTGTCTTCTGATGCAAGCATGCATACCTAGGGCTCCCATGTTTCTGTTTTCTTAAATCCTCAGGCAGTAATGCTGAAATATACGTAGTTTGATTGTGGATGAGCTGTGTTTTTAATGCAAACATAGAGCTTCTGTATGTAACTGTCTTGGGTTGCTAAAAGTCTGAACATGTGTTCTCTCTGAAGAGAGCAGCAGTGAGTAATGGTGTATTAACCTCTTCAGTCATGTGTCAGGTAGGTTTCTAGGACTGGATGTAATTGTCCCAAGAAAGAGCCTAATGCCTACAGATCTCAGAATGCAACAGTGGTACTAGAATTTGAAATATTAAATGAGAACAAAGTAACTCTTTAAATAGAGAAAATTCCAATTTGATGAATAATGGAAGTAAAACATTGCAAAGAAAGTCTGCCTTCCTGACTAGCTCATCCTTGAAAAAGAGAGTCCTTCCATCCTGTCCTGTCTGCACACCCTATATTATTGGCCTAGGTTTCTCCCACTACTTGCATTATTTCCTGGGACACTGAAAACATCTCTTCCTGGTTCAGAAGCTTCGGTATTTTCCATTCTACAGGCAACATCCCCCTGCTGCTCTCAGGAGTTTGTCTCCCTTTTCCTTTCTCTCCAGTCTGGTAGTGCCTGAAGAAAAGTTTTTCACAAGACTAAATTTTACTTGAAACCTTATCTATGTCATATAATGAATAAATAAGGAATAATGCAGTACAGGTAAGATGTCAGGAATTCATATATAGATTCATGTGACATTGATAGTGAAATAAATTAGAATGTTTAAACTTAAGTTTCTTGTAGAATTTTATAGTAAATGACAATCTCTTAAAGAAGAATTTTACTACTGTAGGTAAGAAGAGTTCCTCTGTAAGACAGAGCAACTCCTTTGTTGCTTAGATTTATACGTCTTCGGATAGCCCAAGAACTTCCCAGAAGTTTAACTTTTTAGTGTTATCACTAATGTAAAACTATTGCAAGCCAAAGTCCTGCTCTTGTTATGCCTGGCTGGTGCGTAGCCGTGCTTAGGAAGTATTCCAGTTTACAGCTTTCTGGAGCTATTAGCTATTAGCTTTTTAGTCTACTTTGTTTCTTCTTACTCTGTAGTTTTACCTTTTAACCTCTTAGCCTACGTTTTGTGCACAGCTACATGCAGTTTTCGCTCTGTTGCTTATACACCTCTATACTATGGTATCTAATGGAAAAACTTAAAGACAAGTTTAGATACTGAGTGTTACGCAGCTCTCAGCCTCTGGAACTTGAGAAACCTCTGCCTGCTGAGTTCATTCAGTTGCTCTTGGGGAATTAGCAATTTCCTTTTCCTTCAGAAGATGCCGCATTTCTATACTGCAGCAAGTAGGTTGGAACAAGTGCACAGTGCTTGTCACAGGCTCCTATGCTTACTCTTAACAGAACTTGCTATGCGGTAAATTGTCCATCCTGGTGTACTAAGGAAATATGCAGTATTAGTTTTGTGACAGAATGCTATACACTGTCCAGGAAATAACTATTTTCCTGTGATACAGATGGCTGACGTTGCTGCTTATCTATCACATTTCTTGAGTCCCAGTCTTTTGCTGCCATGCATAGTCTGTCTTCAGGCTTTGGCATATCAGAAATGAAAATCTGAAAACAAGAGGAGAAATGACTTGTTAAATCTAAACATGTTTCTCTGAATTTGTATTTACATTTGGTTCATGGTGTAAGATTTCTTGTCTCGGATTCGGGGAAGTTTACAACACGGTAGTAGAGAAAATACTACTACATACTGATGTGTGTTTCAAACTTGGCTAGTTAGGACAGAATTTGTCTTATGAAACGCCCTGTTTACATACGTTCTTAAAAGCTAAAATTAAGAAATAGAAGCAGTTACCTGGATAAAAGAATCAGTGGTTACAGTGTCATTTAAAAATTTACAAAAGAATGCTATTGATATTTTTGTTGTTGTTGCTCTAAAGTGAAAAATAAATAGCTTCAGTCCTTTTTTGTTTTACACAAGAAAAATTTATTACAGTGATTTTTTTTCAAAAAGGAAATTGTCATAAATTTATTGAACCTGAATTGCATCATTCATCACCTTCCTATATCATACTGGCTTGTCTCTTTAATGTACTGCATCTGTGGATTGTAGGAAAGTTCTTTTTTTATGGGGCAACAGCAAATCTGGAGAAACTTTTAATATGTTGTGATTATTTTGCCAGCACAGGTTTCCAAGTTAGCCGATGTCATGGTCAGACACGGTGTGAAGAAGGGAGATCGTGTAGTCATCTACATGCCCATGATTCCACAGACAGTGTACTGTATGCTGGCTTGTGCAAGAATTGGAGCCATCCACAGCCTGATTTTTGGTGGATTTGCGTCTAAAGAGCTTTCTGTTCGCATTGATCATGCAAAGGTAAGGTATATTTGGAACAGCAAACACTATTGTATTAGTTACTTAGGTAGGTCAATGTTTTTTTTTTCCAGAGAGGATAACAGCATTTCTTGTTGTGTGGCAGGCAATCTTGATTTGTATATACGTAACATTCAGATATGAACAAAGTCCTGCATCTGTGCTGAGGTTGATAATTCTACAGCAGACATTAAGGTACAAATTTCGACTTCTTTTTAAGAAGCATGAGAGATTTAACACTCTGATGTCTGTTTAAAGTATACTTTCTTCACCCATTTTTCAGTCTTTTTCTACAAAGCATCACCTTAAAATTGGCTTTTCGTCCAGCATTTTCCTCAAGCATATGAGGAAAATCCTGCCAACCCCAAGTGACTTCATTGGTTTACTTAATGTTTAGACATATTAGGTAGTAAATTTTTCAGCTATAAATCTACTTCATCTAATTTCTACATAAATCAAGGCCACTGGGGAAGCAATTGCCTTATGTAAGTGACTCTGCAGAGAGTATAATTAAGAGAGGTGAATGCTTTGAAGGCTTCCAAGTTTGGTACAAATTGAGCTTGTGTATCGTAAGTCTTTGTCAGTGAAAATGCAAATAGTACCTTAATAATCTTCTTAGCTTATATGTGCATATTAGTAGCTTGCATATGCATTAGTTTCAAGACACCTAACAATGTTTTTACTGGAAGTTTCTATTCTTCTTTTCTACCAGTGAACAACTTTGTCTTCATCAGTTACCTGGAGCATTCAAACCATTTGTGATAGCTGCCTATCACTGAAACACATAGGCTAGATGTAAAAGCCAAAATATTATACAGGGTAAAGTCCACAGGATTTGCAGAACCTTTTACTTAGATTTTCGGCTATAGAAGTGATTTTCAGATCACAAAGATGTGAATTCTTTGAATATCTGTAAATAGAAAATTGAATGTGTCACCCCTCCCTGTATTGATGTTTTAACAAATAAATAGTTAATAAACTAGCTGAAACGTTTTATTGGAACTGGGAAAAAAGCTGAAGTAAGACTAACAACAGATCCGTGGTTTTCCCCATCTTTCTTCCCACTCCACTACTTTTTAAAAAAGCTATAAAAATAATTTTTATTTACAGAATTAGGGAAAAATAACATACAAGAAAAAATACAAACTTTTAAAATGAAGGTTACTATAATACAAATCATCTAGCATGTTTACTTTTAGTGTATTTTTAAAATATTAACTAATTAATCCCAGTGGGTTTTCACTGAGGAACAAAAGGAGACAGCACAGTAATTATAATCCTTGTTTCTTGTGTTAAGAAGAAAACAGAGAAAGTTTAAGTGGTTTACCGAGGGTCACATAGCAAGCCTTTCAGAGGGTTAGCTATAGTATTACTAGCAGATCATGGATTAAATCCTAATTTACATGACTTTTTTGTTTCTTTAAAAGGCAGATCTAAATATTGTGGATGATTTTTGGTCCATTTGATGTGCAAGTGGAGAGACACATGCTCAAACGTACATTTCAAAACATGCCCCAGTTTTGCAACACTGTAAAGCTTTCTTGATAAGTGATTTGCAAACTACTGAAATTACCTTTAAGATATGTGTATAAATAGCTGTGATAGATGGTATTTTGCTGGACTCAGAAGTTGCTTCAAGCAATCTCAAAAACCCCTAAGCTTTCTATGATGGTTTTATGTGAATTGGTTCAGATGCTGCAGTGCAGAACCTAATGGTGATAAGATTCATTAGAAAGAGTTGCAATATGCAAGATGTACAATGGAAAGCTGGCTGTGAGATGCTGTTGTGGAAGAAGGGTAAAACTTCGCATTTTATTGGAAGATCTAAGTGAGAGAAATAACAAGCACTTTCTAGTGACTATGAAAATGTACATATACTTTACCAGTTTACCTTAATTTGTCTTGAATTTTAAATAGGTCAGGGTATGCTGCAAAGTCCTGCAGCTGTTCATTTCTACTCTTGTCAGGTATTGGCAGTTGCAGACATTCTGTGGTGAATTGTGATGAAGTGGTACAAAGTGTGAGAACAGGCATTTCTTTGTCAGCTTTCACCTGAATCTGGGAATATAGAGTTTGCAATAACAAAACAATAGACATTTTTGTAGAATAGTTTGGGTTGGAAGGGACCTTTAAAGGTCATCTAGTTCTGAGTCCCAGCCATGAGCAGGGACACCTCCCACTAGACCAGGTTTCTCAGGGCCTCATCCAGCTTGGTTTTAAACACTTCCAGGGGTGAGACGTCCACAACTTCTCTGGGCAACCTGTTCTAATGTCTCATCACCCTCATAGTAAAGAATTTATTCCTAATGTCTAGTCTGAATCTACCCTGCTGTAGTTTAAAACCATTGCCCCTTGTCCTATTGCAACAGACCCTGCTAATAAGATCATCCCCATATTTCTTGTAAGCCCCTGTTAAATACTGAAAGGTTGCAGTAAGATCTGCCCAGAACCCTTTCTTCTCCAGACTGAATAACCCCAACTCTCTCAACCTTTTCTTCATAGGAGAGGTGTCCCATCCCTCTAATAATATTTTTTGTGGCCTCCTCTGCACATCATTGAGTCCAACCCCTCTGCTAGATCAGGATCACCTAGGGCAGGCCAAGCAGGAACATATCCAGGTGGGTTTTGAAAGTCTCTAGAGAAGGAGATTCCACAACCCCTCTGGGCAGCCTGTTCCAGTGCTCTGTCACCCTCACAGTAAAGAAGTTTCTCCTCATGCTGAGGTGGACCTTCCTGTGTTCCAGTTTGTGCCCGTTGCCCCTCATCCTATCACAGAGCACCACTGAAAAGAGACTGGCCTACTTGACTCCCACCCTTTAGATATTTGTAAACATTAAGATCCCCTCTCAGTCTTCTCTTCTCTAGACTAAACAGCCTCAGGTCTCTCATCCTTTCCTCATAAGAGAGACCTTCCAGTCCCTTAATCGTCTTCACAGCTCTCCGTTGGACTCTCTCTAGTATTTCCTTATACTTCTTGAACTGGGGAGACCAGAACTGGACACAATACTGCCAAATGTGGTCTCACTAGAGCAGAGTAGAAAGGGAAGAGAACCTCCTTCTACCTGCTGGACATACTCTTCTTAGTGCACCCCAGGATGCCATTGGCCTTCTTGGCCACAAGGGCCCATGGATAACATATTGTCCGCCAGCCAGGTCCTTCTCTGCAGAGCTGCTTTACAGTAGGTCAGCTTCTAACCTGTACTGGTGCGGGAGGTTATTCCTCCCCAGGTGTAGGACTCTACATATGCTCTTGTTGAACTTCATTCATTAGGTTCACCATTGCCCAGTTCTTCAGTCTATCTAGATCTCGCTGAATGGCAGCACAGCCTTCCGGTGTATCAGCCAGTCCTCCCAGTTTCGTCTCATTAGCGAACTTGTTGAGTGTACGCTTCATCCCTTCATCCAGGTCATTGATGAAGACTGATGAGACAGGACCCAGTAAGGACCCCTTGGGAAAGATCCTTAAAGATCTCCCCGCTCTGCTCTGGTCTTGTCCCTGAGGGCAGTTTCCCAGAGGGTCCTGTTGAGTAACTCCTTGAACACCTGGGAGTTTGCTTTCCTAAAATTCAGGGTCCTGACTTTACTCTTTGCCTGACCCATATCGGTCAGATCTGTGAACTTCACTGGTATGTGATCAGTGCAACCCAGGCTGCCTCCAATCTTGACCTCACCAATTAGCTCACTCGCGTTGGTGACCAAAAGTCCAGTATCACATCCCCTCTATTACTGTTACTGGGCTTAAATTATCCTCAGTGCATTCCAGGAGGCTCCTGAAATGCCTACAACTCACAGTGCTACTTTTCTACCAGATGAAAAAGGACATTAACTGTACTTTGAGAAATGAAGATGGTATCTGTTGAAGCACGTTGTTTTAGTAAACTAGGAAAACTGAGAAGGCTACTTAAGAACAAAATGCTTATATATCTGTTTCATAGGGTAGTTACTGTATCTTCAGCAATCAAATTTTCTTGTGTTTTCTGAATCACAATAATTGTATAGCAATTCCAGATGACTTTTTAGACTTTAAGTCCAAACCCTGCAAAATAAAATATGAGTAATGGAGTTTCCGACGTGTGTTTTAAAGATGTTTCACTAAAGCAGTATTATGATTTGCAAGTGAACAGCAGTTCTTTGGAATACAAAATGTATGGGACATGTAAGTTATTCAAAAATAGTTAAAATCTTCAACTGAGATCTGAAATACTGCGTTCCGCACTTCTTTACAGTTGACAAATTTGGGAATTTTAATGAGACCTCCTTGAAAAAAATGAGCTCATATTTTGTAATGGTTTATTCTGAATAAGATGTAGTTCCTGTGCACGAGTATGGCTGTGAAAAGTTAACCCTATTTCTCATCGTAAGATGATCAAACCTTTTTGAATGAATAGACAGCAAGCTCAGCTGCCAGCACTTAAGATGTACAATTGCCTTCCACTAATTGCAGTCTGGTCTTTTCTTCTCTTGAAGCACTGTTTATTTTTGGAATATGTATTGTAGATGAAAAGGCACTATCTCTTGTGTTTTATTTTTAACTACTTGTATGGTATGATTCAGGTCTCTTTCTTTAGAGCACTGTGTAACAAACATCTGGCAGAACTTAATGTGCATGGCAGTCTGACCTGGATGGTCTAACACAAAGCCAGTGCAGCACCAGCAGGTGCAGCAGAGCTATATAATGACCACATAAGCACTGGATTTTTTGAAAATGCTGGTCACTTTTTTTAAGGAGGAGTGAGGCTCAACAGAAGTGCAGTCTGATTGAACATAGGTTTATGATCATAGGTGCGTGGCAGGGACATGAAGAAGAGCTTTGTGTGTTGAACAATGAGGGCTTGAGTGCTGGGCCTCTCAGTAAATGTCTTAGTGACGCTTCTGACATTTTGTGCCCCAAAGCTAGTTAGTTTTCAATTTGGGCTTTTTGCAACTTTAGTAGCTGGCCCAATAAAAGGTATTTACTGCTTTTTCTAAACTTTGCCTTGTATGGCAGAGAGATTATCGATTAGGGAGATTAGAGATTACAGAAGAATTTGTAGGAGTCGTCCTTACAACAGAATAAAATTGTTGATGTGGTACTATTGGGCCTTGCTTTATCTTATGTCTGCTTTTTTGTATTTTTTTTTTCTACCACTCACTATTGCTGGCATTTCTTCTCTAGCAAACCTTTGAACTTCCTTGTTTTTCCTTCAAACTACTTATATTTCTATCTAATCTTATCATACAGGACTACATGGAACCACAAAAGATACGGGAAATGGGTATATAAAAGCAGTATAGGAGCAGGGAGGCAGGAGAAGTAAAGCCAGTAGACAGAGAGGGAAAACACTAGAAGACAGCAGTTAAAGCCAGTAATGGGCCTTTGATTTGCAGAGTGGACCATGGTGCTTTCAGGTAGCAATGCTCATTTGGGAAATACATCACCTTACTTGCTTGCTGCATCCTAAGCAGTTGATGAGCAGAGGTGACACCATTTACAAATGACTGCAAACCTGGTGTTGACAACAGTCTTTCATCTTAACAATTGAATAGAAATGTGTTAATGTCTTGCATTAATTACAGTCTAATTTCAGGGTAGCCTTCAAATAAATTTTCAGTTTAACTGCATGATACCGTATCGTCTTTTTAAAAATAAATCAGTGCATCCTAAAAGAGAAAGATAACAAATGCTCAGATTTTAAAGCTCATCTGAAATCTTTATTTTGAACACATACTAATTAACAGACTTCCCTGAATGGCAGATTTGGACAGGAAACATTTTATTAGTGCAAAAGAAAACAATTTAATTGGTGCTTTCTGTGCTGAGTTTAATGCAGCTTTAACTGTGGCATTGTGGTTTGTGCCTACTTAATGAGATTTATGCTAATACATACAATTAACAAACTAGTTTGATGAAACAGAGGGGCGTAAGATAAATATACTCCTGAAACTCCAAAAGCAAGGAAATTGAAGACTCGTTCTTCTCCAGTTAAAATGAGTTCTAACGCATCGTTTATTTGGTGCTACCTTTTATTTCCTGAAATACCAAAAAAGAAAATACTGTTCTTGGGACCTAAAACAAAATAATTTGTATGTAATTTTTTGACTTGTCAAATCTTATGTAAAACCTGAGGTTCATTTAATGACAAAGATGCTAAATCCTCGTTTGGAAATAGAAATTATTCTGTGAATACCTAGAACTATGGAAATCTGATTTTTAGTGATTTTTGCATCCTGAATTCTGCAACCATCACTAGCTTTACTTCCCCCATCTGCTTTCTAACTTTAGCTTATTCTCTTCCTGTATTTCAAGTTTCCTGTCATCTCTTGCTTTCCTTGTTGTTCCTCTTTCTTCTATTTTCCCTCCTGTGCCATTTAATTGCAGGCTGGAAAAGAGCCAGCAAAGTGCTACAGCTAGTTTTGAAATATGCCATTAGGTGCAGGCAGATAATTAGAATCCAGGATAAACAGGACAGGTAATTATTGACATCACTTTATCACTTTTCCTTTAATCGAGTATCTAAGATGGAGATGGATTTTTCTCTGTTCGTTGTTTTTTGTGAAGCTTCCAAGAAGTTAAGACTTGATTTCTTACTCAAATTTTGTTGAAAATGGTGAAGTGTGGTAGAAGTTATTAGTGTGCTCCTGAACAAAAATCAGATGCATGGACAGCAAGATCATACAAGCTTGATTTCATTAGAAAACTGATCTAAACCTTTGTTTCTAATTATATGAGGATAAATTTTCTGCATTGAGCATCATTAATCAAAAGAATTTTGTGGAAAATGTTATTAGATTACAAATACAGAATACATTGCAAATGTATATATTAACAATCTGACTTCTTTATTTTAGCCCAAACTTATTGCAACAGCAAGTTTTGGAGTAGAACCAAAAAGGAAAGTGGAATACATATCCCTCCTAGAAGGAGCACTGACAAGGGTACAGAGCAAACCTGAGAAAGTTCTCATTTACAAGCGACCTCATTTGGTGGGTGTACAGTTGTTGTGCCTTCATGTTAATTTTCATGTTAACTTTCAGATGCATATATAGTGCATGTGCCTTTTCTCTTTTGCAAATAAAATTTTTAGTGTATCTGTTGTAGTTCTGGTTTTTAATTTTATGGGAGGACTTCATAAGATTTAAATAGTAATCTCTCTGCTGCATTAATTCTATTTGCTATATAGAAAATTGAATAATACTGTACAAAACAATGAATAGTACATGTTTTTTGATCCAATTCCGCTTATTCTATCTGTTTTTCTTTTGACTATTTTGCGTTTTTCAATGAGCAGGGCCATGTTCCTCTTGTCCTGGGTCGCGATCTTGACTGGGAGGAAGAGCTTGCAAAAGCACAGTGTTATGAATGTGTCTCCGTTCCCTCAGACCATCCGCTTTATATTCTGTATACATCTGGAACAACAGGCTTGCCCAAGGTAAAGGACTATCTGTACTCTAAGTCTCTGTGACCAACTTATTTGCAGTTCCACTTGAGAAAGTATTTAATTAAAAAGGTTGAAAATGTTTGTCAGAGCTCAGTGCTGTAAATGATAAGCATTGCTAGAAAAAGTTTAATCCCATTTATTCACATTTCACTGCTCAGAAGTCAGTATCGAGGAATAAATCATGTTTATTTGAATAGTAGTAATATAAAGATAGACTGCATTTACTTTAAAATGTTTATACAGTATAAGCATCTGAG
The DNA here is from genome assembly GCA_013396935.1 of Baryphthengus martii. Classification (NCBI taxonomy): domain Eukaryota; kingdom Metazoa; phylum Chordata; class Aves; order Coraciiformes; family Momotidae; genus Baryphthengus; species Baryphthengus martii. The sequence continues at coordinate 48,324 of VWZK01016320.1, read as the reverse complement.
GACAGCAGGATGTCTTTTATCCTTTAATATCTTTGCAAAGATAAGATGTAGTGAATGACATTACAGATTAAATGGAATTAAGCATGTTCTGAAGGCTTGTGTTACTGAACAGTTCTAAGAACATAATTCCAATGAAAATGAAAGTTTAGATTGAGTAAGTGAAAATTAACATAAGGCCATTCTTTGAAAATCTTTGCTTTCACATGTCAGTCTTAACAGTCTATTTTAAAAGCAAACTTGAGCAAATTCTTACAATTCTCTTTTAAAGTGTAGAAGACAAACCAGATACGATTTTCTGGCAGTGGTGTTACAGCCACAAATTCAGAGACAGTATCACATATCCCTGGATATGGCAATGCTTAGGCTACTACGAGAAAATTCCTTATTGTTGTGGCCTATAAAGTGCAGAATCTATAGGGTGGTAAGGGAAAGCAAACATCAGTTTTGCTGAGAAAAATATCTTCTGCTTTTGTCTTGAATGTGGGCACTGTAAAGCAACAATGGCTTGAGAACAATCTTGAGGAGAAGGACTTGGGGGTGCTGGTTGATGAAAAACTCAACATGAACCGGCAGTATGCGCTTGCAGCACAGAAGGCCAACTGCATCCTGGGCTGCATCAAAAAGAGCGTGGCCAGCAGATCGAGGGAGGCGATCCTCTCCCTCTACTCTGCTCTCATGAGACCCCACCTGGAGTACCGTATGCAATTCTGGGGGCCTCCAACACAAGAAGGACATTGAACTGTTGGAATGGGTCCAGAGGAGGGCCTCAAAGATGATCATAGGGTTGGAGCACCTCTCCTATGGGGACAGGCTGCAAGAGTTCGGGCTGCTCAGTCTAGAGAAGAGAAGGCTGTGGGGACACCTTATAGCAGCCTTCTAGTATCTGAAGGGGACCTACAAGAAAGCTGGGGAAGGGCTTTTTAGAAGAGTTTGTAGTGACAGGACAAGGGAAAATGGCTTTAAGCTAGAAGAGGGTAGATTTAGATTAGATAATAGAAGGAAATTCTTTACAGAGAGGATAATGAGACATTGGAACAAGTTGCCCAGTGAGGTTGTGGATGGCCCCTCCCTGGAAGCGTTCAAGGCCATGAGCAACCTGGTCTAGTGGGAGGTGTCCCTGCCCATGTGATGGGGGTTGGAACTGTATGATCTTTAAGGTCCCTTCCAACCCAAACCATTCTATGATTCTATGGTATATATCTTGAATTATTTAATTATATTGTCAAAAGGTCCGATGCAACAGATGTTTTCCTTGACTTTTAGTTTCAAAGTATAGTATCTCAGAGAGAAATTTTTTTAAATCCCTCTTTTAGACTAAGACAGAAGTTCTTTGTTTTGCATTCTTATGTATACTTCAGGCTAGATATTAAACCTTTCAAAAACTGATACCTGGTTTAAGCCAATTTTCTGACATGTTTAAGAAGAGTCGTTGCAGAAAGAGGGGTATATTTCAGGGAGTAAGTCACCCCTGTTATTCTGGGGATCAGCTACTCCACAGGTGCTCCTCTTTTCCAGTGATGATACAGAGATTAGGCAATGAATTTAAAACATACCTAGCATTTAGATGGCCACATTTTGTGAGGTAAATACTGAATCACTTAGTTTTTGTCAGCATAAGCTGACTAAATATTTGTATATTTGATTTTGATGAGAGAATTCTAGTTTTGTTAGTTATCTTCTGAAAACTATTGTCATCTAAGCCTTGGGTTGATATTTTATGTTTGCTTTATTGTATCTTTGCTTATTTGTTTGTTTTCCAAAATTACTTCTTTAGTGGGAATGACAGCACAAGCATGTACGTGTATTGGAATTAGACAACTTTAAGTCTATTGCTGCCAAAACCTCAACATTTCATTGAAGACAGGAATATCATTGCATCCTTCAAATGATCTTAAATACCTAATTTTCTCATTTAGGGTGTTGTCAGACCAACAGGTGGCTATGCAGTTATGCTGAACTGGACAATGTCAGCTGTATATGGACTCAAACCTGGTGAGGTAATTCTGTTTAAATGTCGTAAACATTTTTGAAATCCTCTTAAAAACTCCTTACGATGTTTATGTTTTTATTTCATTTTAGGTGTGGTGGGCAGCTTCTGATTTAGGCTGGGTTGTTGGTCATTCCTACATTTGCTATGGGCCTCTCCTTCATGGGAATACTACAGTTTTATATGAGGTACGATCCATTCTAAAAAGTCAGCCTCTGAAAAGACAGTATCTCCTGCAGTTGATGGTCCTGATGATCCTGCTTATGCCTGTCTGTTCTTCATGCCGCATATGTTTAAACTCTGTGTATACCTTCAGTGTTTATATTTCTTGTCTATTACAGTAATGCTTAAGGAAAACTTACTTCACTGTCCTTCAAACTTGTCTACTTCATCTGCATGACTGGCGGTGGTCAGCGGGGCAGAGAACTCCAGAACAGACCTAGAAATGGCAAATGGTGCAATATAGCTGTGTTGCTGAGGCTTCAGCCACAGGCCATTAGACTACCTTTATTACGGAACTAGGAGAGGATGTTGTGTTTTGTGTGTCTGGAGATGACCAGTTCTTGCTGGCTCTGAGTTGGAGGCAATTGGAAGCTCTATGGTTAGAGGCAGAACTTTTAAGGAGGCTTGTCTCTTCTTTCCTCCCTCTACCACTGAAGGCACCTGAAGCCAAGACTCAGTTGACATTCAGGGCTTAGTCTGTCTTCTTTGGGGATAAAACTCAGTGGGATGGAGAGAAGACTAGAACAATTAGAATGGCTTGCTGCCTCCTAACTTGGGTTAGGCTCAAAAAAGCAATCACGCTGCCTTACGTTGTTATTTTTTCAGAAGTTATTGTTGATTCTCTAATCACTAGGCAAGAAGATACAGTATTGCTTGAACCATCTTCTTTATTCTTTGGAGAGTGAATCGTGTACCCATCAGTGACAGTGAAAGACATTTTAGCTCTTAAGCATGCTGAGACTTGGTGGTCTGCATTCACCTGACATTAGGAATTCTGGATATATTCCAACCTCTCCGACACTGTGCAGTGTGATGCCTGCTTAGTAATTGTTCTGTCTTTTTCAGTGGTCCTAGAGGAAGAAGTTGTTTCAGCTCTCCCATCGTGGCATGCTGATCACCTCTGTTGATTTGTAGTGGTAATTAGAAACATGTGAACCATTAAGGGAAATCCAATAGTAACTCAGAACGTACAAGAACTGTGAGAGTATGGTGAATGTACTGCTTACGGAGAGCATGCAGAAGCGCATGAAACAAACTTTGATGACATTGTGGATACAGCAATTGTTAGAGCACCATCTGTACCTGGTGCTTCTGGAGCAGGGGAGTCAGCATGACGTGGTGGAAACACAGTGGTTTACAGGCTGTGACAGGTGCAGAAGTTCTGTGTAAAGAAATGGATATTATGATTTAAACTTTCTCCATCTTTCTGCTGTTACACCATATGACTGAAGATGACTATGCTGGAACAGAGATGGGTTGTTATGGTTTTCAGGAACAAGCATTATAAAAACAATCCTTTAGTGTTTGCACAGCCAATTAAGTTGGTATTGATTGAGATGTGCTTCACTCTTATGAACTTAAACACTGCTGTTGGTAGTTAGCAGGTGCTGGGATTGTGCCTGAATTTTGAGTAAATACTTTTCTGAATCTTGGAGGTACTAAAGAAGCATGGTTAGTTGTAGTAAGGTGAGGTTGCCTCCAAAACTGTTTGAATGCTGCTATATCAGAGACTACAGAACTGACTGTGGTGTGCTACATCCTGCTTTGGAAGTTAGAAGTATACTTTACTGCTCAAAATTCACTCTCTTTATAAGATTTTAAGTGAGATTCTCATAAGCAGAAGACACCTCTTGAAGCAGGTCAAGAATCCTCAAGTCCAGAAAAACAATGGTCCTTGGCATGTCTGCGTGATATTGCAAATCATAGCAGTAGTGCAGTTCTGAAATAAGTCTTCTTGATTGTCCTTTCTTACTGATTTGGTTCACAAAGTGATTTTAGACGTATGAATGACATCTTTACAATGAAAGCTAAGACAGAAACTTTGCCACCTGGGATTAAAGGGTAAAATCCAATGAGACTAGAGTGCTGTGAAGGCTTCCAGAACAAATGGAAAGTACATGTGCCAACAGAAAGCTCTAAAACTGTCAGGAGCTCTCACTTTATTTTGAAGGACTTCCCGTGCTATGCAAAAGGGCCAAATACTATGTGTGACCTCATATTTACTAGTGATTGCCAGATGTCTGCTTGTTCTGACTTTCAGTTGCTCTTTTACTTCTTCCAAACTTCTGCTTCTGTCATCTTCACCAGCCCTATTTCTTTTCCTTTTCGTTATTAAAATTATTCGTCTTTTCCTACTGCTGCGTTTTGCAACAGTGCCAACCGTTGCACTGGCCTCTCAGGATATGGAGCAAGGGGAAACCTGAAGCTTGGCAGCATGTGCTCTGAAAGGCCCAGAATTTCCTCCAACAGATGCACCACCCTGTTGCTACTGTCAAGCCTCCTGCCAAGTGGGAGAGGACTGACAAGCAGTGCTGCATTCACTGCAAGTAGATGAAGACCATGTTCTTGAGGTGGCAAGACCATGCTTCAGAGGTGGCGTGGTGCGTGTGCTGCTAACACAGAGATCCTGAACAAATCTTCAGGAGAGGGAAGAGCAGTCCACCAAGCCCACTGCTCATGAGGATATCCACACCCTTAGTCCCAGGACCAAGACCAAGTCCCAGGACCAGGAGAAAAGACCAGGGAAAAGTATGGCAATAGTGCTGCGCATGTCTACATGCCTGCAACCTCCAGCTGACCCCTGTGAGGCAATGTGCGGGAGCATCCCCCTCTCTTCTGTGGCAGGCAATGGGAACTGCAAAATCAGTAGTCTGGATGGCCGCATGAGTAAGTGTGTGCTTCTTTCCTGTACGTGTAGTTGAGCATGGGACTGTGTTTAGGAGGTTTCTGGTAGTATTAAGGTACTGGTTGCAGAGTTGTGGAAAGGTGATGTGAGTCTCTGGATTGACTGTGAGAGCTGCTGTGCCTTGACAGGTAGTTCCACAGGGCCTGTGAGCTGTGGAAGTTCTGTGGATCAGCAAGCTCCATGAGAGTCTACTTGTTCTATCCCAGCCCTGCCTGAGTGCCAGGCATAGTCCTGGAAACCTTGAATCGTATATGTCAGTAACAGCCCTCCTAGGCTTCTGCACGAAAACCCAACCACACTGTTTCTCCTTCTCTTCAAATGCAGCGTATAAAGGATGTTCCCAGTGGTGGTTGTGGTACTGGTACGTCAGGTCACATACCAGATCCTGTCCCTGCCCTGCAATCAGCTGCTTGTACGCAAATACTATTTGGGATGATGCCATTTCTTTGAAATACAGTGGTTCAGGTAGTGGTTGTTGGCAGTGCGTTATCTCTTCCCCTGCCCTAAGTCACACGTAGGAAAGGTTGTAAAGGGAAGGGCACTGCAGGCTGGGGTAAGGCACAGCTGAATTAGCCAGGCTTACCGAATACAAATGGATTGAATGCAGTAAGGAAGTGTGTGGAGCGCACAGGTGTGGAGGACAGGAAAACTGAGGACAGAGAGACATACTGAGAATCGGTTCCTTTTTAGTCATTGCATAACATTTGCCAGATTGAACAACATGGATGTCCACTGGTATTCCACCCTCCCGCTCCGTGCACTCCTGAGTTGGATCGATACTTTACTGCTTAAAGTTCACTCTTTTTATAAACTCCACTCCTCAGTGGGTTGATGACTGTCCTCAGTGAAGGAACAAAGTCTTAAGTGCAGTGCTGGATGCCCCACCTATGACAAGGAGAGTAGAGAACTGCACATACAGGTAGTAGAGAAGCTGTGCTCAGTTTTTCAATCTGAAGGAAGGTCTCAAAGATGCCCTCAGAGATGGTTCAGGCTAAATGTGCTACCCTGAATTTGGAAGGTAATGGGAACGTTTGCACAGTGCCTGTCTCACAGTGTCTTTCACATGATCAAATATAGATTGTGGTTCCATTGTACATTCAGTAAATGCATATTAAATTTGGCCTATGCCGCACCATTGTCAGAGCGTGCCTTACAGTGTGGAGTGCAAGGGTATGCAGCATTTCTCATGATGCTCATTGGAGTTGAGGACATCATAAATGATCTTGTCCCTTCTTGGCTGGAAGGTGCTGGCAGATGTTTTCTTTCTGTGACCAGAGATATGGAAGGTAGGGGATACAGAAACTTTATGGTGGAGTCTGCTAGAATGTGTGAACTGACATAGTACTGTCTTCTGCATGAAAACAGATGAAAGTAACAACATGATGCTTTCTAGGAGTGAAGTCTCTTCAGTCAACGGAGCACAGATCTATAGCTTAGCTTTCTGTCACAAAGCTCTGAGCTGCATTTTTTGTCCAGTGAATGAGACTAAGTCTAGAGGTAAAGAACATTGACATTAAATGCTTTGATCTGCTAATCTGCTCTAATTCACCTCACTACTTGCTATGTAAACAAAGTCTGTGATGCCGTATGCGCTCGCATTTATGTTTCATGTTATTATTTCACATGGTACTAAGTTTAATTTCACCAGTTCATGTAAGCAGGAAAAAGATCAATAATCTCTCATAGAAGAGCAGATTGTGCCTAGGTGACACCTGTGTGTGTTGCTTTGTACAAAATCCTGTTTATCATTTTTGTAAGAGAAATGTAGAATAAGAGGAAAAAATGCAATGTTTAAAAGCAGAGGAAGTCTTGAGGTCTTAAAAAAGTGTTTTGGAATGTCTTCCTGTCTTTGTGATTATCTTTTTACTGTGTAGTTAACTTCTGGAAGTGTTACGTTTTCATTTTGTTTGTGGAAAGATTGTGGGTGGTGTGTTAAGGTGTTCTATAAAATAAAAACTGAGCTTTTGTCAGGGTGATTTTCTTCCACATCATTTTGCGATCTGTAGGGTTTGAGACAAATAGCTTTGTTTTTTAGGTTCTAGGCATTGGGTTGATTTTTCAATAACCTCTCAGAAAAGGAGATTTGCAAAACATATATTTTTTATTAAATGTTAAAGCACCCAAAGTGATAACTAGAAGCACAAGGCTTTTTTTTTTTTTTTCCCCCTAGATGGCTAAGACAGAGAAGCTCACGTGCCTTAATGCTTGCAGCCAATGAGTGCAGCTGCTGGAGAAAACTTGAGCAAATGGTTATTCTTAATTTGAATCTCCATGTACCTTCTGTCCAGATAAATTTACTGACTTGCTTACTTTCAGTGTTCAGCATGAAAACTTGCAATGAATGTATTATTGAAATACATAATGCAGAGAATAAGTCTTCGATGTGCTGATCTGGTAGAATCCACTTGCTTCTGTGAATTTATAAACTGACTCACTGTGGAACTTCTGAAAGCTTTTGAGTCAATGACAAGTGTCAGTTTGGTGATTGCAGGAATGACATTTGGTTCTAGTACAGGTACCAGTTCTGAAGGACATTAGGAAGCAAGGCTATTTCTAGGACACTGCAAATCAAAAGTAATCAAGTATTTTTTTAAAAAAAAAGGAGGAAGGAGTTTGTTTAAAAGCAGTAGGGCAATATCCTAGGAAAAAAAAAAAAGGCAGAGTTACACAGGATCACAGAATGTTAGGGATTGAAAGGGACCTTGAAAGATCATCAAGTCCAACCCCCCTGCCAGAGCAGGATCACCTAGAGTAGGTCACACAGGAACAGGCGAATGAATATGTAAAACTTATGAGGCAGACCCTTTTAAAGAAAGGATTCCATAGTATCTAAATACATCTTTATGTGGGAAAGGGGTACAGTAAATTTACCGCAGTTCATATGTTGAAATACTTACAGTTATATAGATGGATAAAAATGTCCAGAAGAACTAACACTATATACATGTGTGCTTGAACTTGCAAATAACTTCAGATGCAGAGATGGTTTCCTGATATTTTGTAGTACATGTGTACATACTGTACAGCTGTCCTATAGCTTTCATTCATTCCAGAGGTCATGCTTCTCAGATTCTTCCTATGTGTTGCTGGTTTGTGTAGGGCAAGCAGGGATACATCTGTGACAACTTCTAAAGGTTCACTAAATAATTTGAGGATTGATTTTAGTATCTTGAGTTAAGTCGTGTAGGTTCTCAGTTAACTACTTACAAAATAAAGAGATCACTACAATGTTCTTTCTATTCCACATAAAAAGATATTTTTTTTCCTGGAAAGAAGAGAAACAGCCTGGACACTCTTCTGCTTTTTGTGGTGGCAGAAGAGACCACTGTTAACAAGAGAAACAAGCTTTGGCTCCGAAAAATTTACTGCAGTATGCATGACTTTGTGTACTGAGGTGTTCAGTGTGCATTTTTCACCTGTCCTTTCCTGAGGTGAGAAAGAACAGCCTGTGTGCTGCACTTAAATCATGTATTTAATCATCCACACTTTTCAGTTGTTTCATTCAACTGTTCTATCCACTAGTCAAAAACTATTCATAGAATCATAGAATGGCCTAAGTTGGAAGGGACCTTAGATACCGTCTAATCCAACCTCCCTGCCATGGGCAGGGACGCCTCTCAACTAGCCCAGGTTACTCAAGTCTCTGTCCGACCTTGCCTTGAACACCTTCAGGGAGGGGACATCCACAACATCTCTGGACAATTTATTCCAAAGTCTTGCCTCCCTTGTACTGAAGAATTTCTTTCTAAGATCTAATCTAAATCTCTTCTCCCTCAACTTAAACCCATTTCCCCTTGTCCTATCAGTGGACACTCTTGTAAGAAGTAAGTCCCTCCCCAGCCTTCCTGTAGGTTCCCTTCAGGTATTGGAGGCCGCTCTTAGGTCCCCCCAAAGTCTTCTCTTTTCAAGACTGAGCAATCCCAGCTCCCTCAGCCTATCCTCATAGCAGAGGTGCTCCAGTCCCTTTTGATTTATTTATTTATTTATTTTTAATTTTAGAATTCTACTTTATGGATAATAAGATCTCCTTTTAAGCTCCTTTGATTTTTAATCAATAAATTTTGGAGATGGTAAACATGCCTATTCAGAGTGTATTGACACTAAATGTGTGAGTTCAGCTGAAATTTGGAGAAAAAATTGAGCTCTTTTCTAGGCTGATTTTTTAACTTGCATAGTATACTTAATGTTGGGTACTTTTCAAACCACATCTCCATCTTTATTTCATCTCCAGATGCTCAACATAGTTCTGGTATGCAATTTTGAGGGCTTCAAAATCTCTACAAATAATTAAACACAGAACACCTGCTATAATTTACTTTTACTAGAAAATAGAAATGAAGTAGTAAAAAAAAAAGTAAGTAATAGTTTTTATTCCTTTTCAAGTTTAATTCTGTTACAATAGAGTTCCATTTTCTAGTTTGTCTGGAAAAACATCAGTGATTTCCCACTAAATCTGTAGAATTTTAAGGCTGAGGACCACTGTGATTGACTTCTCTAATATTCTGAGTAACAAGAAGGAAAAACTTCTGGGAGCAAAAATGCACATTTATAGAGTCAAATATCATATTAGCTTGAGTGTTAAGTTACTATAGTCTAATTAATGTTTAAATACCCAATAGATGTTAATTTGATTCTTCATTCCAAAGAGATTAACTCATCACCACCACACCAGTTAAGCAGAAGAGGAAAGCAGTGTGTGATAAATAGCAGTTTCTCAGAGATAAGGAAAAGAGTTTGATGGTTTTATATTAGCTGTTTTTGACCACTAGTAAACTGGACCACATTAAAATTGTTGCATGAATTTGGAAGAAGAGAATTGCTAAAATAAATACTGCAACGAAGAGGTTTTCATTCTAGCAGGTGTAGAGTAAGACAAGAAGGAACAGGGAGGAAAATGATGAGTTCCTTCAGCAGTCTCTGTTACATAGTCATCTTACAGTGACGTTTTATCTCTGTGTGGGGTTCAGAATGGTTATTTTCATTATAAAGGCATCTCTGAATTTAAAATGTGTTGTTTTTGGAAATGAAAAGAGTAGAAATTCTATTTCTTTAACAGTGAGTATTAAAGAAAAAGCACTTAGTATCTGGTTGACATCCATGTCGTCTTTGTGATTTTGTTCTTGGGGAGAACATTATTAGACAGTAATAGTACATTTCCGATTTTACTTTCTCCACAATGCCAACAACTGAGTCTTCAGACAGTATTCATGATATCAGTGTCGTCTTTTTGAGGATTAAAAATGGGAAGAAAAAAACATGCTTCAGTACACACAAGGGAGAAAAAAAATATTTACCGAGAGGAATCGTGTATAATTTTTTCACTGCTCAGAAGACTGTCTTAACAGTGAATAGTTGTAAATTTGTAGTCATTTTTTTCCTTAATGATTACTTAATGATGTGGTTTAGGTTAGGGAATATCAGTATGCTGTTTAGGTCTGGGGAAAAAACACATCATCCCCTTTGCCTACGGAGAACCACTATTGAATACAAACTATGCTGACTTCATACCCTCACTTCATAAAGTCATTTGTTTATTTTTAAATTACTTAGTAGGTGACAAGTTGTCATTTTAACAATTGCTGTGGAAGCTACGTGCTTTCAGTTTTTACTTGCTGTAACACCATTGTCAGGAATGTGAAAACAGTAATGAACTTTGAATACAGCAAGGTTTGTTTGCTGTTTTTTTTATAATCTGTCCTGGTTTGTTTTTCTCCAAGGCATGACAAACTTCAGTTATAAATAAGCTGCTTGAAGTCTCACAGCCCACTCTGGCTTGCTCTTGCTAATGGGATTGCAAGCTGTAAGCAACAGGGGTGGCATGAAAAGAATGCCTAGCTACTACCTGTGATTCTGTGATGTCTGGAAAAAGGCAGTATTGTCATTCCAGTGCTTTGTAGTTCCAGAGCTAGGTTAAGAAAGAGGATGCCCACACTTGCAAGGAGCCATGCATTAAGGACTTCATTTGAATGCTGCAGAACAGAGAAGCAGCTTATTGTCCCATGCAGAGCTGTAGCAAGACATTGCTGTACAAGTGAAACCTTCTTCACAACTCTCGCTGGGATGTATCATCTCAAGTTCTTAGTGGAGGTTTGGCGGCAGGATCAGCAGTGGAAGGATGAATATCTTTAAGAACGTACTGTTTTGAATCCTGATATGTCAAGTTTTTGTGTGTGCCTTGGTGTCTGTGGGTTTTGGTTGCAATGAGTTCCACGTATAATATTTGCTGTGCAGAGGGAATTTCCTCATAATTTTGAGTTTGTGTTTAGTTGAAGAGCTCCTTGTTGTTAGGGGTCAGCAGAAAGTGAATTGCTTTGCTGTTACTGATGCATTGTTGGTTATTTTATTATAGCTTCTCTTACATGTCTGTTTCCTCAGGTAATCTGTCCTGGTGGCTTCTGACTTTCTCCATAGGAGAACTTTCTGTGCCCTTGATCATTCTTGCTACTTCAGTCTTCTTCATAATTGTGTATTACCCATCAACACATTCTGCTTCAGGACATCTGTTCAGCTGGTAGACATCTGATAAATTATGTACTAAATCTAGGTACTTCCAGAAAGATGTTCCTATCAGTCTGTCTGTCTGAGTCTGTTGGTAGGTTACGAAAAGGAAGTCTTTTCTACTTGATCCCCCTAGCTGATAGAAAAAGTGCCTGTTTCTACCTTTCTTTTTTCTAAATCAGGTGAGGCAGGTCACTCTCTCTAAGCCCTTGTTCTTGTTTACCATGCTCTCAGTTCCTGCCAACCACAGATAGTATTGCCAGTAACTTTTAAAATTAATTTTCATCTCCAATGTTGATGCAAATACTGAGTAACAATAGGTCTTGAACTGATCCCTGCAGAAATTCAGTGGAAGCATCTTGTTTCCTCATAGTCCCCAGTTGACTCAGTGATCTGTCAGAGTATTCGGAATTCAGTTACCCTGTGCTTTATTATTTATATTGCTAACTTCTTAAAAATCAAAATTGCGTGTTCTAATAAGCCTTTCATGTTATCGTGCAGTACTTTTTAATTTTTTTTGTATAATAAATGAGAACTCTCTTTGCAATTTTATTTGTAGTTTTTTGGGCTCTGAAATTAATTTGCACCGTCTCAGATTTGTTTTGCTTATGTCAGACTTTGTTTATGTCAGATTTTGTTTATGCATTTGTTAAATTGTGAACAGCTGCCAAGGCACAGGGGGAGTTCTTCTGCAGAATGAGTAAGAATATTTTGCAGCTGGGACAGGTTTTTTTTCCTAAATGAATGTTTTAAGTGCCACCTTGTTCTTTGGGTGTTATTTCTTATAAACTAGCTGGTGAATTTTCTATTCCTTTCCTTCTACTGTTTGTGTTCTATTAATTTTTCTCCTAGATCTGAGAATAGTAATTCTCCAAACCAAATCTGCTGTAGCTTGCCTGTGACATAGAAATATCAATCTGCCAGAGCCTTGCAGGCCTACCCACGTGCTTCCGAAGGTTTAGCTGCTTGTGTTGAAGATGCTTTCGGGATCAGACTTGAGCTTGCTGGGGGGACGAGGCACAGGCAAGATTCAGGCAGGGACCAAGGGTGAGGGTCTGACTGTGAGTCACCTCCCAAGGGAGAGGAGGCTCCTTTCAGCTCTTCTCACAAACTCTGCTGTTTTCTTAGTGGTCTGATCCAAGGTTACATGGCTGCATGATGGCAAACCCAGCCTTGAGCACCAGCAGCCAAGGCCCTAGGAGGGAGTAGGTGTGCCCAGGGCTGGACATAGCCCTTGTATGGGCTCTGGACATTTCCATTTGCTTAGAAATAACAGCCTACATGATTGCTGGCAGACTAACCAATTTCAGGTTGCTCCACAGCTAGATTTTTTTTTTGCTATATGGGAGGATTGATGCTAATTCAATTACATAATTAGTTAATGAGAATTTGATGGAAATTAGGAATTTTTTGGAGGCTGAGACCATTTGTTTGGGTGTTAGTGATGTGGACTTGAACTGCTAACCAGATGGTTACAGATCTGTAGGTATAGTGAACATTACAGGGAGATGTTCGGCATTGGCAATACTCTTTCTTGCTGCCTGGGCTGGGAACTGTTTATTTTGTTGGTTTTGTTTTTTTTTTTTATGTGCATTTACTTCTCCTCACCTGCTCCATCTTTTAAAATTAAAAAAAGGGCTTTTCAATTGTACGTTCTATTTTGTCTTGTTCTTTTTTTTTTTTTTTTTTTTTTTTTACTGTGATCCTCTGCTCCGACACTCCTCTCACCAGCAATTTCTCACCATAGGGCTGCAACACCAACAGTACATGTCTGACCTCAGGCATCCTGTGTTCTTTAACTCTGCCAGATGGTTCATTGGTGCTCTTGCCAGTGTTGAGGCACAGCTGGATGCGGAGCAAGCCTGTGGAAGACTGCAGTGGGAAGGGCAGATGGGAGAGAGGGAGAAGGATGAATTCCTGTGAACCTGCATCACAGCCAGTGTGCTGCTTTTTATGTTGGGATGGGACAACTAACTCGATTAGTCTGTTTTCATAAGGGCATTTATTGTGTTACTAGTGCCTCGTTATCAGAATAAAAGTATTGAATTTAGCAATTCTTCAAGTTATGCGTTGTGGTAAAATGAAAAGTATTAATTAGTTTTATATGCCAGTTTGTTTTCCCACTGGACCTATTAATCTATCTATTCCAAATTTGCATTTACACAAGGATGGTGAAGGTATGAATTTGTCTTGTGACTGGTGGGTGGCTGTAAGGATGGTGACATTTCAGTAGTGAAACTGTCTCTGTGTTTGTGGCTTCTTGCATAACGCATTGTCAAAGCTGTGTTTGCACTATGAGTAGTGTATGTGTCTGCTAACTTGTGTACTCTGTCAAAGTTCATCTTCCAAGTGTGGCCTTTCTAGGGAAAAGGTTATGGCAATTCCTGTAGAGCTAAAATTAATATTATTATTTTCATCATTTCAGGATATGTATGGAGCAGTTCATGCACTGTGGTAATTACATTAAGATTGTAATTATATGATCCTGTGCTGACTGCTTTTTGTATTTGCAGCACCACAGAAAAGTTTTTTTTTTTAATTACTTACCATTGAACAATTTTTCATGTGATTACTTCTGTTTACGATGCTCTCGACTATGCTCCTTAGCTGAAGACAATATCTAGTTTTTTAAAAAACAACCAAGCACAATCCTGACCGTAGTCTGGTAGCGCACTAAAACAGCAAAGGGATCTTCAGCTTCTCTCCAGGCTTCGTGTGGGGTGACAGCGCAAAGGTTCCAAGAAGCCAGCTGTAAGCAGCTAAGTGGGAATTTTCCCAGAACTGGGAGCAAATTTCTAGGTAAGAAAAAGTGGTCGTTATGTCCCATAGGCCTGTGCATGGGGATATAGCTGCAGTGCCACTGTGGCCAGAGACTCCTGGTTCAGTGGGATTGGGTATTTTACAGGCTGCTTTGCAGTAAGTGTAATAAGTGCCAGTGTTATAACAGCTCTTTGTGGCCATCTTTTCTTTCTCATGTCCATTTGTCCTGTTTTTCTAAGTAGCAGCTAGTATGCGCTGTGCTCGTGTGAGACATTGCACCCAAAGTTTGTGAATTTATTTTTACAAGTGAATATGCTTTTTTACAAGTGAATATTCTTTAAATATACCTTCTTTAAAGTCCTGCTTGAAATTACTTCTGTTGCTGCGCTACCACAACCATTACGTGTTCAAGCCTTGAACTGTCAAGGAATTATGAGGTATTTTTATCCTGTGACATTTTAAATTATTCTCTCCATAGGGGAAGCCTGTGGGAACGCCAGATGCTGGTGCCTATTTCCGTGTGCTAGCAGAGCATGAAGTAGCTGCCTTCTTTACTTCACCAACTGCAATTAGAGCAATCCGTCAGCAGGACCCTGAGGCAGCCTTGGGAAAGCAGTACTCTCTGAAAAGGTGATCTAAGGATACACTGGAAGCAGTTCCTTACAGAAACAGGCTGGATGAACTAAGAATAGCAGAGTGTCTGGAGCTTTGCCCACCTCTGTGTAACAGAATTTAAATGTATCTTTGACAATTTAGGTGTGCATGTATTTGCTTGTAAATTTATATTGATAGTGCACAGAAGATGAAAGTTCTTAGAAAAGATTGTGACTCGAAGGGCTCTTAGTGAGTTAGGATTGCTCGCTCAACCTTAATTTTACTCCACTGTGTTTATACCCTGTAATACAGTCTTGGATTACATGATCCCGTGCTGTTTTCCCACATGACGTCTGATTTCATTGAGTGCAAAGGATCTTTAGTGTTCATTTAATCAGCAGCTAGTCAATGTTTTGTTTATCTCCCCATAACTTAGTTAGTGTTTATGGTTATGTGCTCCGAAGACTGAGCTATTTGCACTCTCGTACTGTTTTTAAGGTGTTTATCGCTGTACTATCAGCGTGCTTTCAAAATCATGACTGAGTTCATCCTCACAAATCCTCTGTGAGATGAGAGAGTGGTATTATCTGTGTTTTGCAGATGGGAAGCTGAGGCACAGAGATTAAGGTCAAAGTCTTCTGTTAGTTTTGAATACCCAGTCTGAGCCACTGAACTACCACTGTTTCAGAGTTTTTAGCATTATATGGTTAAAATGCATTATTAGCATTATGTTAATAAAATGCCTCTCACACTGACTTGCATCTATATTTACTACATCTACAGACCAAGTTTCTGTATCTTATGGCAAATATCCTAAAAATGAAAAATACATGGTTTTGGACCACATCTAATCTTGAAGTTGAATAATTTGCTCAGCATCAGTTGAATAATTTGTCAGACACTATAGGCATTACTCAGTCATAAGAACATCTTTTATTACGCTTGTCCAAAGATGCAAAGCCATGTAGCTTCATCAGACCTCCACGTTCTTAATTGCTCAGGAAAATGGTATTTATTAGTAAACTGGAGTTATTCCTGAGGTATTCATTGCAACTTCATCATTACTTTCTTTCATCTGTTTTGAGTGCTATCATCAATCGTTACCCCTCCTTGAAATAGGAAGCAAGCTCATTTGAACTATGCAGTATGCTTCTATGAGATTTATTGACAAAACAAGTGATTCAGATGCTAGAAAATGTAATTGCTGTTCCTCAGCACTTTTTTAGGCAATGACTGAAATGTCTTTGTCTTCAGAGTATTCATTTAAAGGAAAATCTGCTAACATGCTTTGTAAGTTGTCACATTTTCTGACCAACTGAGAATTCCAGATAAGAGTCTCCTTGCTGATATCAGTTGCTCCAGATGTAAAGAGGTATTTCATCATTTCTACTCAGTACATAGTTAGTGAGCTTCTCTATTTGTCTGCAGATTTAGTTGTCTCAATTCACTCTGCTTTGGGCCATGTCATTCCCTGGTGCATGACTTCTCTTCACTAAACCTTCTAGCACAGCATTTAATACGTGATAGGTGCAGTTGTTAATTGAGTCCAACAGGTGATTAAAATTTCCATTCTAGGAAAATCTTTGCTTTTGGGTGTTACTTGGACGTTTCCATCCAAGGTCAAGTGAATTCTGTCTGTTTCAGTTTGCAATCAGTCTTACTTTTAGTTCATTTACTTGATCTATGATGCTTTCTTCTCTGTTATATGGTACAGAATCTTTGAAATGAGATGTCTTTCTGGTACCTGGGCTAATATGTCTCTTTGCTTACTCTAAAGACTTCCAAAACACATGTCCAGACATGCAGTCCTGAAAGAGGTTTACACCATGGTACATTTAATTCCTGAAAAATTCTGTTAAAAAAACCCGATAAAGGTCACTTTTTAAAAATCCTGTTAAAAAGGACGCTTACTGAAAAAATGTAGAGTTGATAAGCAATGTTAGCTTCTGGTATCCAAGGGAATACTTGATTTGCAGGACTAAACTGAATTATAAGTAGGCTTGTGTTCTTTGGAAATAACATAAATTGAACAAATTTCTGTTACTAACTGATGTTGGTGGCATCGCTGGCCTCTGCACAAAATTATGGGTGAGATTTCCAAAGGTTCCAGTGTGTATGCTTCAAATTCCTTGTTGGCTATTGGACTCAGATCTTGAAATTTGTTTGCCTTTGACACAAAACATCACCTATGTCTTAAACACAGCTCATGCTTAACAGTAAAAGAGATGTTTAATTTATAATACTGTAGGATAAAAGCCCTGTTCAACCACATATTGCTAGAGGATCTAAAGACCCAGCTTTTAATGATTCACGGTGCTGCTAAGCAGACTTTCTGATCATCTTGCTGCCTGTTGTATTTGAGAAACAACTAACATCCAAATTCTACAGCCCTCATGTACCTGAGCATACTCTGTTCAACTTTTGGAATCTGTTCTCATCTTTATGAGGTAACTCCATAACATAGAGCTATTAACTCCTCCCATTTTTGGAATCACGCTTCATCCTTCAATTGACATAGTTGTTGCGAACTGGTTAGGTCTGGTTTCCAAATGATTGACAATTGACAGTTTTGCATGAAATGGGGCAATAACTCAGCAGATTAGATTAACGTAAAAAAAAATTTGCAGTTTGTATCCTGTCATCTACTTGACTTTCTCAACTTCCAGTCATTTGCAAATGTTCTGCCATTTTATATCAAGAGAATCTAGAGATTCTGTCTTGTTGATCTGATACCAGATATTAATGCACTTGCTTTAGGAAGAAATATAAGGCTGCGTAAAAACTATGCAGAAATAGTGATTATAAAGTAGATCAGAAACTCCCATTTTCTATCTCATAACACAGGAATAACAGGATTTGAAATTAAAGTAGTAAATTCAGAACTGTTAGAATGAAATGCTTTGTCAGATCATTGGTCTCACACATGCTGTTAGAGTATATGTGATTAACACACAGAATTTAGGACAACTGAAGTATATTATGCAGTTCTGCCTGCTGCCCCCTACTCTGTGCTGCTACAGGTCGTGAATGGCCATTCCTATTGGAGTCCTGAGCTGTGTTCATGAAGAGCCTTTTTCGAGCTGACCTTCACCCGCACTGTGAAAAGGAGCTGAGCTGCAGTTGTGTTCCGTGTCAGTCTTGACTCTGTCACCAAAACCCCCAGAGTCTCATGACCAAAGTTAAATCTATTCAGGGAGGAAAGCGAACGAGCACATCAATGGAGAAAAATCAGAAGACCTGAAAATACTATTTATTTTACATGTTTTAAGTGTCTGTGGTTTCCAGGTGCATTAAGAATTGGTAAGAGTTCTCTTATTTTCAGTTTATATTAAGAAGGGCAAATGAACCCTCTTCATTTTCTTAAATCAACACTCCTGCTTTTGGGAAATGATTTCTTTTGTTCTTGGAGTGCCACCAAACTGTATGTGCTGTATTGAGCAATTTAGATTGCGACAGGTCCATTAGGGACCTTGATTTGTCCCCCGTATCAGGTGATACTTCAAGCCTACTCTGCTGGACTCTTGAATAGGACCTAAAAGCTTGATTGCACTGAACTTTATGTTAGGAATGTAGGTTTTCAGAACAACAGCTTAGGACATATTTATTAACTAGAGAAGTTTTAAGATCTTTATTCCCCATTAGCTGCATTGCAGTGATAGATGATTGCAGTAACACTTGGCATTGACATGCTTTGAAGTTTTAAGTGGACTGTTAAAAAATTGTTTGGTGTGGGGCGTTTTATAACCATTGACATCTCTCTCTTGCTATACCGTTTAATAGGAGAAAATAGTTCCACAGCTCTTATGCTTTGTTAGGCTTGTGGCACTTGGTGTGAATAGTCTTTTTGATGGTTTTGTGCTGTAAATTTGCCAAAGAGCTAATCCCTCTCCTTTCTTGCAAAGTAAGGTTGCTCTTGAGCCTGTAGATTATTAAATCTGATTACTAAAGCTGGCAACTCAGAAGAGAGAAATTCTGGTTTTGGCTCAGGGGATGACATGATGTATTAACGTTTTCATCAAGTCCTTTAAGTTCTTGGTGTTTTCATAGCCCTAGTTTTAAAACAAGGACACTTAACAGAATGTTTCAGCAGTTTATAATAAAGTTAATGAATTCATACACTGAATTTTTGCATCATAGCTGATATGTGTTTAACATGCGTAATTACAGGACATTCTGAAGAATGTAAATTGAGCAGTTCCCAACGGACTGCCCTGCATTTGAACATGAGTCTTAAAAAGCTTTTCATAAAATGCATATTTGTGGTTTTTACTCACACAATATTTTGTTCTATCATAAACTTTTATCTGTGTTACAACTTCAGTTAGCTATTAACTCTTAATTATCGGCAATGGCTTGTGCTTTGCAATAAAAAGCACTCAGGTGCAGGAGGCTGATTGGGGTCACACTCATTATAATCATTATCTTCTAATGTGGGAGAGGTGCTCAGAAAGCAGTTTACCAAAATTATCTATATTTATCAGCACAGAAAACTATGCTTATTTGATGTGAAAGCCGCTTATACATTTGACCCCCTGGCTTCTATTTCAAGCAAGAAGCCACTCCAAGCCACCTTGGGGTGTCTGAAAGGAGGGTTGGATGAAGTGCTGTTCTGAAATTATGGAAAATGAACTCTTTCATCTGCATGTTCAAATTCAACATGGTAACGTTTTTCAAGATCTTCAGACTTTCATAAGTTTGTCACTAGATGGACTCTAAGTTGATTGTCACATATCAAAGTTGTTATTATGGATACCTTTATGGTTGTTACTTCTACTTAATTCACAGATAAGATCATTACCAGATTGTTACATTTAGCTGGTGCAGGGGTCCGTGCCTTGATGATTAGAGTTCCCTATATCTTTAGCTTGTGGAATTTTTTTCCCTGTATTCTACCTATGAATCTGTAACTGGGTGTAAAAGACAGTAAGCTCATTGTTGTTTTTATGCCTAGGCCCAGTGTCACTGTGAAAAAAAACTCCGTTCAATTTTAGGGCACAGGGCGTATTGTACTTCATGATGTTTCATTCCTTGTTTTACTTCTGTTGTCTCCAGATGTAGCTGTACTCTCTACATCCTCCTGACTTGCATCCTCAGAGCAAGGAGGTCACTCGCTAGTCCTTACACTGTGAGAGGCTGTGTTTTATGCTACTGGGATTGGCCTGTCCCCTGGAGAGGAATGGTGTGTGAATATTCAAAGTATACTTTTTGGTTTGGCATCCTTGTTGTGAGATGTCTGTGGTCTCTAGATGAGAGGTCAATCTCTAGGTTCCCTCTTAGAGGTATTCCCAATTCTGTGGTTAGATGGGTTGATCTGTGCATTTCTCTTTCTCATTTCTGACACCCTTGAGTTACTTGATCTGATTTTTTTCTCATAATGTCCTAGGTTGCTTTCTGGATTTCATCTCCATGGAAAGATGAATCTCAGAGTTTTCTTTCTAAATTACATGTTTTATGTGTTTCAATATGTTTCATGCCCACTATAAGAATTCTCTCTTCGTATGGCCGCAGGTCTACAGGTTTTACAAAATCATTACGGTTTGTGTCAATTGCTGAAGGACAAGAGTAAAGTCCTTTGTTCAGCAGTTGTCTTCATTTATAATAGACTGTGTGAAAACTTGAGGTGAAACAAAATGTCACTGACATTGATCTGAACTGTGGTAGAGCATGCTGCAGCCCTAACAAGGGGACACTTTAGAGAAGTATTTTCAACCCCAGGGTCTGATGTTGGGTGTGATGAAGCTTCATTCATATCTTAATTAGGCATTCTGTCATCTCAGAAGCCTTGAGGACTAATGCAATACTTGGTAGCGTGTCTCTGCAGTTTCCTTTGGCATGGCAGTCTCTTCATAAAATGGTCACTTACAGTGTGAGTATACCTGTACACTTTCACTCAAAGAAAGAAAGAGGTTATTTTCTAGTAAACAGAATTATTCTGATATGGAGTCTGAATCTGTGTTTGCCTCTTATCTTTCCTCTCTTTCCTCAACTCTTTGAGGTTTTAGATTACATCTCTGGGTAAAATGAAAGTGCTGGCTTTGTTGGTCATATGCCCTGTAGGAAGGATTTGGGAGAGGGAAGGCATGAGCCTGCCCTGTGCAGATACTGCAGAAGGAAAGCAAGTTCTTTGGTTTGTATTGAGAGGGTCTCTGCATAGTAGCTCTGCCTTCAGAATTCACATTATACCTCATGGCAGGATTGCACAGGTATTAATGTGTTCCAGATTTCCACACCAGCCTTCTGGGGAAGGAGGTGCAGTTTTCTACTGTGATTTATCTGTAAAATAAAACCAGAAATGTTATGTCTTAAATTTCCCTCTAGTTTAGATTTTACTTTCCAAATAGATGCTTTCTGTTTCAGAATGTTGCTTAAATAGGAACATGTGTAAATGTGCAGCAAAATAAGAATGTCCAAAAACTTTTAGACGTTCCCAATCTCCTTTTTCTGTGGTGCAAGAACGTCCCATCCAAGTCATAATGCAGTAACTTAACAGCTGTGTCTATTGCTATTTTTTAAAACAGTAGCTTAACAAAGTCTCTATGCAGTGGCTTAGTCATCTGTTAGTTAATGTTGCTCTAGGGCCTTGGATTTTATTGCATTTTGGTTTTATTATGTAAAAAATAAACCTTACCCTTTGGAGGGTAAAAAATTATTCCCTGAAAGGTAATTTACTCTTTAAAGGTGCCTTGTTCCTTGTGGACTGTAGAAGAAGCCTAGAGAACTAGTTCAGCATAGACATATCTTTTGGGATAATAAGAGCTACCTAAGATAAATACTATGCATTGCTTTCACTAGAAATCATGCTGTCACAACACAGACTACAAAACTAGGCATGTACTAATGACAAAGTACTGAATATAAATCAGTAGTTCATCTGAGTGTAGTTGGCCATGCATTTTCATAATGAACCTGAACTAAAAGTTTTGTGTTTCTACCTGAAGAGAGTTGCCTACTTATTTGTTGGAGATGTAGGGGCAAGACTGTAAATGATTCTTCTTAGTATCTTGTTAAGTGACAGTGTCTGGCCGGTGTCATGATTATCTATGAGGATACGGTAGGGTAGCATAGAATAGCATAGAATAGAATACTCTGATTGGAAGGGACCTACTATAATCATCTGGTCCAACTGCCTGACCAGTTCAGGGCTGATGAAAAGTTAAAATGTGTTACTAAGAGCATTTTCCAAATGCTTCTTAAACACTGACAGGCTTGGGGCATTAACCACCTCTCTGAGCGGCTCATTTCAGTGTTTGACCACCCTCTCAGTAAAGAAATGCTTCCTACTGTCCAGTCTAAACCTCCCCACTCACAGATTTGAACCGTCCCCATGTGTCCTACCACTGTATGACAGGGAGAAGAGATCAGCATCTCCCTCTACACTTTCCCTCATCAGGAAGCTGTAGACAGCAGTGAAGTTGCCCCTCAGCCTTCTTTTCTACAAATTAGACAAACCCCAAGTCCTCAGACACTCCTTATAGGACATTCCTTCCAGCCCTTTCACCAGCTTTACCATCCTCTGGACACATTTAAGGACCTTCACATCCTTTTTAAATTGTAGGACCTGGAACTGCACACCGTACTCAAGGTGAGGCCACACCATATACAATTTAACAGGGTTTTAAATTGTTCATTAGGAAATAAGTGCAAGAAAAGTTCTGCTATGATGTGAATAAAGTTACTGTGCAAGTGTTAGAAAGGTCAAAACCTTAGCAGCACGCAGTAACGTATGGTAATGTCGAGCTTCTGAGTACTGATGGTCATCTTTAAGAAAGCTGCCCATTGACATAGAGAACCTTATCATTCTAAACAGGCTGTGAAGTGAATTTGTGATGCCTAATGAAGGGCGACAAAGTGTGACTAAACATCCAGTAAAAGACTCTGAAGTTCAAGTCTGTGTGTGGGTTTGATGCCCAGTTCTATAGCACTAGGCAATTTAATGGTACAAATGTACAGATCACGTCTGTCAGGACTGCCAGATGTTGCATCTCTGCCAAAGTTGGCTGCAGAATGTCTGGTCAAATGCACTGAAGTCTAGTACTGCAACTGGGGACATAAAGCTGCTGAATGCTGTTCTGATAAGCATTATTTAGTGAGATTACTTTATTTTTTTAATTTATGCATATATAGCCTGCCTCTCCACGGGAAAATGACTTTACGTCCTATTGTTTCCCCTGTATAACTTATTTCCTAATGCCTACAAAAAAATGACTCAATCATTCAAAAAATACTAAAATCTGTTTAAATGGAACATTATTAACGACTTAAAACAAAGAGTTATGCTACAGGTGTTTCCTTTTAGTTCTGTTTGTTTCTTTATTATTTTTTCTTACATCTCTTTCTGGCTCTTTTTGGTATTTCATTCTTATGTTTTACCTAATGGATATCTACCTAGTTCCTATGTACAGAGCATTTAATTGTTTTCTACTTCCACTGACGTGCCTCTGGTTTCCCAAGGTCTTTGCATTCAGAAAATAAAACTTCTTTATGTGATGTATTAAGTAGCATAAATTCTAATTGTTACTGAGCAGGAAAGAGCATAAAAAGAGTAAGAGTCCTCCCTCCTCTTTTCTCTTTATCTGGGGCACCAACCAGAGACATTTATTGAATTTATTATCTAGTTTTCCTTTCCCCATCCAGATCAAGATACATACTTTTTAAAAATTTTTCTTTAAAGGTTCAGAACATTATTTGTAGCTGGTGAGCACTGTGACGTGGACACGCTGGAATGGTCAAAAAAGATCTTCAAGGTACCTGTCTTGGACCACTGGTGGCAAACTGGTGAGTATTTTAAAATGCTGTTTGTAAAATATGGTGAGGAGATACATTCAGACTTGTTTCATTAGTCTGCAGGTAGAACTGGTTTCTCTTTCCATGAACACTGAAATAGGTAGGACCAGGTGTGAAAATAAAAATTCGAGCAAGAAGCATGTGTTTTTCTGGAAGTGATCTGTAAAGTGACTTCAAGATGCATTTAAAACACAGCACTTTTTAAAGGTGTATAGAAAAAGATGTATTTTCTAAGGCTTGTGTCTTAAAAAAAAAATAAGAAAAAAAAGTTTACATCAGTATTTTTTCCAGGTATATTTTTATATTTTTTGCATGTATGACTGTTTTGTGACAGAAAATTTGGTGTTTAGGGAAGCTTTCAGATTTAAGTTTGTTGCACATGTATTTTGTGTAATTAAAACCAATCTGCAGCACACACTAGACTCCTTGGTCCCTAATATTGTTCTGTATGGATCTTATCCAACATCTATTGATTATTTTGGAATGTCTCCCATTTATTTCATTGGAGGAGGGATAGGTACTTAGACTGCAATGAAGGAGTCAAAGTATGAGTCTGTGTGGAACTTTGCAAAAATCTCGTTTGAATTCTGGTTTAAGGCTTGATCAAATGTATCTCCTTATAACTGTGGATTGATATATTTTTGAATTTGCTATTACAAGATCATATTCAGATTTTACTTCTTAGACACATTACTGCTATTTAAGCTAAGGAAATGTATTACAAAATCTCCCTTTTCCCCTCCCCTTCCTCCTTCCCTCCTTGCCAAGAATACCTCTTCTATTTTCTGTGCATCATTGTTCTGAGATGCAAATTTTCTTTAGTCTCTCTATGGAGAAAAAAGTTTTGATTCTCCCATGATGGGTCAGATAGCAGATGTATAAAATTAGAATAAAAAGTGGAATACTCTTCAGTTCATCTATAATATGTATTATGTTAATAAAATCAGCTGAGGCAGTTTAAAATGCATAATTTTTATTAAAAACAGTCCACCACAATCTTAGATAAATACAGAGAAAGTACTAGAAGATAGCAGTGTCACGTTTTATACAATCTTGCATTAATCTGCTAATTAATTGATAAATACAAAGGGCAAGACCTGTAGTTTGCTCACTTCTCTACAATCCTAATGTCTGTATGCAGGAACAGGCCTCAGTGATGCAGAATGTGCAATTAACTGGAAAAGGTTGAAAAGATCAAATAATGTCTTTGAGTAGCCACTGAACTGGCAGTAAGCAATATCAGTATGTAATTTTGCATGCGTTTTTGTCGGTCTATCTGTGTATATATAATTGCCTGTAGCTTTGATGTATATTTAGTGCAAAAGTTTAAAGTTACTATGTTCATTCAGATGTATCTAAGGTATCAATGTGGATGTAATTGTGCTCATAGTGTGTAGAGGTAAGACTGTGTTTATGAGACTTTTCAAAGAAGACTACCACCACAGCTCTGAGTATGTTTCTTGAGTTTTATATTCATGGCCTGCTCTTAAATTAAATTGTAGCAGAACTTAATGAGCTAAGGCTATTTCAAATACAATGTTTGAGAGCACTTAATAATTTGATTAGACTTATTTTTGTTTCAAATTGATTTCTATAAAGTGCTGTGCTGTTGAGTGTTAGTAAGGCAGTCAGTCTGAAGGAAAAAATTTACCAAGTCAGAGTTCCTATCACAGAATTGAATTTCAAGGGATAAGGAGAAAGAAAGAAGGAATAATCACAGAGCCATTGAGGTTCATGATGGCCTACTGAGGTCATCTAGTTCAACCCCCCTGCTCAAGCAGAGTCAGAGATGAATGTTTGAATAAATGGGAGATCTCTGTGGATGGCAGTTCCCCAACATGTCTGGGGCAGCCTGTGCCGGTGTTTGACCCCCCTCACAGCAAAAATATTTTTTTCTTGTACTCAGCTCTTAGCTGGAGTTTCCTGTGTTTTAGTGTTGGCCTGCTGCCTCTTGTCCTGTCAGTGGGCACCACTGAGAAGTCTGGCTGTTTCTTCTTCCTTCCTTCCCATGCAATATTTATACACATTGATGACATTTTCCCTAAGCCTTCTACAGACTGAACCATCCTAGCTCTCTCAGCCTTTCCCCATGTAAATGTTATCCCTTTTCCTGGCTCTTCACTTGGTTCTGTCCAGTAACTTCATATCTTGTACTGGGAAACCCAGAACTGGCTGCTCCAGATGTGCCCCCACCAGTGCTGAGTAGAAAGAGGGGATCATCTCCCTCAACCTGCTATCAGCATTCTTCATTTTGCAGCCCAGGATGCTGTTGCATTGCTGCAAGGATGCATTGCTACCTCATGATCATCTTGCTGTCCACCAGGACATTTTATTTCTCAAGTCAAAACCAACAACTAAAAGCACTGTAGACCTTATTTGTGTAGTTATGTTAGTCATTGAGTTTTTCGACTGAGACTAAGCAGAAGATGGAGGAGGAGGGCCATCTAGTATCTGGCTAATTAGTGTTTCCTGTATGATAGTGTAATTTTTATTCCTGAGTTTCATGTATGATGGGGTATTTTCTATTCCCTTGCTTATCACTGAGAAAAGGAGGCAGAAGATTGGCTTCATAGAGGTGAGAAGTGACTGAGTCATTATTTGGAGATGGAAATGAGTAAGAGTGAAGGGAAACAACAAGCTAACAAAGCATTATAAAATAAAAAGGGACTGTAAACTATTTGCTTCTTCAGGTTTACTAAGGTATCTTCAAAATCCTTGGCCCCTTTGCCGTATATTGAAACTAGAAATAAATGAGTATGGACAAAGACATGTAGATAGAGTTTTCTTTCATTTTTTCTTCAGAAGATTTACAAAGGATATGATATCCCTGTGAATTGAAACAGTACTTTGAAACAGAAGAAAGCTGTCATTAGGGGACTTCAAAGCAGCTACACCTGGAAAGCCTGATTGATTAAAACTTTGATTTGTGTCAATATGTCTTCATCAGTAACACTTATATTAAATGTTTAATATATTTGTGTTATAACTGTAGTAAGCACATCTTACAAGCTGTGAAATGTATGGCACAGGATGAGTGAGCAGCAAGTAGGATTTGAGGCACTAAGGACTGATAAGCACATGCTGTTTTCTTTGTAGACATGGCAGAGGATGAAAGAATGGTACTTTCAGATCCTATGCTCATCTGTACATCAAGAGAGGATAATCTTCCTTTGGATTTGTGCAGGTGTTTAGTTTCTGCTTATTTATAGAAAATGACACTTTAAATATTTAAATAACAGTTTTCATCTTCAAAATAATTTTACAAACACAAGAAAATTAATTCTTTTAACACCCTTGTGAAGTAAGTAAAGTTACTCCAGTCTTGCAGGCATTAAATTGAGAAAGACAAGTATCTTGCCCCAAGCTATCCTGCAAGCCCATTGCAAATTCAGTTTTAGAAACAGAGCTTCTCTTGCTCAGAGATAAGTTTTCATGTCGTATTAACATGTATTTTGTGATACTTTGAAAGGGAACAGGAATGCACATTTTGGACCTTGTTCTTTCTCTACATGTAGTTATGTTTTGAGGAAATGGTATAGTAGCTCTGTTTCAGTGTTTCGTGTAACTACCTTACGCGGCACTTTGCAAAATCTCTTTTTCATAGCATTTGGGTTGTGACTGCTGTATCACATCCATGGGAGAGGCCTCAATACACAAAGAAATGTGAGTTTGTGTTACCTTGGTTTTGAAGTTAGCTTTGAATTTTAGAAGGAAAAAAAGTTTAACAGTCATGAGGTTGTGATGAGCTGTGGAAGCATGAAGGTTCTGAAAGCTTGTGTTAAATGTCTTCAACTGCTTTCATGTTTGCTATTCAATATTTTGTAGTAAAAATAAATTGAAACTCGTATCACATTGGTTTTGAGAATTGAAAAAAATGTTAAGAAGTCAGATTTCTATTTCTTCATAATAAGTATAGGACATAAAGATTTTTTTTCTCGTGATATTTTAAAATAGAAACATTTTGACACTCTGTCGTTGAGGATGTGTAGAAAAATTCAGATGCAACGTATCTGAAACTGAAAAATCAATGATAAAATATGACATGCATGATGTCTCAGTCGTGAGAGATGCTTCCATACAGCTGCTTTGGTCATGTCCTATGGGAATCAAAGTTAGAGAGCTTGCAAGTGCAGGAGGTTCAAATTAGAGAGGTTTTCTATGTCCTCAGTTTCAGGTCATTAGCAGGCAGAACTATGAGAAGATGGTGCATGTTTTCTGTTTTCATGAAAATAAGCTGCCTTATCCAGTAAGGAATAGGTGTCTGCAGGAGACATTGGGACGAAAATCACATAGTGGTTGCTACATTATGACTGCTGAAAAAAGAAGATTATAATATGTGCACATTGTAATGAAATCTTGGATACTCTGAGACGTAGTGTGATAAAATTTACTGACAGGAATTCCCCAAGTTCTGTAGCACAATGAATTAATATACTCTATCACTTTAAAAATTATTCTTGTTCCTTCTCTGCATCTTACCTCTAAACCATGCAAATGCTATGCTGGTAATATTTTTATTAGGACATGCTATTGTTATGGAATTCCACATAAAAGTGATGGTTATACATAGCTTTTGTTAGGACTCTACAAACAAAACAACTGTATCACTGTAATTCAGTGTAAAAAATATGAATCAGAGTGAAGTATACTCACTGTAATATATTTCAATGAATTACTTCCTACCACAATCATGTATGGGAATAGTTTATTAATGTGGTCTCCAAGCAGCATGATGTAGTCCCCAGTCTTCAGTTTCCAGTGTGTTGTCTTGGCAACATTGTGCAGAATCTTCTTCTCGTGATTAGCCAGAAAGATGGATTTTGCAACTGAATCGCGTTAGCTAATCTTTCCAGATTTCCACTACAGAACTGTTCTTAGGTGAATTACCTTGTCAGTCTAGACCTCCATCTCCCCACATTTGACAATTGGATTCCAGATTTTGTTCTTCAATCTTCTTTTGCTTTGCCCCATTCGAAACTGTGCGTATCAGTGCAGTGCATTCCTTAATACAATGCATTCCGGCCCAGTGCATTTCTTTAGTATGGTGAAACTTTCAGACTAAGAGGCAACAGGAAAGGTGAACAAAAAACCCAAACTGGCTGTTTAATCTGCAGCAAAATAATTAATTAGAATTATTTTTTTTTTTTGAGTGCCAGAAGTTCAGCTCTGGAGTAACAGAGCCCAAACATATGGAGCTGAGATGAAACCATTGTCTTCCAAAGTCCAGCCTATGGTTTAAGCCATCAGGTGGTGCCTCAGTATAGATGCAATTTGTGCTTTTTTAAAGATGAGTGTATCCTGTCAAGACCAGGATCATATTTTTTTCATTGGAAGCTGATATCTTGCAGAAAAGTTCTACTGAAGTGGGAATTACTCTGCAGAAACTTCTGCAGCTCTGCAGAGCTGAATTACAGAGTCCTCTGAGTATAATTTTCTGCATAACTGGACTTGTAACAGGTATTCATGTAGAGGAAGAGGAGAAAAGTGGTCATTTATCATGCCTCTACCTGGGGGCTTGCATTCAATCCTTTAAGGGTATGAACATAAAGATTGTTTCAGCCATTGTTTGTCTCTTAGTAATGAGACTTGTGCAGATGTGGACTGTGTGTCATTAGTTACAGTAACTCGTCATTCCTTCAGTGTCATGTTCGGCCAACCAATTCAAGTGCAGTTTCTGTTGTCCTTATTGATGGAAAGAGAGGAGGAGATTTTTTTTAGGGGCCATGGGCATTGCCAAGGCAGAGACTGACCTTTCAGTAGTGTGCAGCTGTCTCATTCTGTACAGTGGCCTTTACCATTAGCTTCAGAGAAAGAAAAAGAACGAAACTTGTATGTAATTTTATCTTTGGCTGGCTGGTCAACCTGTGTCAAAATTAAGAAACTCTTTCCTAGCTAATCCTGATGACTGGCTTCTCTCTTGAGGTTGGAGCATTGATAGTTCTTGCAATTTTTATCTTATGACAATTTAACATAACTTAAAGGAGTGACATAGATTTAAATTAGGATTTAACACACTTGTGGGTAGAGAGTTAAGCATTGAAGACTGTTGGTGCTCAGATTCAGGCATTTTATTGAGTGTAATCCTTGTTAAACTAATGGTAAAATATTGAATCTCTGCTTATGCTAACACCACTTAGCATCTCGATCGTATATGATTCGTGACATGCTTTCCTAAATAGGTGATGTTGCTTCCCTAATTGCGTTGCACTCTGTAGCATTTCAGTTTTAAAATCATCTATACTCATCTTCCAGTCCTGAATTTTCATGAGTTTTCTCTGCAGAATCCATATGAAGAGGATTCTTCTTCAGAAATTTAGGCCATATCTGCTTAACTGAGGAATACTTTTTACAGAAATGTCTTGTTTATCGCTATGTACTGCTTATGTGTGATGGATATAAAGGAATGTATGTCTGGATTATGTATGTTATCTCTAAGGTGTTTTTACTTTGAACGAGTAATTACATCTCTGTGGGTTTATTGTGAGCTTTGCAGTTCGCTGTCTCCCCCATTTTATGAAGTGTGTTTTCTCCTCCAAAAACGTTTCTTTTTTGAGGGCTATTGCACGTGACTTTCAGTTCTCCCTTGCATTTTGGGAAATGCACCAAGTTGCAAAGATGATACTGGGTCAGAGATGGCAGGAATGCGCACTGAATAGGCAAATGAAGAAGAAGAGGGGACACCTTTAGGAATGCCTATGTTAAATAAGAATAGTGGAGTCTCATCTCTCTGAAGGAGACAAGATGTGACAACACCTCCAGTTTCATGTGTGTGAAGATGTTAAACGTTCCTGATCTTGTTCTTGTTGCATGGCAACTGCATTTTTTGGGTTTTTTTTTCTCAGAAAATAAAGTCCTCATTAATGTAAAGCAGATGATTTTCCTGATGATTTAAGAACAGGAAATGTAGTAGTAAGCTGCATAGATATAGTGGATGGAAGGAATGATCCTTTGCAGGATTTAAAGCTGCCCAGTGAAGGCAGAAAGAGAGAGAACAGGAGTCTCTAAGGTGCTAGACCCTGATACGAAAAAAGATATTTGAATTGCACAGTAGTAATTTTAGCTCGCTTTTCCATCTTGATAATATTACTATGATTACAATATATTAAGATTCCCCAAAGTGATTAGACAGTAAACGGTTAGCACTGAGATGTGTAATTACTTTTTATAATCTCCATTTATCTCTTAGTATTTCATCATATATCAGTTATGATGTTACAGGAGGAGGAAAATAAAAATTTGAAATTAATTTTTAGTCTGAAAATACATTATAATTCAGTGCATTGCCTGACTTAATGTGTTTTTAAACATGGCATCTGGCATCTCCAAAATGTGAACAGAAAGCTTTCTATTCTTCTCTGATTATCTTGGCTGTCATTTTGCTGTAGGCAACTTATAAGATATACATTACAAATTACCATTTGGAGGCAAAGGAGCCTGGTATATTTACAAAATGAATGCATAAACTACTGGTGCTTTATTACTGGCTCACCTGTTTGTCATAACTGAACTTACTTCCTTCTTTGGTTTTAATGTTTGTCATGGCCCCCCAAACTTTAAGCTAGTTGGAGCTGCTTTACGCTTGTATTTTGTTCATTTATTCTGGAGATTTTATTTGGATGTGCTTTGAAATCTTCTCAGGCCTTGTGTAACTGTATGATACCACAAACAGAACAGTATATAAATACATTTTGCATTTGGAAAAGATTGTGAAAGGAAGCCTTGGGGGAATTTTAATGAATTTGTAGGTTGATTTTGTTTTCAAATGAGTGGATTGAATATAGCAACGAAATACAAGAAGTGTTTGGCCTTTACAAGTGTAATATGTATCATGGTAATAGATGCATTATGACTACAAGTGCTTTGTAGCATTTAGAAAATACTGAAAAAATTGCTGCTTTCTCTTCTGGTGTTAAATTCTAAGAATAAACGTGGAAACTCAGGTACTTTCAGGAAATATATTACTTTATGAACAAAATGGATTTTATTTTGATAAACAGACGTCAGACTTTCAAATACCTATAGCTGATTTTGTGAGCTCCCCGCTATGCTCTCTTATACCTTTACAAGAAATGAGGGAAACACTCTGCTTCTGGCTAGCTATACGCCGCTGCTGTATACATATTAATATTGCTTCCCAGTCAGGCGAATACTAGCATCATAATTCCTAGATTGTGCAAACAAGCTTGAAGCTGTCATTCTCAGTGCCGTATACGTGCATAAAGATATGGGAATGCTTGCCCGTTTATTTAAATATGAATATACTTTAATTAGCACAACGCTGAATATAGTGCAGTGTTTCCTTTTAAGGATTAGTAAGAGGTGGGAGGTATTCATCGATACCACTGCAGGTTTGGATCTGATACGAAGTTAAATCAATAAAATATCTACATAAATGAGCTTTCGGAAAGCTATTTGTTGCTAAAGCTCTGTTTCAGAAAAATGGCCTGCCTTATTTAAAATATAAAGTAATATCCTGAACTGTGAATCAGACTAAATGGACAAATTAATTAATTGTTGAGGAGGAAATACTTGTGATACTATTCCTGCTTTAAATGAAATATACTGAGTTAAATCTCTCAGTGGTAGCGGTGTGTAACTAGATGTGGGATTTGTGAATAGTCTAAGCTTACTTAAGTGCAAACCACCAGTAAAGAGGGAATTGAGCATCTGTCTGATCTCTGGCACTGCCTTCATACCCCTGCTCTTAAGCCAGTCCTACCATGTGTGAGCAGAATCAGAGCGTTGATTTAGGCAAAAACTAACATGGCTGAAGGAAAGAAGAATATATTTAAAAAAAAATCTGAATCAGTTCAATCCAATTTCATGTGACAACAGGGGAAAAGGAAGATGGGCATATATAGCTGAAGTATAGAAGGATAATGAGACCACACTTTTTTTTACATTATCTTCACTGATGTGCATTTAAATTAGCTCAAGTCAATGGCACAGTGTCCAGTTTTGTGTTTTATTTACAAAATAATCCTTCTTCATATAATGGATAATGAAAATGAGTATGGCTGTCACATCGTTGTCCCTTTTAGCTATTGTTTGTGCTGTTTTTCAGACAGTAACTGCATCCTTTGGTGTCTGTAGCATATGGCCCTGTTGCTGACTAGGCACTACCATACAACAGAGAATATAGAGAATAAGGAGAACTTCAAGTGGAAGTGAATACTGAAGAGCAAGTAGTCATAACCAGAAAAAAAAACAACAAATTTTGTGCAACACACTTGTCCTATTGTACAAATACATCGGTACCAAAGAGTCTATTTTATTACAGGGTCTTTCTGCTTTCCTTAGGCACCCTTTAAAAAATAAATCAGCTAATTTTTCCATGTTTTCTGAGTGAAGTTGCTACATTACAGTTTCTGAATAGAGAAAGCCAAGCAGTTTAGTAGAGATTTTTTAAGGCTCTGTATACAATATAACCAAGTGAGAACGACCAAACTTAATTTCACTTGAATGTGAAGACTAGATAAAACCATGTTTTTCCATGAGGCTTACAGTTAACTTTTAGAGGTTTTACACTCTGGTTTTTAGAGTACTACTGGGATGAATGAACATGTTTCACAGCCATCTCCCCTTCAAGATTAGCAAGTTATTCTGATCTTCTGCCAAATTAATGTAATCTAAATTTTAAGCAACCTCTTGGGCAAGGTCATGCTTTAGATGTAATAGTCTCTCTAAGTAATATTCAAGCAAGAAAGTCTTAACTGAAATGATTTCCAGTTGGTTTACTGTGTACTCTTTACCCTAGTTTTACTTAAGCTTATAAGGAGTTGAAAAACTCCTTGTAAGGAAAGTATGAAAGTCGCGTTTACAAATCACTCAACTTGCGTATCTCACCTAAAATTTTTTGCTTCTTGGGGGCTTTGCTAAGATAGACTCCTGCTACTCATTTACCATATTTTGGCATTCTCTTTGCACCTGGTGTTTATTACATTGGTGCTGCATGCACATAATTTGCAAGAGGAATAACTTAAGAATGCAGTCAGATGGAGGAAAAAGAAATAGTAATTACCATCACTGTTCAATAATTTTTCTGTTGCATGTGTCATGCTCCTCAGAAACAAGGGGTGAAATGAAATATCAAATGATGCATGACAGAGTTTTTGAAATTTCACTACTAGCTAAAAAGCCTTTCACAGTTAAGGATGACATATTGTCCTTAATCTAATCTAATTGTGCATAATTTGCGAGTTGGATTTTAATTTCACATTTGCTTTCTGACAGTTGGTAAAATTGAATCAGGGAATCCTTAAGAATCTGCAGCCCTCCAGATTCTTCAGCCTTTGTTGTCTCCTTATGGCTCCTCTCACTTTTCTGTAGTACCATGCTAAATTTGCTACCCTACATAATTTGCTGCAGTACCCTGCTAAATATATTAGAAGATCAGAATTTCAGTAAATATAAGCTCTGTCATTAAATTGTACTTCATTTGATGACAGGTGTAAGCAAAATGAAGAGGAAATGAGCAAAAAAGATGGGGAAGTTCATGATACAATTATCATAGATGTGAAAAATGATTTTCACTAACCTTTACCCTTAGAAGGCAGTAAAAACCATGGTGTATCAACATACACTAACAACATGGGTGCAGCTGGACTGTGGACTTTTGTGGCAATCTGCCTGCCAACAGCCCAACATCGCATCTCATTGAGATTATTCAATGTGTTCTTCTTTACGCCCTTTATTGCCATGGGATAATAGTGGCCAGGTGTCATCTCCTTGATTTAATGTTGATGGATAATTGGCATCGGACTGTTTGTAGTTAAATACCCTGTGGTAACGAGGAGTTCTTGGTCTTTTGACACATTAATTCTCTCTCATGTCTCTTGCACAAGTTTGGAGCTGTGCAGAGAGCATAGATCTCTTCCAGGGAAGAGGTGGAGAAAACTTCATAGCAAAATTATACAGTGGATGTTTTTAAGTCTTTGCTGAAAGCGTGGCTGAGCTCTACTGTACAGAAGCTAAAGCAATCATCTGACACTATCTTGCAAGATTGGTAGGCATAAGATTAAAGTGGTACTTGGGCAACCAGCCTGCGGCATGGCTATCTACACAGAATTTGTCCGGGTTTAGCACTGCTAAGTCACAAGTTTTGAGTGAGCCACCTACTGCTGCTGCAGTCAGAGACTCAGAACCTTGCTGAAGGATGAAGGAAATGAGGTCTGTATGAATACTTGATGATCTGGCCCTTGAATCTTCAGGACCCTTCCAGTACATACTATTTCTGTAATGTGTTAGATTTGGTGTTATTATAAGGAAGCGGTGTGATATGCTGTGATGCATATTTTAAGTGCTAGAATTCATCTGATACTGTGGTTTTCTGTTCCTGGATGCCCAGGAGTTGTTGCCATAGTACAAAAAATGTTGCTTTTACTTTATTGAAGTCTTCATTCCACCTTTTCTGGGATAACTAGAATGACCACTGTGTGGAGGGAGCACGTGCAAGGAGTCTCGTCAGAGCTGCGTTCTCGCCATGTGGATGGATTTGTTATCAGTTGCTACCTAAGCTTTCTCCCTTCATAGGCCCTTCTCTCCATTTTATCAGCGCTGTCTTCTGCTGTAGTAATTCCTTTAATTCCCCTCAACCAAAATGACAACTTTGCCAGGAAAATGCCTCAAAACATCACTGCCAGAATGAGAATTTTGTGTGTTATATTCATTGCATTCATTAATGTGTTAATATATGACAGTCGCTCCTTTTTTCTTCTTTTTTTTTTCCCCTGGTATATAACAACTTCCGACCTCTTTTGCATACTTCCAGTGTCTATCCATTGCATCCTAAGAAATTCAGAACAGATGGCCTTACATTATTAACTTAGTGGAGCTCAAACTCTCGTATTAATATCAGAATGCAGTGTATTTTCCTGAAGTACTTCCTACCAGAAAATACAATATTTCAACAGTGTGACAGTCTGTTACGTTGAGGAACATGAGGCATGGTCTGAAATTGTAATATATCATAAATGTAAGTGGTACAGGGCATCTTTCATCTTAAAAGTCCTGAATTATTTCAAAACTGTTTATTTTGATTGAACTTGACTGGTGACTGTGAACGAGCAAGACGATTTTGAGCACAGAACTTACCAGCTGTTGCTCTGCATCATTTGACAGAGCACAGCTTCTGCAAGTCAGGCATATGGGTAGGTGGAAGCTTTCTAATGAATAAAGTCAGGCGCACCCTCACTGACTCATAACAGATTGCACTCCCTGCTTCCTCATCCACAGCGCCTTCTCTTGACATAAGAATTGCTTTCAAAGGTGCAAATGCAACAAAAAATGCCTGCACTGAACTATTCAGTAACCGTCCAGTATAGCTCAAATAATGTTGAAATAACTTTAAAATAATATCTTTCACTTATGTGTGGAGTGGGACAAAACAGAGAAAGTCACATCTTTGAATTTTGAGGGTTAGTTCTTTGCATCAGCCCTCATCCGGTAAGTAAAAACATTAAGGAGAGACTTGGAGCACTTTAACAGCTATGATTTGAAGACAAACTCTCGCTAACTCTTTTCCAAGTCTCAGTGAAGTGCTTTTCCTTATTCTCAGAGATGTATATATTCATTCCATTATAACTCAGAGCAGATGTTGAATGTAGTTACCAAGCTAGTTGTGAAACATTGCTCTTCCGGTGTAAAACATTGCTCTTCTAAATTGCGGTTTCATTGTCACATTATAAGGTGTTATGGAAAAAGCAAATTGGTTTTGTGATCCAGTTGCCACTGAAAAGCCTTCCACAGCCGGAGGGTGAGCTAACTTGCTCACGTAGGGAGTGGAAGGTTAGCACCTAAATGTTTGCAGAAGGGACTGACTGGAAGACAGATCTGCTGTTGTATTCCTTACACTAAAAATATGCAAGTTTCTAAAGACTTCAGTGTTGGGAATCTGTCCAGATGCTGTGCATTTAATTGGAAGTGGTAGCTGGAATACAGTGTCCAGTTGATAAGTGTTATCTTTCTTCAAGCCGTTGCTGTTTTAACTTTCACACCTGTCAGAACCTGCAGATAGGTACTGACATGAATTGTAAAGAAACCAACTTTAATTCAAACCAAAGATCGATAAGCAGCTTCACTTACTAGAAATATATAAAAGGACCACACAGTACTTGTATTACACATAATTGATAAGGAAAATTTCTCATCAGTACTTATTTTTCTATATTCTTCTGAACAGTGTTATTTCTTTTCAGCAGGATTTTGAATTGAATTCCATATCCAAGTCAGACTGTTCTTATCTGTGATAAAAAATACTGTCCTAGAAAGGAGTTGTTGTTTTATGACACATTTGGGAGATTGGTATTTCAATCCAGCATCCTGTTTGGAACATGTATGTAGATTTCCCAAGTAATGTGTAGCACAAAGATTCATACTGTCCTTTGACAGTGCTGCTTTATGCTACTACATTTTAAGGGAATCTTTAGCATTCAGGAACTGTTAACCTAACTCAAAGAGCGGATGCTTTTGGGATTCTCTTTTCTGGATTAATATCTGGTCCAAGCATCAAAAAAATGTAGGATTTTTTATGTATATAAAAGTCTTATTGACCCATGGGAACTGACTGTACAGCTTGGAGATTAGAGCACTGGGTAAATACGAAAATGATATATCCACTGGTAACTCAGAAAACAATAGAAGTAATAGCAGCAATTATAAAGATCTCTTCACAAAGTTTTAGAACTTGTGATTCTTGTTAGAATAAGTGGACTTCCATTCAGTTTTATTCACTGTCATCCAAAAAGCAGGGACAAATACTGACAGGTAAGTATGATGAAGTTTCCTTTCTAGTTTGTATTGTTTTGATTAGAGTGTATCGGAGAGTCAAGCAAATCGAAACTGATTTTTAGAAGTTTCAAATTTTCCTTCTCCCCTCAGAGTTTTTTGATTGAGAGCTCTTGATTGAAAATGTTTGTCAGTTCCTAATTCATGCAGATCTTACTGGTACATCAGGTTAATGGTGATGCTGTGTTCCCTACCTCTCAGGAGCAAATGTGACGGTATGGTTTTTAGCTCTTGCCATGCAGTATGTAAAGCAAGATATACTCCATACTACCATTTCTTTTCCTCATAACAGCCAAAAAAAGAAACTATTCCTTCCACTGTCTTTTCCAATTCACTGTTATCTAAATACTGGCTTTCATGCTGTTTTGAGGGGAAAAAAAGGAAAAAAGTCCTCAGCATAGATGCTGTACAGAAAACAAAGCTCACAAACCGTTGATTAAATTGTGAGTTTCTGTTCCTGCAATTTTCAATCTGATCGCAGATGGGGTATGTGAGATTATTTTGATATTGTGTCACCACTGTAATTGAGCTTGGGTGTTCTGCTTGTTGGAAGAAAAGATAAAGGGTCTGCAATTGTGTGGGGCATGTGTCTTATGTGGAAGAAGGAACAGGGCAAGGTGGGGAAACAGCTAAGCAAACATCTTAGCCTGTCTTTATTAGCATTGAGGATTGATAATTCTCATTCTGTCCCCCAGAGCTGGAGTTAGGCCTTATCTTATCTATGCTATGTTAATGCTAATTTTCAGCTACTTATACCTAATGTAAACCCACCAGCAGCTTCTGTAATTTTGTTCTTGTTCCTGCTTATTTTAGCACTTGGATAGTCATTTGACAACTTCTGAAGCGGCAGATGAATGCTGGGGAAGCTGAGAAAATTCAGAGCAAAAACAACTGTAATTTCCTAATGCAAGTGAACTGAAAATAGTTTTGGCCATACTGATCAGATATAAATACAGAGCTGAAGACAAACCTGTTTTGTTATGCTGACGCTTGAGGGTAGTGTGGAATATGAATTTCAGGCCAAGTGACCTGAGACTTTGGACATCCCAAGAATGATAAAGCCACATTTTTGAAGTAATAGTCTTATATTGTGAAAAGAGAGAAGAGTAACCGGTCTTTTTTCAAACTTAGACTGTTATATGATGATAGTTTTTATTCCTCTTCTATAATAACAGCTCTTGTAGTATAAAACCATTATGCGAAATTGAGCTTTCTTAAGAGAAAAGAATGTGAGGAGGCAGGAATTTCTAGCTGGCTAAGTGTGGGGATTATTAGGAAGGCATAGGCATTACAGGGGATGCTTGTGCTGTATCATTTGGAAGATCTGAACAAGATACTTTACATTGGTGCTCCAGAAAGGATTCCAGACCTGCCTTCTGTGGACTTTGTGCAGGGAGCAAAGGCACACAGTGCCTGTGTTAAATTTATCTGTTGGCAGTTAGATGAATGAGTAGCTTCAAAAACTTCAGACACGCTTGTCATATCATATCTCCCCTTCCCCCCAAAAAAAAACCACTCCAAAATGCTGTGGTTGGTAAAAATTGAATGTTTGTAGGTAGAGGAGAAAACATCTGAATTAAGTTGTAAAAACTTGCAGCACTTTGATTCTCATCCCTTAGATTGTTCCTTTTGGGTTTGTTATGGCAACACTGAAAATTTAAGTCTGACTTTCCTACTCTGGTTCTTTTTGAACCTTTTCGTTATCTGAAATAGTTCTTGCCAAGAAATACTAGTGAGATCTCCGGGATTATAGAAAAGGTGTTCCAGATTTCATTATTTACAGTAAATTTTGTTAGACACTACCTCTTCTCTATCTTCCTGACGGTTATTGTCATGGAGAAGATTGGTATTTATTCAAATCCAAGCCTCTGAATGTGGAGCTCCAAAATAGAACAGCACTTCAATATTACTTTACAGGGATAAAATAACCAAGAATGGACTGATGTTTTTTTTTTTTTCTGGCAGTCATTCTTTCCACGGATATTAACATATTACATAATACATAAAGGCTCCTGAATTCTAAATCTTCCATTGCTTGTCTGGGATTTTTATTTCATTATTTTGATGTGCTAAACTGGAAACAAAGCTTAAGAACCAATAAATACTTAATGACACTAAGAACAACCTTAACTGACAGTATTTGTCTTCTCTTAACAGAATCTGGTTCTGCAATTACTGCTACCTGTATTGGTTTGGGGAACTCTACAACACCTCCACCTGGACAGGCAGGAAAACCAGTGCCAGGATACAATGGTAAGACTGTGTTAAGCATGGTATTAGGAAAGGATATTGCCTGTATTCTTAAGTAAGTCCTTTTTAATTTTCATAGCTCGTAGAGAAGACAAATTACAGTCTTAACACATTTTCCTTGTTTCTGCAACAGGAAGCTCTGCTTTGTTATGTGTTGTGGAATGTGATTTGGAATAGGAAACTCAGAGTTATGTTCAATAAAATTGATTGACTGCTCCTACTTTTATTATATGAAAGGACTAGTACATACTTCTACACTGGATATAACAAAGATATGAAAAAAATATTGTGCTTTAAGGCTTTGTCTACAGTTGCACTATTTTAAATGAGAGCGACAGTAAAATTTGTGTTGTCAAATCAGGAATAAAAATGTTAGTAATAAATACCAAAAAAAAGAGGAAATCATAACTAGACAAATAACTGCTCTAACATGCACTTTGAGGGTTCTGTTATACTTGTGCTTTCAATTTTTAGTGCCTAAATAGTTTTGGTTTGGGAGGTGTACACCAAATAATTGTCTCAGACACATTGATTAGATTGATTAGGTTTTATTTTGGCCCTACAATTTTATATTAGAAGTATTCTGAAGTGCATAAAGAAAATTGTTACTGAGGTCTCTGTCTTCCACAGATACGTCATAGTGAGCATTATAACATGCAGCTTGGCAAGGATATAAATCTTTTATTTGAGCTCATCTCATACTTTTTTTTAAAAAAAAAATCTGTCAGTTTTCTGCCTTTTTGTGCAAGCATAGGGACTCATATTTGAGAGAGTCGTTAAGCACTTTATCTTTCAGTACTTGTGGAGCATTTTTGTTTCCAGCTGGAAGAAATGGTAGGCTATGGACCAGCAATAATAGGATGAGCGGTCATTGTTTGGAAGGTGTTCGCATGCAGAGGGTGCAGAGACGGGATTAAGAATGCAAAAATATTTTCATATCTGGGAACGCTGGTTTTAACAGTTTTCAGTAATTACTTGAAAAGTCAGAAGAAATAATTACATTAAAGATCAAACCATCTTCAGGAGAAGTGTTCACATCATTGAGCAGAAAGAGCTAAGCTGTTTTTTCGTGTAATGCATGTAAGTCGAGGTGAACATAAAAGAAAATAAACATTTCCAGCAGCGCCAAGTTTTGGCATTTACAGTTATGACATGAAAACAGGCAATAGCTTAAAAACAGCATTAAAGCAAAGACATGAAATTTGTCCAGAGTTGTAATAAATAGGGAAGAGTGGAGGAATGTAATTGCATCACACATGCAATTGTGATAGATGATAGTCAGGCCTAGGAAAAAGTATGAGTATCAAGAATATACAAATTTTCTAGTGAGTTTTTTTGAAGACTGGGCCTAGTGTAAGTAAAGAATTTCTTCAGATAGAATGAAGAAAATGCCTTTAGCATGTCTTAAAAGGGAAACATAAAATGAGCACTAAAATTCACTAAAGATTTATGAAAGAGTTTCAGTCTTTGGTTTTAGGCCAATTATGTCTTGTAACGCAGCCATTCATAAAATAACGGATCTTGAAATTGCTCTATACTGGCAACTGTCTTCTTGTCACCTACTTCTGTTTTGATGTTGTTTTCCTGCTTTTACTACACTAATTAGAAGAGTCTTGATATTCCATTTGGAAGATATATTCTGTGTTTTTAGATTATACATGCAACTGTTAATGGTTTTGGACATTGCTAAATTTATATTGTATGTATCCTGTGATATAAATAGAAAGTTACAAAATCTAATTTTTTAAATGCAGCCAAATTCTTTCCTGTCACAGTATTACTGAAATAAACTGATTTCTTTGATGATTTTTTAGAATATAAAGAATAAAACCAGTATTTAGCTATGATATCAAAGTGCAATGACACAAATTGCATTTAAAAGTGAATCAAGTTATGTTAATTTCTATCTCTGTTGCCTTAAATCAGACGTTATATTGTGCTTTCCCTTTAATCTCCTTGAACTCTTTCCAGATATTTTCACTGAATTGCTTTCAAACTGAAACAAGTCCCACATTTTGAAGAATTACTTCAGTTCTTTAGTAATTTAGGAGTGAACAGTGTATGTCCCTTCCCACACCTTCAGATGGGAAGAGGCGATTGTAGTAGGTTTCCCGGATGATGTGGAAGAGACTATTTCAGGTGTTTTACCTCAGAAACCTCAGTACCAGGATATGAT
This sequence comes from Baryphthengus martii, assembly GCA_013396935.1. Taxonomy (NCBI): domain Eukaryota; kingdom Metazoa; phylum Chordata; class Aves; order Coraciiformes; family Momotidae; genus Baryphthengus; species Baryphthengus martii. The sequence goes on along the minus strand of VWZK01016320.1, from coordinate 6,582 downwards.
GCTTTCATTAAAGGTGATGGGGCCAGTGTCATCCAGGGAAAAGGCTTCTATTGGGAGGTCTGGCTTCTTCACCATACTCTAGCATTACCCTGCTGCATGGCTTTGAGTAGCTCACGAGTTACTTCATCTGTTTGCATAAGACTAGAATAATCTTTGTCAGCTGGGGAGCATCTTTCTGGGTCTCCACAGAGCCTTTGGAAACCAGACACAGTTAATGTACTGTTAATAGTACTTCTCACATTAACTGGATTAGCATCTAGTATTCTTAGGTGTTATTTTTCGCTCATGTTACCTGCGCATTTTTTTTCTTGTATTTAATATGTGTCTGAAGGGTCCTCTGCTATTTGGAAGTTTAGAATTTCCATTATCAAGTTGTCTTTTAATGTTCACTTCTGTATTTTTTCCCTTTTGGGCTTTAGTGCTATTTCTGCTCCCAAAGCATAAATATTATTACGACTTCTTGTAATTAAGGCTGAATGTTAATAAGGTCATGAGATTATCCAGTTTGGCACTCCCAAATTACTTAATTCCTTTTGTTGATTGGTGTATTGTCATTCTGAAATGTGTCATAAATTGCTATCCATGAAGAAAGACATTGTCCTCCACCTAAAAATACACTACTTAACAGGAAGTTTCTTCCTATTTTTCTTTTTTACAGTGATGATTCTGGATGAAAATAAAAAACCAGTGAAGGCGAAGACTTTGGGAAACATTGTGGTAAAGTAAGCAAACTAAGTATCTTACAGTTAAGAGAGGTTGATTGTCTTTTGACTGAAGTTTATATATATTTAATGATAATTGAATTAACGAGGTACACAGCTCTTTGAGATCAGTAAAAGTTATGTGAGCACATAAAGACGGGAAAGTTTGAAAGTGAAGAGCTTTACCTAGCATTCATTTAGATAACTAATCCAAAGAGAGCATGTACAAGGAATAATGCCCATTGCAAAACTTGGTGGAAAACATTTCCTGTGGAAAAAAGAGAGGAGAAGATATTTACCTATGCATCTCTGGAGCTGTTGGCTTGAAAACAAGAAACAGAGGAGCTTTATACTTCAATAGTAAATTTAAGCTAGCAGATGTTTTATGACAGTTTATAGCATGGCTATGGGTTGTCTTATCCAAAGTGTTCCACACTGCATTGCTTAAAATTGATAATATAGTATGGTCTGGTTCACCAAACGATAATATACATGTCTCACATGGAGACACTGTATTGTGTTTTTCAATAAAAGATCAAAATGCTAGAGGCATTCCGATTCCCTGTTGAAGACTAAGCCTTTTGGAAGAGCATCTTGTAAAGTAAAATTCAGTAATACCATAAAAAGAGGTTGAAGAAAACAAATATGTGTGGAGGGAGCAATGGCTAAAAACCAAATGCTACCACTTTTTTATTGCATTATTTTTAAACCGGTAAAGATAGCATGGCAGGCTGTGATATTGATACCAAATTACCAGAACTTTTAATGTCCATTAATGTTGATGAGAAATTGCAGATGAAATTGTGAGTGAAGGAGTGTGGATTGCTGTTTGTGTGTTTTTTTTTCTTGGACTAATGCAAAGTTTACCATTTTCTTAGTTACCAGTCTGTTGCCATAGGATGAAGCCTTCCTGTTGTGATGTATGAGCAATATATTCAGTCATTCTCTTCACTATTTATCTTTCAGTTTAGTGAAATAGTACAGCTGCGAAGGTTGACATGCTTTGGTTTATGGGTGTGATGCTGCCTCCTGTTTCACTATCTCCTAATCCCAACTGATGCACATTCTTAGAGGGACAATGTATATTTTCTGGTTTCTGTAAAAACAGCAAGATGTTTATCTGTGTGCTTTGCATGAGACAGTGTTGAGTTGTTGTAGCACTTGGACAAAATACATACAGGAAAAGACCCAGGGGTGTGGGGGAGAGAAAAAAAAAAAAAACAAACCCCTGCTGTGCACCATGTAGGTGATTTTTAGTACCATTTAGCAGATTCCTGTCAGATGAGTTCCATAAGCTTTAATATTCTTTTAGGAAGTACACCTTTCTTAGCATCTGTTTTTAGGTAAAGAGGCCTCTGTTTAGATAACACTGTGAACATCAAGTTTCGTTTCTCTTTTCTTACCTTCTGCCATCTCACTGTTGCCAAAACCTTTCTTTACTTATATGAAGCTCGGTAGGATTCTGCTTCCCACAGCCTGTGCCAGCTCTGGATTCTGGATGTTTCACAGGCTTTTAGACAGATGGCATTTTTCTCAGATACCTACTTTGTGATTAACATATTAGCTGTAGTCTTCTCTGTTTTCAGTCACACAAAATACTTTAGTTCTGAACACTTCCTAACTGCCAGCAAATACAAGTCCCAAAAGAAATGCATTCATCCACTTTGGTGGTGAAATTTAAGAAAGTTGTGGTAAATCAGAGTCTTCACTGCTTGCTTAAATGGATGGAAGACATTATAAAGTTCAGCATTAACCTTCAGTGAACTGTAATTCTATCAAAAGCCACAGGGTTGGGACCGATGTACCAATTTTGATGAGGTTTTAAAGAGAGAAGTTAGCTCAGGATTGAGGCAGTAGCCACATGAACTGGAACACATAATAGCTGCAAGCACTGGAGTGTGCTGCCGCTCTGCAGTACTAAAAACACGGGCTGGCTGGCTGCATAAGGCTTGCTTGAGAGTCGGAGTTGCTGAGGTGTGGAGGCTTTCTACTCAGCTTACTGATGTAACTGGACCACTGCGGAGACTAAGACAGACTCACATGAAGTTACTGTGCTGTGTGACACATGCGTTTGTTTTCAGAATGAAGTCTATATCCTGCCTAATTTTCAGCATCTTAGACTAAGCCACCGGGACACACAGGCATAAGTAATAAGACATAAGGTATAAGTGCACATGTGATCTCTCTTGAAGCAGCAGGCTCATATGTAGATGTAGTTTTCCTGTGACACATGTAAGATTGTCTATTTATTCCATTGCCGAGTATGAATAATTTAAATTGCTCCATCTTTTAATAGACTGTGATTTGCAGTATCAGTAATCCAGGTCAGAGTGGAGGAGGACTATCTTTTGAAGTTCTCACCTCTGTAGTGCCTGATACTATAATGAAGCATAAGCTTGTAATCAGAGGAGAAAGGTATTTTGTAGGAAAATTGATCCTAGCTGTTTTGGGCGTTCAGCTAGGATGGAATACATTGCCTAGCAGATGTGCTCACGTCTCTCCACTGACTGCAGGGGTGACACAACTAGCTTAGGGTAGATGCTTAGCGTTATCTACTAAAAGCAAAGTGAAATGAACTCCACCATTTGCAACTGCCAAACAGGCTGAATGATATCTACTGACAGGTAATGTTGGTAGATGTGCACATGCATTTCTTAGTCATTTCTATCTTTAACTTAAAGCGCCTGTCAAGAGTGGCTGTTTCCATATTAGAAGGTCCTTTTTGGAGTTGTCAAACTCTTAAAGCCAGGATTTATCTTCCCTAATGTGACAGTGCTTTTAGGCATTTATCTTAAGGGATTACAAATGTGTTTATATATTGAATTTTTTGTTGTTGTGGTGGTGGATGATTGCTTTGTTTTGTTTTATCTTGACTTCTGCTGCAGTGAAATAAATTGATAGAGAAAAAGGGGAGATTTTTGTTTTGTTGTTTTTGCAGTGGATCGCTTAAGAAAGAATAATGGCATAGGGACACTTGTTTTATTGTGCCCATGTATTGCAATGCCCATTCTGAAATAGGAAGGAGAGTAGGAGGCAAAGAAATTACATATCATTAACATAGTATGAAACCAATTCTGACGTAGGTTAACTATCACCCCTCTTTCTCCTCCAGCCTTTTTTCTGTCAATCTTTTGAGACAATAGGATCTCTTAAAATTCATGCTACAGTTTAACCAAAAAAATCCCAACAACCAACCAGCAAAACAAGGCAAAGGTATGGATCACCCCTAGGAGGCTAATTGTGCATTTTTTAGCACTTCCAGCATTTCAGTCTGTGGACTGCTACCAGAAGTTGTTTTTAGGATATGTTCACAGTGTATTAACATTTTATTCCAGCTTTCATTCTGGTAAGTGACAATTTGCTGCAGTGTTTAGTTTGTTTTTTCATCATAAATACCTGGCCGTTAAGGTAAAGCAGCACATTTTCTATCTTTTGCTTCATTCAGCTAGGCAATTTATTTTTTTTTTAATGAGGGCTAGTTTTTATAAAGCCCTCCTGGGAAGAAGATTTTTCTCTCTTCATCTGTTCACCAGGCTTCTACATGTACACACTCCTTTGAAGTAGTCGGGATGATCCTTTATCTGCAGCATACATGAGTTGAGAGATATTCTTCAGTAGTTCTTGGAGAAGAGAATGACTACCCACTGCCTACACTACCAGCTGTGGAAAAGTGATATGCTGCTGCTCTTTGTTATTTTTGTCCCAGTCTAACTCCTGGTAAAGACTTGGGGCCTGGTTGAGGCCTGTGGTGCTCATAACTATAGTAGTTAAAATATCCTTGCAACAGAGTTTTAAACTTTAATTTTTATCCTGTAGAAGTCAACTACTTTAGGAAGGTAATTTGTACACCTAATTACTCCATCTTTCTGCCTCAAGTAAGTTTTCTTTACTTGTTTGCCAACTGATACCTGTTTGGGGTTTTGTTTTGGGTTTTTTGATGTATTTGTTTGGGTTTTTTTCATATAACCATCATCTATGCCCTTTGGAAAGATTTTTACTGACAAGAACTTTCATACAGGCTATGGACAATGCAATAATGTTTTTGACTTCACAGGTCTTTCAGGATGAAGTAATCAAATGCAGTGTCACAACATTTATGATGAAAGGGCAAGGGAAAATGAAGACATGCAGCTAATGAGAGTGGGCTTGTATGAATTGATTCTAAATTATTTTTTTATTTTTTTTATATAGAGTCTTTGGACATGAAAGATAATTTAACCAGGATTTATTTTGAAGTGAAAATGGTAGCAGCAGTGACCTCCATTTCCATTAACAAGACCAGCATGATTTAGGGACACACTTCTGCTTACATTGTTGTGACCTGCCTGTAATTAATACACACTTGACATTGTGTGTATGTGTGTATATGTAATCGTGATTAGTCATGAGAATTTCAAATTTTCTGCTTTCATAAGGAACATTAACAAAGAGAAATCCCAGTTAAATTCCAATGCAGCGGGAAGCTCAGTTTTGCTTGTGTTTGTTATAAAGATTGCAAACACATTATGTTTATTTTATGAAGCAGTTTCCAGCAGTGTCTCATTAGCTAGCATTATTCTTTATGTTCACTCACAACAGCAAGAGGACTACATTTGCCATATCCTCATTCTATCCAGAGAGTATTGCCTGCCAGTAAATTTCCTGGTAGATCCCAGTTACATTTCCTCTACTGGTTGTATAGTTAATTTTGTGTCACGGTAATGGGGGTTTATGTGATAAGTATTTACAAATTTATTTTAGCCATCTCAGCTGCACAGAATCTCATAAATATTTCTGTTCCATATACAGAAAGAGGTGAGACAATGTAGTTACATCCTACAGTGATTCTGAAATCTTTGGTTACATTGATTAAATTGCATTTAGAAGTAGTGATTGTGTGAGAGGCTCTGCAGACTATTAACATTGTGGGGTTTTTTTGATGAATTTGGGACTAGTGTAGGAAAAGAAATGAAAATTATAATATTCTGTCAGTAGTTAAAATAATTTAAATGATGACCCACACCACTGCATAGAGTAAAATCCTGTAAAACTTCGTGTACAGTATTGTAAGAGTGTAAACTATTGAAAAATAATATTTATTCATGAGGTTTTTTTAAAGAAAGGGTCATGATAAATATACAGTTTTTTATAATTTCAGATTGTAAGTTAGCTGAATAGAAATGTGACAAGAATTTAGAGACAAATACCATTAAGTTAATATGCTTTAGCAGAAGAGATGTTGTTCAGAAGTAGGCCCATTGTTCAATCTTTAAAGTATCTTTAGAGAGTAAATAGATGTTCAATAGAACACTTACTCATTTAAGGTTTCTTTATAATGTATTGGAAAAAACCTCAGCAAAGCAGTATCTGTGTGGAAGTCTGAAGCAACCTGAAGCCAGGAATGTAATCATGAAGATGCATAATAGAAATGCTAACCAAAAGTGCAAAAAAAGAAAGAAAGCTTTCATAGCACACTGTAGTACCCTGGTATCCTGTTAAAGAAAATAAAGAAGCATCTTCTAAGACTTGATGGGTCAACAACCAAGTGCAAGGTCCTGCGTCTGGGTCAGGGCAATCCCAAGCACTGATATAGGCTGGGCAGTGACTGCTTTCAGAGCAGCTCTGAAGAGAAGGACCTGGGGGTGCTGGTGGACAAGAAGCTCAACATGAGCAGTCAGTGCACGCTTGCAGCCCAGAAAGCCAACTGTATCCTGGGCTGCATCAAGAGAAGCGTAGCCAGCAGGTCGAGGGAGGTGATTCTCCCTCTCTGCTCCACTCTCGTGAGACCCCACCTGGAGTACTGAGTCCAGTTCTGCAGTCCCTATTACAAGAAAGATACGAACGTGCTGGAATGTGTCCTGAGAAGGGCCACGGGAATGATCAGAGGGCTGAAGCACCTCTC